>JACVQZ010000220.1:0-54300 GCA_019828575.1 Talaromyces thailandensis | reverse complement strand
GATTCTTAATCAGTTGTTAACTGATTTCAATAATCTATAATAATATTTATATAGGTAATTATATTTCAATATTACGTGTATTTTAATAATTGTGGCGTGGTCGGCTGAGCAAATCTTTTCGCGCTAGGTCTAAAAAGGTAAAGCCTTGCATTAGCCGTGGTGTGGCTTCTTTTTAGTATGGTCATGTTAGTTAGTTAGTTAGTTAGACTTGATATTAGTTAAAGCAAAGCTAATTCTAGAAGCCACTATCCCAAGTGTGCCTACCTATAAGCATATACTAAGGCGCTAAAAAGAAGGATATAGGCCTACTATATCTAAGACTATATAAAAATAAAGTCCTCATACTAAGCTAAGAATAGAAATAAATATATAAATTAAAAATAAAAAATTAAAAATCTCAATATTATAAGAATCTGAATCAACTTTCTTATTATATAATATAAAAATAGTGCCTTAAGCAGGCTATTAATCTTTATATATAGCTAATTCTTATATATAGTACATTCCAAGCATATATATATATAGGCCTTATACTACTAAATATAAAATATAAACCTTATAAATAAGAATATAAAGTCTATAAAATCTTAAATAAAAACCTATAAGATCTTATAAACTAACTATATTATAATCTCTATAGTATAAAGCCTCCAAGGCCTTATAAACTAGCTATATTATAAAGCCCTAAGCTAGTTCTTTCTAATCTTAAATTAAATATAAGGCTTATATCAATCTTTATATAAGATTATATATATTTATTAAATCAATATATAAAAGCGCAGTGATATTTTTTTATATAATAAGGCTTATAGTTTTTATATTATTTAATTCTTTTAAAGTCTAGAAATCTATACCCTAAGTTACTATAAGCTTCTATTAATAAATTCTTAATAAATATGCTATATTAATATTAATACATATCCTATTAAATACTTATTATACATTCTATAGTTTATAGGCTTCGCTAGCCATAAATATATATATATATATATTATATCTCCTATTTAGAGTTACTAGTAATTTATATATATTATATTTTCATCTAATATAGGCTAGAAATAAGGCTATAAAAAGCTCTAAATTATAATTATTAGATACAAATATAAATCTATATTTAAAAAAAAGGACTAATTATCTCTTAAAAATATAAGATTAAGTAACTAGTAAATAATAAACTATTCCTTAATTTCTCTTCCTTCTATAGATTCCATATATTTGCAAAAATCAGTTATATACACATATTAGGCAGATCTTAGTTTCTTCACAGTCAAGCGACCGTGAATACTGATCCCCAACACCACGTAAAGGTGTCTGCCCGTTCGTTGGGGAGTATGGTCATGTTATCTGCACCCACGATTCGGTCATCGTGATCGTTGTTGCAAGAGCTAACCCTAATTACATGTGATCACCCACCCAAACAGCGAGATGCCTCCTTTTTCTTCGTTCTAAACAGTAATTTGAATTGAAGTGACATAGTTTACATCTTAAATTACTTGCATATTCGGCAGGGCACGAGCATGATGAATGAGGCTATGGTGGATCGACGTTCTAAATCTGGCACACAAATGCTGTTGCCTTGAGAAAGACTACGAACGCGTAACGTAGGGATATAATCGGCAATGTGTAACATGTACAACCGGAGATTGGACCAAGAGACAACAATAGTATTCTTATTTGCGTCGTGCGGTCTTGTTCGGACTGATATTGTTGAGTCTGATTATTCCCTATTACGGTAATTCTTGTTCTGTGATGCCTGAGGTATCAAGTCTCGATCATCATGCAATATTTTGGGATCACCAAGCGAGGTCCGCTCTTTGAAGGCAAGTGGAAGCCTCTAAGTTTGAGCAGAATTGCTCCTCCTCAGCTAATTTCCTGGTATTGCTCTTGGACAATGAAGGAAGGGCGGGCCACATCTCGCGTCCACCGTTATGTTTTTCTTTCTCCCGATGATCCATCACCATTGTCTTCACGCTATTTTGAAAATAGATTGGACCCTGTAATTCAAGTCAGTAGACTCAATCTCGAAGACTACATACGACCATACGTACATTTTCCTTGATTGGGTGAAGCTCGCCATTGACAAACACACCAGCACCAAGATTACGTTGTGCTCCCTCACACAGCTCCTTGTCTTCGTCGAGCACCTGTCGGTAGAAAGCATTGATGTCATCAAACTCCTTGTCTGTCGAGTCTTTGTGGCGATATACTTCGTTTTCGATCTTGCTTTTAGTTGCAGAAACGGGGATCATGCGTTGGATATAAAAGAACTTCTCACTACCTGCTAGTCAGCCATCAGTAGTAACAGTTATGGCATGCGATCTACTTACGTGACTGTGATCGATGTCGTTGGAGAGAAGAAAGTAATGGCTCGCTTAAAATGGGCTTCGCTTTGCTCTTTATTGTAGATGTGATGCTCCATATATCCACCTGTTGGCTCGACCCGGTATCGAGGAAGATCGGATACCGCACTGATGAGCGGGTGAGATGTCGGACAGTGGTAACACTCGTTGTAGTTCTCGATAACCACTTTCCAGTTTGCATCCAAGTCCATTTCCCAGTAATGATCGAATTTGTAATCCCCGGTATAATCGAAGTTTTGCATCCGTGGCTCCTCATCAACCTTGTGAAAATCGTCTTGCCATTTTACATCCGGTTCGCCGGCTTGAAGATTGATCCAAACGAAGCCGGCCTTGTCTATGTGAACATGGACCGGGAGTAGCCCATTCTGATTTTTATCGAATCCCGGAACGGTTTCGAAGCGCGGTGCCTTGGTCAAGTTTCCCTTTAGTCCGTACGACCATCCATGATATTTGCAGCTCAGAATCGAGGTAGACCCGGACTGATCTTGCACGACCGGAAACGCTCGATGTCTGCAGATATTATGGAATCCGTTGTTGTTGCCATCGCGATCTCGAATCAAGAAGACTGAAAAGTTAGCTACTGTAAAAGAAAGATAGTCGCCTTGCTTGGCGAAACGGCTAGAATGAGTAAGGAGAATCCATCGCTTGGAGAAGATGGCTCGACGTTCCAGTTGGTACATGGCCTCGGAGCGATACCATGATGCAGGTAGGCTTCGGAGAGGTTCTTTCTCCGCCGGACTAGACTTGCTAGAGGAGAAGCCGAGATATTGCAACATGCTTAATAGATCTGATGTTTATTCGTGCTAGATATATGTAACAGACCACAGCAGTACATCTAAGGGTTGTGTCACATATATACGGCATGACTGCGGGGCAGAGTTTTCATATTGAAGAATCCACTAAGAATCAAATGTCACCTAGTGAGGAGCTTGAAGCTCTACAACTAATCGGGATTCGGGGCACGTATCCCGACTTATGACTTGGCCAGTTTGTCAAATATCAAGAATGGGGGTTGGCTTCGTTGCAGTGGATAGAAGGCCCATCGACTAGGTAAACCACGCCATCAATCACCCCCACATCCTTATCAGCTCCATTTTTGCAGCTGTATACTATTCTTTCTGATATTGAGGTCTTTGAAGTGGTGAAAATGAAATTGGATTGCATAGCGGGTATGCCATCATGAAGAAGGATCACACTTGTAAACATCCTGGGTGCAACAAAAGCTTCACTCGTGCTGAGCATCTGCGCCGGCATGCGCTCAACCACGAACAGCCACGAAGTGGTTTCACCTGTGAGCGTTGCTCGGTACACTTTAAACGTTCTGATTTGCTGGGTGAGAACAGTTTTATACCAGATTCTTGAGTTTGATACTAATCAATTCAGCCCGACATATAAGTCGTCACGACAAACGAGACGAAGAAGCTGGCGGACCGGGACTGGGGGTTCTGAAAACGCGAAAAAGGACTCGTCGAGCACATGATGGCACAATTGTCGTGCGTCCATCACAGCGAGAGCTACAATCTATGCGGTCAGCCGCGCATTCGTCTTCGAAATCATCCTCTTCATGCTCGGGTCTTGATTTGGTGGGGGAGGAAGGGCATGAAGAAGAGTTTCCAGGCCAAGGAGGCCCAATATCGCCGCCGACCTCTGGGACCGACTTTGCATCGCTATCGCTCGAGGAACCGGATCCATTATTGGCACCGATGATGCCGGGCGGCCCCTTTGAACCGTTCGTGGAACCTATTCCCGGACAATTCGATGCAGCCGACGGATCCTTCAATGTTGGGTTAGGTGGTATAACTGACTTGCTAGGCCTTGATACCGGTAGGTATTTTCTTCTTCTGTGAACAAAATTTCAATCATTCTGACAACAGGTACAGCAACCGATTTCAATCTGCCCTTTGCTGCAACATGCAATTATAATTGGCTGTTTGACGTGGCCTACCTCGACGATGCCTTTCATCATTTCGATTTCCCCCTTGGCTCCGATACGGAGGCCTGTCCCAATGTACAAATGGACCTTGAATACCAGTCAACAGAGAACTATGACGGCCCATCAGCACTTTTGGAGGTTGCCTCGATGATGCAGACAGGGGAATCCTTGCAACGTACACCTGCCCCTGATACGTCATCTGGTATCCTTGAGATGGAGTGGATGTGTGGAACTTCCTTCCTAGGTCAGACTCAATCACCACGCTTGCCACGAATCTCCGAAATATCTCGTCAAGGAATCATATCGCTAGTACTTCAAATATCGCCCATGGTTATGGACGGTCAGCCGCTGAGTCTAGACTCGTCGCTGCTTACCTTGCTCGCTCTACAAGGATATTGCGATTTGTTCTTCACACGATTCAATGTTACATATCCGCTTATCCACCAGCCGACTTTCCATCCCGATACAGTTGACCCGGTCTTTCTGGCGTCCGTCTTATTCATGGGAGCCACCTATAGCACTCGGGAGGCTCACTGGCTCGCCGTCGGTATTCACGATAAACTTCAAAGTCGACTTCTATGTCATGATGCTTTCTCACCACAACCGGACCTTTGGGTTTTGCAAACGGCGCTTCTCATAGATTGCTTCGGAAAGATGAGAGCGGGTTCGAAACAGCGGGAACGGGCCCAGCTGTTCCACTGCGTATTAATCAAGCTCATACGCCGCAGTAACTCCTGCAATATTCAGAGCTACTCGCATCTAGCTCAATCTGACAACCTGGAGCAAGCATGGCTACAGGCCATGGATGCAGAACAAAGAAAAAGACTGGCGATGCATTGTTTTATGTGGGATACACAACATGCGGTTCTCTTCTCTCAATCTCTTTGCATGTCAGCCTTTGAGATTCGATCTTGTCTTCCATGCAGCGCAGCCTCTTGGGAAGCATTCTCGGCTCAAGAATGGGCCCAAACGGCCGCTCATGAAACAAACAGACCTTTCCTCACCGTTCTCAAAGGCTATATTACTCCGGGAAATGTCTCCCGACCTCGGGATTTGAACGTGCTGAGTCGCATTGTCGTTCTTCATGGCTTGATGTCTATTTCTGCAGATCTTAAGCGCCGAGATCAAACCACATTACGCTCAGAAACACCTGAGCGGGTGGGAGCTTGGACACCACGTATGCTTCGGTCTTATGACTTATGGAAAGTGGATTTTGATGCAAGCTGTTTATCGATGAAGCTGGCGCAAACTGCTGACCCGTGTCATTTTACTGCATTAAAAATGGCTGCTCATGCTATTTACCATGCTGCCTGCCTTGCATTAAATGTGGAAATATTGGATCTGCAAATTGTAGCCGGAGCGACGCAAATCCTGGGACGGACAGTTACTCCAGCCGATGAAACTAGATCACGACGTAATGTTGCTCGCTGGCTGCGTGAGAATTCCGGAGCATCAACTACAGCTGTTCGGCATGCATCATATCTTCTACAAGACGCGGTCTTGGGTCTTAATGAGTGGGATCAGAAAGATGCTTTCCACTTTCATTGGTGCCTCTACTTGGCTACGTTGGCTTGCTGGGTGTTCCACCGAGGTTTGGATGTTTCTTCGCCTGATAATAGGATAAAAGCAGATCTGTCTTCAATTATTGTGACCATGACAAATTGTTCCAGTGATACGGAACTAGCAGCAATGTCCGGTAAATACGACTCGAAGCCTCTAGTAGTTGTCATGGCGCAGCAGCTGGCTACTGTTCGATGGGCAATTGTTCATGATGCGATGAAAGTACTTGTAGCTTTATCTGATAGTGGAAGAACTTGATTATATTTGGCTCTAATCTTCCTTCTATTTACTATAGAATGCGTAGTCGGTGTATCCCTTCTCTGGAGGATTAGCACCGTAGAAAGTTGATCGATCGTAAGGGTTCAGTGGCAAGCCCTCCTTCAATCTTTTTGGCAAATCTGGGTTTGCGATGAACAAGCGGCCAAATGCCACGGCATCCGCCTCATCATCCGCCAACTTGGCCGATGCATTCTTGAAGTTGAAGTTGCCGGCTGCCAGGAATGCGATTCCACCCTTCTTCAAGGTCGGCCTGTAGACATTGAGAGACGGCTTCTCAACTGGCAGTGAACTCATCTTAGCAGCTTCATCCAACTCCTCATCGAAACGAGGCTCAATCATGTGCACGTAGGCGGGCCGAATGTCTTCTGATAAGCTCGCGATTTGTGAACAGATCGTGAGCCAGTGAACGTTAGGGTTTGAGTCACGGGTATCTTGGAAATAGTTGTATGGCGATAAGCGGATGCCTACTCGCTCCGCACCGATAGTCTTTGAAACTGCTTCGATCACTTCCATCACGATGCGAGCGCGTTTCTCAGCGGAGCCACCATAGTCGTCTGTTCGATTGTTGACGTTGTCATGGAGGAACTGGTCGAGAAGGTAACCGTTCGCAGCTATTGGCCCCAACATTAATATTCACGAAAATGCAAACACGAGAGATTCATACCGTGTATCTCAACACCATCAAACCCTGCCTCGATTGATCTTTTAGCTGCAGCGGCATAATCCGCGACGGTTTCTTGTATTTCGCCCACGGTCATAGGGCGTGGAGGTGTCGCAGCATAGTCATTGCCATTCAGTGCTTTACCGGAAATTGGAATGTCACTCGCACCAAGAACTTCCTTTCCTTCAATAAAAGAGGGGACAGTTGCGCGGCCGACGTGCCACAATTGACAGTATATGAAGCCGCTTTTGGAGTGGACAGCATCGGTTACCTTCTTCCATCCAGTGATTTGTGAGGCTGTGAAGATTCCGGGAACACCTGGGTACCCGGCGGCCTGAGAAGTCAGCAGGAAGAAAAAAAAAGCTAGATATTAAGATCAAGACATACAACTCTGCTGATCGGAGTCGCTTCTGTTATCATGAGACCTCCCTGGGAAGCACGTTGTGCGTAGTATTCAACAATGAGATCGTTCGGAACATAGACTCCATCTGATTCTTTGCTTGCTCTCATACGAGTGCAAGGAGCCTGGACAACTCGATGACTCAAAGTCACCGCACCTAGCTTGAGAGGCCGGAAAAGTGAGCTGGAAACTTCGACTGAACCCATTGTGAAGAGATTGCGGATGCTCTTGAAACAATCCTCAATGTTAAACGAATTTTTTTTAGGTCGATTGTCGTTATATAACTGTATTTCAATAGCAACTAAACTTTACGCTAGAGCTTTCCATGTTACATAGTGGGATAACAGTGGCACTTAAAAGTTGGTAGTCTTCACCTTTAATGCACATCAACATAGCCCTACCCCCACCGTACAATAAGGTGTCAATATAGGCCAAGGTATGGACATCAATCCCCCACTCTATCGCTGGCGAATTTGAGCCAATGATATAGTTCAGGTGGTGCTCTCTCGTTTGATATTTATGAAATTGCTTGAATCCATGGGCCAGCTTATGATTCGTATCAATATTGACAGGTCTTGAAGATCTACATGACAGAACGTGTAAACGTGTAGAAGCTTTGGAAATATCTACATACTTCTTTCTTCATGCCTTGATTGTTTATACCTCAGTAGTTACACCATGAATGCGAAATATTCTTCTAACCATCGTCTAGCCTCAACGCTCGCTGATAAATCCCACGCATCGATAGCTCCAACATACCCATCTGGCCTTACAATGACGATTCCAGCCTGTGTATCCTGTAGAGTCCCGAACCACTTATCGGTGCACTGCGGTGTATCAGCATCGTCAAGGTATAAGGTCCAGCGACTGTCCTGAAGTAGCTTCGGCAAGTCCGCAATCTCAAATTGACTCTTGGAAGACTTCGTCACGAAGGATAATGTGAAAACATCAGATACAGCGGTGTATCTCGAATGGTTTGCAAATACATCTGATGGGGCTTCCCGTCGTGGTTGCTTTAGGTAAGATTGACTTGCTCGTGAAGTAACCCTGCCCAATAGAGACCCATTATTGAATTCATCACAAATGGATTGCAAGAATGGGAGAGCCGTTAGGACATCTGGAGCGAAGAAGTATATCCGAAATTGACCCAACATAGGGATATCTAATTGAATATCCACTGGGTTGGCGTCAATATATCGAGTTACTTTTGCTGGGAGCTGAAGAGTGCCAGGTTGTAGACGATTGTGTATGGCCTGTTTGTTTCTATTTAGCATCCCATGTGAATACTCTGCGCCGACTCCAGAGATGAAGCGAATATTATCATCGAAATTTGTGGCTAAAGCCGCATCACCGTCTGCAAAAGCTTTGCAGTGCTCCGTATCGAAGTTTATGAGATCGTAAGCAATCTTTTGTCGTTCCTCTTCATAGGTAGCTAGAAGCGAAGGTTTGCCTATACCACGAATAACAGCGTTAAGTTTCCATGCTAAATTTAAGCTGTCATGCATACTTGTATTTGCTCCCTGCGCTGCAAGGGCAGAATGACAATGTCCAGCCTATTGCCTCTTAGCATACTCCCTCACGTTTCATGTTGGGTCTGAGTGAAGCATACATCACCGGCAATGAATATTCTTGCATCCGAGTCCATGAAATGGTTTGCCACTCGTTGTCCCACGACATAGTTTCCAAACCACTCAATTGTCTTCCACTCGAGCTGGAACGGATACATAGCATCTTTTGCACGCTGCATAGCGTACTCTGGTGTGGCTTTCAGTCTGTCAACCCGTTCGCCATCGGTCTCGCTCAGTTGAACGTATAGTCGAGTCAAGTTTCGCTCGCGGGGAATCCATAGTATCGATCCGGCCACATGAGAACGCACAGCAACCTTACTCCACAAGTCGGGAAAGTCGGTGTCAATGACACCTAGTTCGTTAGTATCACTAAATCAGAATCAATACGGATTGGACATACCATCGAGAACACCCCACGAAGCGTTGGTCATCTCGCCAATCAATTGCGCCTTCGGGATGAACTCTCTAACTTTCGATCGAGCACCATCGCATCCAACCAGATATTCGGTTCGGATGATCTTGGTGGTCTTGCTTAGGGTGTCTTCGTATGTGACGTCCAACATTTTTGTGGCTGCTACTCGCGAGCAAGAAATAAATCGACTGTTTCTTGTCACAAAAGCCCTTCTCGAGCTCATATCATCAATGAAGAGATCTTCCACCATTCCTTGATGTGCAAGCAAAATATACGGGTCTGAGGCCCCGACGAGATGGTCAGGATAATGGATTTGTCGTCCGGTTCTTTTGAGTGGTGATTCCGGAGTTGATTGCTGGTAGGAAACTAGTTAGCTATAGATCGAATCATATCAAGCCAACGTCCCCAAATTTACCCAGAATGATATATCGTAAACACGCGCAGCATTTCTCAGCAGAGAGTCAGCAAGCCGCATCTGCCTGAAAGTCTCGATAGTTTTTGGTTGTATGCCATCTGCCTTGCCAGCCGAAGTCTTGTCAGGTCGGTCGTCTAGGATAATCACATCGATACCGAAGCGCACAAGATTGCATCTGCAGACTAATTATCAATACACCTCATCATAATGACCATTTTGAAATTCTACTCACGCCAACATTAAGCCCGAAGGCCCGGCCCCGACGATAACAACTATCGTTGAAGCATCAACAGCGCCATTAAGACTGTATCCTTCGTTTTCTGCGGCTGGTGCCATTCTTTTAACGGAAATATGAATCTATGTTTTTATTCTTTTGTGCGATAGCTATGAAATGGGCAGTACTACATAGTTATGAAGCACATATAGCATCATGCAACTGGTGGACACTTTTGAAAGCGCGAAGTATGGAGCATCAATCTCCACCCCCCCCTATATAGCCACTAGTTACATTACAACCCCCACCCTTGTGTGTTCAATTTACCATCGGGTGACTCCCCCATCTACGATGATATCTTGTCCGGTCATGTAGGAGCTTGCATCACTGGCAAGAAACACACATGCTCCCATGACATCCTCAGGCTCGGCGATACGGTTAAGCATGGCTTCAGACTCCCATTTCGGAAGGAGATGAGAGAACTAGCAAACAAGTCAGCCTGCAATATTGCAACATATGTCGTCTTTCGAAGAGACTCACGGCTGCGGTCATCTCCGTCCGCACATATCCAGGAGAGACTGAATTGACCCGGATGCCCTATTTGTATCTTAGCATCATTTCCTTCGGTACCTAGACAACTTAGCCACGACGGGATAAACCTACATATTGTGCTAGCTCTTTTGCAATTGCCGGACACATTGATCGTACAGCACCTTTTGTACCACAGTAGGCACTACACAATTGGTCCCTCACGGCGATGTGACTTGCCATACTTGCTACCAAGACGATACTTCCGTGTTTTGTCCCATTCGCAATCATCTGTTTTGCTGCAGCCTGAGCTGTGAAGTATAGCCCTAACACGTTCACCGAGACCAGATCGTGGTGTTCTTTGAAAGTGAATTCGAGGAAAGGAAGATGGCGATTGATCCCGGCGCATGGAACACAGATGTCGAGGGCATTATCGAAATCGCGTTGGAAGTCGGCGAAACCCTTTTGGAGAGATTCTGGAGATGATACATCAATCCTTTTAGGAAATCAGTAAGTACGTGTGATGTATGGGGAAGTTAGGGCTCCGACTTGTAGTGAGCAGTGCGAACATTGCATTCCTTCTCGATTTTATGGAATGCAACATCTGGTTCGATTATGTCGAAAATTGCAACATCTGCGCCAGCTTCTGCAAGTCCGCGCGCAAATGCCAGTCCACAGCCTCGAGCGCCTCCTGTCACCAGCGCGGTTCGACCATGGAGCGAAAACTACAATGTCAGTCAGGCTATGAAGGTTTTGTGGGTAGGCCTACTTTCAACATTTTTCAGACCGTTATAGAAAGCATGGAATATTTTTCTTGATCATACACTGAAAATCTCCAATCAATAGTCTGTACCACCCTCAGATATAGGGCGCATGTCGGCGATGCGATAGAGCCATATCATATGCACCAGCCAACCCCGCCCCCATCCTTGATTTACCTAAAAGGCTTTATCATGATTCATGATTCTTCTATAGCCTCACTGATATAAGTATGGATAGAAACAGTTAATCATTAACAGCACAGCAGTCATACCTCGATTAACGTGTTTTCTAAATGGCACCCCGCATCCACATCAAACAGCAGCAAACACGCTCTCCGTCATGCCAGCTACAGATTATAATTGTCGGTGCTGGCCTGGCAGGGCTTGGTGCTGCAATTAGCTGCGCCCTGGCCGGACATGCAGTTCACGTTCTAGAGGGCGCAACCGAGATGAAAGAGGTCGGCGCCGGTATTCAGGTGCTTCCGAACAGTTCACGCGTTCTTCAACACTGGGACCTAGAGAAGGCCTTGACCCCTTATATGACTTACCCGAGTGTGTGCAACTTTCTTGGATGGAAGGGCAACAAAATCTCTCATTTGGAGTTTCGTGAGTCCGAAAGCAAATATCCTGGAACATGGTATCGGGACTTCCATCGTGCCGACCTTCAGCGCTGCCTTGTGAATAGAGCCGTAGATCTCGGCGTACAAATAACCTGCAATGCTCGCATACAGACGGTTCGCGTGAGCAAAAATGGTACGATAGCAACTGCAGTCGCAGCAGATGGCAGGGAGTGGGATGGTGATTTAGTAATTGGCGCTGACGGCGTTTTTGGAAAATTGACCGAGGAATTACTGGGACGCAGCGATCCGCCAGTCAAGACGGGAGATCTAGCGTATCGCCTCTTATTATCAACTGAGGAGATGAAAAAGGATCCGGAGTTGGCAGATTTTGTCAACAAGCCGCAGGTCAACTACTGGCTTGGACCTGATGCACATGCAGGTATGTTTGCTAGCAATATCCCTTTCATAAATGTGACTAACAATGAACTACGCAATAGTGAATTATGTGCTTCGAGGCGGGGATCTATTCAACATGGTGCTGCTTGTTCCGGATGACATTCCTGAGGCCCAAGCATCAACTATAGAGGGTAGTGTTGAGGAGATGTGTGCCTTGTTTAAAGGCTGGGATCCACGGTAAGCCGCGTTAAATCCTTCAATTTTTGAACCAGAATAAAAGGGAGAGCTAATTTGATTGTTAATAGCATTCAAAAACTACTCAAGCTTTGCCAGTCGGTGCAAAAATGGAGGCTGTGCATTCGATTCGGAGACTTCGACTGGGCTCACGAATCTGGATCCTGGGTAATGCTCGGTGATGCCGTGCATGCCACCCTACCATATCTGGCTTCTGGGTATGCATTTTATCAACCCCATCTACTCCTTCCAAGCTCCAGTGGATATTGACACCGACTCTTAAAGAGCCGGCATGGCGTTCGAAGATGGCGCTGTCCTCGGCGAATGTCTCTCACGCCTCCCTAATCATCCTAATATCTCGAAGTCGTCCCCTGGGTTCGTGAACGCGAAGAAACATGCTCTATCCGTCTTCCAACACTGCCGCAAGGAGCGTACAAAGATGGTTGTCGAGCGAGGAAATATCCAGCAATACTTGTACCACCTCCACGATGGTCCGGAGCAAGAGGAACGAGATCGCAAAATGCAGATGATGCCGACGCCCGAAGGAGAGGCGTTGGCCTGGAGGGATCCTGGATTAGCTCCAAAGCTACTGGGATACGATCATATTGCAGATGTGAGTCTTTTCTTTACGAGTGATATACAGTTTCAACTAACGATAATCAGGTCGATCGCCGTTGGAGTATGGGGCAAAAGGGTGATATCACATTGGCAGATTCTCGACTGTAAATAGAAAGTACTAATTTGTTATTATTGTATACCATGTTCTAGAGTATGATGTCAAGACCAATGAACTTGAATCCTTCTATCATTCTTCAATACAGTGTCAAGTGTAGTCCTTTGGTATTAATTATACTCCTTAGGGTCGAATATCACTTGTATCTAAAAAACCAGCTGCTACAATCAAATGTAACACTCGAGCCAATTGTACTCATGGTAGTATCCTTGAAACCTTTGATTTTTTCTCAGTATGAGTCAGCAGTTACGTGTGAACTCTACGCCGTGCCTAAGTCCCCCAACTTGGCAGCTAATTGAGGTAAGGACATCCCCATCTTTGCGTCCCAACTCCTCCTCAATGATGGGGGTTATCCGCCGATAAGAAAGTCTCTACCCCTCACCTAACTCGCCCTAAAAATTGGAGAAGGTTCTGTTTAACTATACTCCAATTTCTGCTAAACAATGACTTGACTTTCGCATAAATTACTTTTCAACAATTGCAATAAATACTTTTAACACAGAAACGCTCACTTTACTTACAGAATGGGCAAAAAACGTGTTCTCGTCGGTTACGGTGTCGATATTGATGCTGTTGCAGGCTGGTTAGGCTCATACGGAGGAGAGGATAGCGTGAGCGATATCAGTCGCGGACTATGGGCCGGACACATCGGAACAACGAGACTACTCAAATTGTTCGATAAATACAACATCAAGGCCTCCTGGTTTATTCCGGGCCATTCCCTAGAGACGTTTCCCGAAGAATGCGCGCAGGTCCGCGATGCCGGCCACGAGATCGGGCTTCATGGCTACTCACATGAAAATCCGGCCAGTATGACGAAGGAGCAACAAAAAGACATCCTCGATAAGACCTATAGGATGATCCGAGATTTCTGTGGTAAGCCTCCGAGAGGAGTCGTTGCTCCGTGGTGGGAGTCCAGCGCGGAGATGGTGGAACTCTTGCTCGATTATGGCATTGAATATGACCACTCGATGTCGCACGAGGACTGTCAGATGTATTGGTTGAGGACGGGAGACTCGTGGACAAAGATCAATTACAACGAGAAAGCGGAGACATGGATGAAGCCCTTAGTTAGGGGCGAGACCACTGGACTGGTTGAGATTCCAGGTAGTTGGTATATTGATGATCTACCACCGATGATGTTTATCAAGAATTCTGCAAACAGTCATGGATGGGTGAATCCACGCGATATTGAAGATATTTGGAAGGTACAGTACAATTTTTCAAGCAAAAGGTACTATACTGAAATGTCATTCTCCTAGGATCATTTTGATTACTTCTACCGAGAATACGACGAGTTCGTATTTCCCATGACAATTCACCCAGATGTATCTGGCCGACCTCATGTTCTCCTGATGCACGAACGGTGAGCGTCGATAGTCGCAAGATTGAGCTACATACATATAACTGACATTTGACTTGCAGAATTATCGAGTACATCAACAAACATGAAGGCGTAGAATGGGTGACATTCGAACAGATGTGTGATGAGTTTAAGAAGGAAAACCAGCCTCCTCAAGGCGCGAAATTGCCCGCCGTTAATCCTGTCATTTAATCATTCGTTAACACATAAAATTAATTTCAGAACCTTGGAAGACTGCCTAATGTTACATAATGGAGTATAATTCACAAATTAAGAAGCATGCACGTCGCATCCTGGAGTTTTCGCCGTCCAGTTCTTTGTCAATCTTGGTTGCATGATAACTCTACCAAAAGAATTATCGATTAATTGTATCCAAGTCTATGAGAATTTAGGGCCTTAAATCAGGGGAATCGTTTTTCTCATTGGTAAAGTGACCTTACCCGGATTTCCAAACTTTCTCAATTATTGTAGTAGCCCCCAACACCTTCTCCTCTTCGAATCTCTTTCCAATGACTTGCAAATTGACAGGATGACCATCCGTTCCATCGATATCAAATTGACTCCAATTCCATGCATCGTTCGGGTTCCTTGGTGAATAAGGGACGTCAGGCATATTATCAACACCTTTTCTGACTTTATCCACTGGAAACGACATAGCTGGATAGTCCAGCAGATTCCAAACCTTTGTATAACCTACCCATCGGAGCGCTCGATGAGGAACTGCAGTATGCGGCAATACAGGCGAGAGAAGCACATCAACAGGCCTTCCGAAGGGTGACCGAACACTGTTCCATTTGGTCAAATAGCTCTTTTGAAGCTCAAACTTCTCCTTATTGAGTTGCCAGTACTGGTATACGGAAATGGCACTGGCGCGGGATATCAGTGATCTAACATGAGGTATGAACGGCTCTCCGGCACGAGTGACATCACGAATAACATCCTCGAAACCATCTGCTGAGTAGTAGCGGTCCATCAGTTGCATGTATTGCAAGTGGTCGGATGTATCCCATTGAACTATTTCGTGACCATGTGCTTGAAGTTTGTTCGCAAGTGCAAGGAGGGCTCGCTCAATCGGAGGGTGTATCCTCACAACGCCGTCGTCAACTATTAATCCGATGACCATAGGTCGAGATTGGATTTCTTGAAAAGCGGTATGATTCCAAGGAAGCGGCGAGCACCTCGGATCAAGATCCCACGGTTTACTGTCGGCAAGGGAACGGCTAACATAGCAGATGGTTTCAAGATCTCGAGCCATTGGGCCAATAGAGGAAGGAACATGTTCCTGGCATTCAGTAGACACAGAAACTCCGTAGTACGGTAATCTATGACTCTGTGAGATGATTAGGTTTATCTGAGCTAAAGTTAACGGGAGAAAGACGTACGCTAGGTTTGAAACCGTAGAGACCATTTATAGCTTGAGGAATTCTGATACTGCCTCCAATATCCGTACCAAAGCCAAGAATAGAGCCATGTAAAGCAAGAAGTGCAGCTTCACCGCCAGATGAACCACCAGATGTAAATCTGGGGTTTCGGGGGTTTACTGTAAGTCCCCAGAGAGGATTTTCAGTTTCGGCCCACTATGCATGTCGAAGAATTAGGTAGCCATTGTCAGCATACTCTCCGCACCCGTAAATAGCAATGAGACGATTAGAGACCAACAGAAGAATACGAACCATAATGCTTTGCGGCAAATTTGTTTTTGCAATGATAACAGCACCCATGTTCTTGAGTATCTGAACTAGAACGGCATCTTCAGTAGCCGGCCGAAAGCAACGACCAACATAACCCAAGGTTGAATCTACACCCTTGATGTCGAACTGATCTTTAAGGGTAATGGGTATGCCATGTAAAGGCCCTTTGAGCTCTCCGGTTTCTCTGAATTGAGCATCTAACTCCCTGGCTTGTTTCAATGCGTCTTCGAAGACTACCTCTGTGATACTATTTGTCTTTTGAGTGTCAAGATAATGTCCATTGAAGCTTTAGAACACATAGAAGAGGGTACCCACAAGTTGATGTGCTATCACAACTCTATAAAAAGTTATTAGCAAGATTAATCAGTAAATGCTTCTGGAGGGACTTGCCTTTTAATGTATGCTGTAACAACATCTTCAGCCGTATATCTTCCTTCACGAAGCAAATTTAAGAGATTCGGGACACTGGAAATGTCGGTAATTTCCTGAACAATGGGCTCAGTAGCAAGTTGAGAACTTCTAATCACATTGGCAACGGAAGAAATGCGCTGATCTATATCATGGGCCAAATAATCTTGTAAAGCTTGGTCTCTCAACTGCACTTTCTGAGAGACAATCTCCTCCCACGTCTTAGGGTTATTCATTCTTGGAATGGGAATGGGGAGAACTTTGATGAGAGGAGCTTTGAAATCAATAAATGTCTGATAATGAACTGTGAGCTGTGTCATTAAGACTTGATCTGGCCAGCTGATGCCTAAGTAGTCGTAAAATCTTAGCTCTCCTCCTGCTGGTAGGCTTAACGTTACGATGGATGGGGACCATCTCCCCACTTTTGAATAGTCATACACCGCTTCATCGCAGCTTATAGATAGATGGAAGGTCATTGATTATGGAGAAATATCAATCAATTCATTCTGTAAATACATAACTGATGAGAAACACTGGCATATTCGAGCAAGACATTGTGAACATCTAGATCGCACCAACTATGCCGTAATCGAGCTAGAAGCCATATTATTTGTCTCCATCTCCTTTTTGTACTGCTCCGCTCGCCCATAGCTCGCCTTGTATGCACTAGTAACCATATCCTGAACCGTAATCGGGGCATATTTGGCTGGTTCCCCTGGGCCGCGACAATTCGGCAGACACTCGCATAAGTAGTCCGGATTTCCACTAAAGAAGAATGGAATTGAGTATCTCTTACGGCCCGACTTGTTGATAACCCGGTGAATATTTGATTTGTATGTATCATTGGCCATACGCATGAATAAGTCGCCCAGATTCACCACATAGGCTCCTTCAACGGGTTGAACCTGTGAAAAGTGTACGGCATTAGACAGTTTCTTCTCAAATAGACTCTTTGAGGCGCACGAACATCCAACCATTGCCCGGAGGGCGCATCCAAAACCTGCAAGCCATCGACCTCATCCTGAAGAAGAAGGGTCACACACCCGAAGTCTGTATGCGCCCCTATTCCACGATTAAGCTTCTCGTCTTGATCCTTCGGCTGAGCAGGATAATGCAAATAACGCATAGTAGCAACAGCTTCATCCGTAAGAGGTTTGAAGAATTTCGAATCTACTCCTAGTGTCAAAGCAATCACAGAGAGCACATCTTTTGCTAGTTCGTATACTGCATGATAGTATTCCATTGTCGTTTTCTGAAACTCTTCCTTGTCGGCGATCGTTTGGGGCCATTGGTTGGGACCACTATTCAGTTTCTTTCGCACGTAGTATCGGTGGTCTTCTGGGATCTCTTCGCCGATATACAGACCCTCTTTGAGCTCGGGTCCTGTTCCGGCTTCCAGCATCTGCGAGCGGAGAAGTTCATAACCTCGATTGAAGGTATTACGATCTGCAGAATTTAGTTAGCAACTGATACTTATCAAACCAAATAGGATAATAATACTCTTATCGATTTTTAATTTATCTTCCAGGGGGAGATCAAAGAAGCGTTTTGCGCATTTCATAACGCGGCGCTGTAATTCCAGCGGAACCGAGTGGTTTTTGATTTGAAAAAATCCATTGTATAGGCAGCATTGTCGCACTTCTTCTACCAGTTTTGCTCTTGCATTCTCGTCGTCACCGTAGTATGCAGAAAAGTCCAGAACTGGGGGAGCGCTTGCTATTGCCATCGTGCTTTCTTCACGCTTGTTCAATTTCGTTGTGCTGCTATGTCGCTATGCTACTATGCGGCAACCCTGACGTGAATTCTTCACTTGCTTCTGCGCAGCAGTACTCCGAAATCAGTCTCATGATAGCACCTTATTGAGTTCTCTCAGTATGGTAGTTTGATTTGACTCAATATCAGAGAACACCACGGTGGGGGTCACTTGGCGCAAGGATGGGGTGATGGAGTTCCTGATAAGGAAAGAGACCGAAACGTTATCTTCAAGCTTCAAACTACTTTCCCCGCAGAGTTGAAAGGCAAACGAGTTATTCATGAAATTCTAAGAGAAACTTGCAGTGGGGTTGAGTTTATCAGTTCTCACTTTCAGCAGCATTAATAGCAAGTATGTAGTCTGGCCTATCTGGTGATTTCGAGTAGCGGATAGGATCTTTTCCCTTTGAATGGGAAGCGCTAATTCTGTTCCTTTACTGATTTGCTTTCACCTGCCAATTTATAGCAAAAGTCTCTAGAAAAGGAAAGAAATGTAAAACATGTTTCGCTGTGCTCCGGTACCTGAGATCGAGATGTAGAAGCACGTTCGGGCGTACCAGGCTACTTAGGGCAATGCGCTCCAAGCCCTAGCCCTAACACCCTCATGCTGCGCAAAACAATGTACTTCAAAATCCTAGCAAATCTGCAGAATAGGTACAACATTGTGATTCTACGTGAATATTCATTATTTCGCTATTTGCAAAGCTAGTCTGGTCAAGATATGAGGCCAAGCTCGTGAATGGCGACTTTATATAAGCCCTTTCCATAATACTTGAGCGTACATGTCAACTGGTATATTTGTGGATGACATATGGCTCACTCTATTGTTACACTGTGCTGACTTCCTTGATATGAAAAAGACACAAGTCTCTTATTTATCTCTATATGTTCGAGTTTCAAGCTGTTGCATCTACGTAGCGCAGGATTCTCTACCCAAACTGGGGCTTCTCGACCATATATACCGGTATCTTTGTATCGGAAAGTAAGTCGGGTATTTCAAAGTCTCAGCTCCGTCGCCATTTCGATCGATAAGAATATTATAAGCACACTGATAACTAAGAACAAGGCACCACTGATCCCTATGGGTAGACTGGCTTCCTATTAAAGGAGCTGCCATCTCACACACGTAGCCAACCATGAAGCACAATCCGGTCGTAGTAGTACGCACGGTCGTCGGGAATGACTCGCGCGTACAAGCGTACTGAATGGCGAACATGGAGTTGATGACTATAGTCACTATGTAGGTCACTATTGTATTTCAATGTCAGCTCAAACTGTAAAGCGGATAAAGTCATAAATGACACTTATATGCAAGAACAGCTTGATCAGTATTTGCCAATGTACTGACATACTAGAAATGACAGACGCAATGCTTTCTATTGCCATTGCATACTTCCTATCGAGTCGTGTCTCAACAACAGCCCATTCGGCTAAAATTGGTCCAGGCACCGTGCAGGCTGCAATATAGCGGTACTGCCGATAAGTCGATGAAAGCGAGGGTCCGCCACTCGAGACAAAAGCAAACTGCGAATGGAGATATACAGGGAGGAAAGTCGAGTAAAGAGGATAGGCGATACCAATAGCAGCACCAATCCAAATCGTCTTCTCTTTTTCTGGATAGTTCCTAATGTGGAAGGTATTGTCTGAGATGCCTGAGGTTCCAATTCATGTATGAAAGCTGAATATCTAATGTATCTAACAAACATCCACTGCGATTTATTCTATTCTATTTATATCCAATCAAGCTCAAAGACAGCATAGCTAAATGCGACTACCATTAACCTCCTCTCCTTCGGAGACCTTGCCAGCCTCACGCTCTTTCGAGCTAGGCTGCAACCCCTGTGCTTCCCAGCCATCGATACCCTTGCGATAGAGAGCCTTCTCTTCGGCTCGTGAAGGTGCCTGGGCAGGCTTGCCGCGACGCTCTCTGGATTCAGGAGTCTCGATAATTGTGAAATCATCGCCTCCTTCCACTTTGTTCCCTTCGATGTCCTCGGTGTCGATGGAGTCGGAGAATTTGTATGTGCGGTATTCCGTGTTTACCCAACCGGTGCCTTGAGACATGTTAGCGAGTTTTTATATTTTCATATCCCGAAGGAAAAATGGCTGATGATATACCTTGGTACATGCTACCATCCTCCCAGTCTTCGGTCAAATAATGAAGTAATCCACCATGTGTGACAAGGACAATTTGCTTCTCGGGACGCGATTTGAGCCATTTGCGCACTTCGCGTGCTCTGTTCCTTAGAGCAGGAATGGTGGGTGCCCATTTGCCCTCCTGCATTCAGATAATCAGCAGAATTCTTTGAAAGTATACGGAGGCCAAAATACCTTGCTGTTCCACCCATCATGAACCAACGAAATATCCACCGGCAATCCACGATCCACAAACTCCTTTTGCAACACAGCCGGATCACTGCCAGTATCGCAAGGCACGTCACTAGTCTCTTGTGCTTCGGGGATACACAGAATCTTGAAGTCCTTGTGCGCCTCAAACACGGGCTGGAAGCTGAGTAATGCGGTGTGGATGGTTCGGCGTAACGGAGACGCAGCTACCAATTCGATTTGAGAGTGGTAGGGGAAGCTTTCCTTGAGTTTTGCGCACTGCTGCTCGCCTAGTTGTGTGAGTTCGGGGTCGGGGAGGACGTGGTTTGCGGTTGTGAGGTTGTGGTAGCCCTTTTCAGCAGTTAGTTGGGCGATGTCCATCGGATTGAGGAGGAGGCTTGTATATATAGGTCGGAAGCATACCTGAGCGTGGCGCACAAAGTGAACGATGGGAGCCATATCGTCGTAAAGTGGTATTGATCAGTGAAGCTCTTCAAAACTCGCGGAGTTATCGTGGGGTTGATTATAGCGCAAGCGATGTACGTCAGAAAAGATTGAATTTAGTTGAAAAAAGACGACTCTAAATATGTACACTGCCAATGACTATCAACGAGAAAACAAAATGCCTCAAGGTCACACACTCCATCAAAAACTTTTTTCTAGCTTCTTTTCGATTGCGGTGGAACAGAGTATGAGATCATCCAACGAACGCGCCATGTTTGCCTCCGTGGGCCAGTCGGGTAACCCTAAGAATGAGTCAGCCGGCCAACTGTACCCCGGCACTTCGGCGTCAACTCCGTATGCCCTGACCCTGGTAACCCTAGACTCAACAGGGTACATGGAAAGATGTCATTGCAGTTCATGGAAAGAGAGGATGAGATTGTTGAGTTAATGGAGCAGGGTTAAACTGGTTTGGAAGGATGTATCGACTGGGCGGACATTGATGGCGATTCGTTGTATAAACAATACGATCTTACTGAGAGGCATGAGGTTTCTAGTTCACAGTAGATATTCTACTTGACATAGGTGACTGTAATGATAATGTTACATTATTCTTCCGATAAAATGTGTAATATTACAATAGCAGTGCTCCGCCTCTTTTGAAAATACCGCATAGAAAACCCATGCCGGAACGTCCAGTGTGGTCAAAAGTTGCCAAATCCGCGAGAATTCTTCAATGCCATGTCGAGATTCAATTCGAGAGCCGTTGCATTCGTATACTCCGGCAGAAGCAGTCGGCCGTAACATGTATAACTCGTTGGAAGACGCTATCAGAATCGTCAGTACTTATTATTTATTCTAGGCTTAAGGACGCAAACTTACATCATTCCCAGAACCATTCCTCTGAATCACGAAATTGATACTGGAGATTCCGCTAACCGGAACTCGGTCACTAGCAGTGACGAATTCCAGCAGTCGAGCCTTTTGTTCACGAGAATATTGCTTGACGATGTTCCAGAATGCGACGATGAGAGGATGCTTGGCGTCCCAACCGCCGTCGTAAGTGGCATGGCGTTGCAGTTCTTCGAGATCGATTTCTTGGGTACCTTCAATAACTGTCTGGAGGATCTCAGGTGTAAACAGAGCAAGGGATGAACGGTCTATGCAAGTGAAGAACCCGCGAGCAAACGCTTCGTATTGCGGGCGAATGGATTTGTCGGTCAACCAGAACAGGTAATCTTTGACGTATTGCTCGCGATTTGCGTTGGTGACGAGGCTCGATTCTTCTATATCTTCCTGAGGCGCGAATGTGTTCAAGGAAGTGTTGTAGTCGGCGCCTTTGAGAATGCCGGTTTGGAATGAGCCAATGTCGCTATCAGCTTGTTCTTCGGATACGTCATTGCTGGCAGCCTTGTCGTCTTGGGCTCCAATAGAGTAATTAGAAACACTACTACGTCTTCGCTCTCGGCTCGGAACTCGATCGATGACGGGCCACTCGGCATCCCGGTCCGTACGCTCCATATCCACCGTCTGAATAGTACCGAACGCTTCAAAGCTAAACTCATAGCTTCTCACAAATATGTCCCCAACATCGCCATCATTCCACGTCAATAGACTCTCCAATCCTTTGGCCAGGTCGGGCCAGCCATCGCGAATATGTTCGGTGCGCTTGATTTTGAGGTCGAGAAGCTTGCGATAGAGCGCAAGAGGAAACGTAACGGGAATGGTGAGACCGTTATACACCGCCAATGAAATCAATATTCCCACGAGCTCGAAATGTTCTAGACTTTCAGGCGAACAAGGCAGAAACCACGCCATGCGAGTGGTAGGGTCAACGGTAAACATGCCATGCTCAGGATTCATCGCCTCAACAAAAGCCAGCGTCATAAACTCTTGCTGAACACCGCCAAGATCGACTCCCTCTTCGCCAAGGTCGGTTCCCATCTTGACTTTGAGAGGTCGCAGAAGCTCACGTCGTTCGCGACGCCATATCTGATTGAATGCATCCTGAAGAACTTGTTCACGACGTACAGAAATGACGAAATATTGATTCATGGAGGTATGCAGACGAGCCAAAAGGTTGATCTCATCTGCAATCTGGATGGTACGGTTGAAGGCTGTTCGACTTGCTTGTCGTTGTGCAATCATTCCGGCTTCGTATGCTTTAGACATGGCCGCGTAGTTGATTGCACGGAAGTACTTGACGAGCGCAGCAGGTCGGAACAAGAATGTGAAGGACAAGAGATGCATTGTCCGGTTGTTCGAAGCGCGGCTGAGCCACTCAACAGGCATTTCCATCGCGTCAAGTCTTTCCGACAGAAAGCTCGTATAGAAAGCTTCGGCGTCAAGGCCGAGGCGTTGTCTATTTTTATACATAGATGAGAGAATCTGAATAGCGCCACCCGCTGCTTCTGATCTAGGGATCTCAGGCTTGCCATCCCATTCCTTGAGAAACAGCGTACGAATCCACTCAACAATCATAGCTGCAGCAACTGGTGTATCGAGGGCGACAGTCTGACCATCACTCTCGACTCCGTTCTTCAAGGATTCATGGTGTTCGCGTAGATTGTCAAACAAAAGATCCAAGACACTCTTGTCGCGTCTTTTCTTGACGTCCACACTAGCTAGTGTCTTGGCTTTGGATATCTCATAAAATGCCAATCGAGCCGTAAGAGCACGCACCAAACGGTGAACAAGTCGCAAGGCCAGATCATGTTCCAGTTTATCAGTGACATCTAGAACCAAGGCCGTACTTTTGGCGTCCAACTTTTGCATTTGGGCTTCGGGCAATACTGTTCCTATTTCACGTATTTGTTGGATGCCTCGCCAGGTTTGCCCGTCAACTTTGGGTAGGAACGTTATCAGTGCGAAGAAGACAATGGTAAGCATATGAGCTACATCTGAATCGGAAAGCGGTTCATCCGGCGTGGAAGGCTGTGATGCACTGGGTGATAGAGTCTCTGGTTGGATGTACGACACGCGTCGACTAGCTCTGAATGCCATAGGCATATCCCTAGGAGCTACAAATAATTGTTCCAAGGAGTTCCACAGGCTGTTCAAAATCAGATCACAGGGACAAAGTTCCTGCAACTTTCGTAGCGTAGACTCTAACGTCTGCAAATCAACGGTGATACCTTCAGCGGAGTTTCGAGAATGCTGTGACGATCGTTTTCGTCGAAAAGATTTTCTCAATTGTCGACTGCTATTCAGCCCGTAAAACACTGATTGGGCGACGAAAGGGAACACCTCACGCTGACGAAGTGTCGCATGACGCCATTTATGATTATCGAACTTTCCTTGCGTATTCATATATTCCAGTTCCTCTTTCCACCTCCGCGCATCTCCTTCATTATCGGCTAAAAGCCGGGACAACCCGTCCACTAGTTCGGCGTTTAGGTGGCTGAGTGTATCAACTGACGTTGCTTGGTAGGGGATACTCTGTATGCTTGGCGGCTTTAAATCAGTTATTTCGGGCGACAAAGAGCCAGGTGTTCCCCTCTCTGTGGTCTCGTCGTTGGCATCCGAAAGTTCGGCTGATTCTCTTAGAAGCCTTGATCCGTCCCAAGAAACTCGTCTGGTCTGCTTCGGTGGTTTGATTGTAGGATCATTTGAGGTTTTATTAGTCTTTGTTGCGCGGTGCTTCAGAGCGGGGGGTGGGGTAGGAATATGCTGTTGGGAATAAGTTCTAGATGGCACGGTTCTTGAAGTGGTCAATTGACCATCTCGCGACTTGATCTCGGGACTAGATCGAGGCGTCGGTCGCCACGTCTCGGTATCTTCTAATGTGACACGCTTCAACGTTTGTGAGGTAGATTTTCGGTCGAGGTTGGAGTTTGAACGTCGCTTAGCCCGACCCGAAGGTGTCGTCGGTTCGTTTGAGGAGATGTTATGACTAGCTGCATGGGTGTACGTTCGCAGCGTCTTATCGTCGATCTCGTGTTCTTTGCAGTCTCCGAGGTGCGCTTGAGTCTTGTATGTTCGAGCCGAAGTAGGTGTTGCATAATCTGAAGCAGTTGTAGTCGTCTGGCGCAACGGAAGCCATTCAACCATCCTCAACGATAAGGTATCGAAAAGATTCTGCGTAAATGACTTTGGGTCTTTCGTTCTTGAAAGTCCAGATACATGCGAGTCTCGCGAGGAATGCCTGACGTTTTCCGGTGGCGGAGGCGGCGCTGTACTGGCACTCGACGAATGCCGATGGTACTCCGCGTGAGTTTCATTTTCGAAGTAATCCGTTTGGTGTGATTTCTTTCCTGCGCTATATGCCCTGTATTCCACATGCGGTGCTTGACGGGTTGGCGAGAAGTCGGCGGTGGGCCGTGGCGGGTTGCGACAGAGTGCCTTCTCCGGGTTGTCTTGACTAGCAAGATAACATGCTAATGTGCGCGCGCTGAGCTCGGTGTAGGGTCGAAAGGGCCCTTCTGAAACTCGTCTTTGATAATTCAAGCAGGTCGGTGTTCGGCAGTTAGGATTTTCGCAACCGTAGAGGATCTGATGTTTGTACCTGCCAGAGCGACCCATTAGAACAAGCAGGTTAAAAGCATTGGAATCAGAACCTGAACTTACCTGCGGACTAAAGTATTGAAAGTCCTGCGCCTTTCTTCTTTGTGCTGGATGAGAATTTGGGCAGGGTCTTCCACGCTAATGGTATGCTTGATAATAATATCTGGAGAGTGTGATGGCAGCTTGGAGCGGCGAGGGATGTGACTGCCCGCAGAGGAATCCCGAGAATCCAGAGATCCTCCCCTCATTTTGGCCATGTTATCCGACGAATATCATGACTTGTGTGTTCGGTAGATGTCTGTAGATTGCGGTAGGTCAGATGGAGGTTTAAAGAATAGACAACTGAGAGTGTTTACAATCGGACGAGGTTCACAGCCTCATCGTCCATGGATGATGCCGTCGCTCTGGATGCGGTAAGGCGTCGGACCCGCTTTGGAGTTCAATCTGATTTGGCCAATCATAGCATGGCTACATAGTATACACACTTATAGATCATGTTTATGGTATCATGTTTATCATCGAGACACCGGGGTCTCAAAATACATATGTACTGCGATACTCCTTGTCAGCATGCGACAGCATGGTCAAATCGCTGATAGTTGCCTCATCCCCAATCACCTTTTGCTGATCAGAGAGATATCGAATGGAATCTTGGAGAATATAGAAACTGCAAATAGGCACAGCAGCACTAGGATCTTGCTCAGCGTGCGTTATAGCGTCAATAGTCATGTTGCAGGCTGAGTTGAGAGCCGTCAAGGATAAGCTCCTTATTTGATAGCTTTCCTCGTCTTGAGACAACGGAAGCGAATCGATTATAGTCCAATGAAGAAGGAATAGCGCCCTATTCAGCTATTAGTACAGCTATGCTTTCACATTTAGTTCGTTCGCACCTGATGGAAAAGGCTACTGCGCTGCATAACGTTGTGTTTTGTCGGCGGCTTTCTTCCAGAAGCAGCACAAGAAACGTGCGAATCCTAATTTCTAGGTCCGTAGCTTCGCCGAGTATAGCCTGTATATTGTGATTTTTAGACAAAAAGCGGACGAGGTCCAGGGCACGATCAAGTAGGAATATTGCCTGTGCTTGGCGTCCAAACCAGCTGACATTTCCAGCCTCAAAATGAGATAGGGTGGCTGACATGGAGGTCTGATAGTCAACCGACGGGCTCGGAGGTGAATCTGACGGCAGCAAGTCGAATGGTAGCTGACAGTCGAGGTCTGGGTATTGTGTGAGGGGTCGTATATTCTTATTGTTCAGTTCGACCAATATGATTCTATTGTAGATTAGTAATTTTGGCATATCTTCAAGTTCAATTTGATGAGTTCATACCGTTCTAATAATGCAATAGCCCATGCTACATTTCTTCTCTCCATGTCCACCAAATCCACATTCATATTGCCGTAATGATGCCTCGACTGCTCCAGTGACTCATTTCCTACTCCTAATATTCGTGCTATGCTGGCACATGTGTTAATGGAGGAATATGCAGCTTCTGGTCGCGCGCGAGTATACTCCCAGATTGTCACGATAAACATGACCTGAACAAAAGCCAGTGATGGCGATATGGCAGTCTGCACTTGAGCAAGAAGAGACTTAATCCTAACGTAGAGCTGTTCTTGGCCCACTAAAGAGAAAGCCGAATGCCGGTGATGGCCCGGCATGGTTATTGCAAGAAACATGGCTAGAATAAGAATGGTATAGTCGGTAGACGGAGAGGCGTTGCCTCCCTGGGCGTGATTTGACGCTATCCGTTGAAAAAGCTCGGGCGAAATTATAGGATACAGTCTGTGAAATGACTGAAAATAGCGTTGACCAATATCATCTGCAGTAAGGTTGGTAAAGTTCATCACATCTTGAACCTGCTGATTCAGCGAGTCATGGATCGACTGTGATATCGAGGCTGACGATGATATAGTAGCCGGGCTGCCGGTCCAACTGCTATGCGCGGCCGAGCCTTGACTAATTGGGGAGCTCCAAGTATCGGAAGCCACAAAATGTTTGCCGGGGTTGTATGCTTTCTCTTTCTTTCCAGAATCGTCGTACTTGCATGACAGGCCACGTTTTAGGCAGGGGCCACAAGCAGGGAGTGCTTTGTCACAGGCCTTCTTGCGTGAGCTGCATGTGAGGCAGACGAAGTGGGCGCGTTCGGTCTCGGCCATGTCGAAGCAGGCTCCCAATCAAAAAGCTGACAAATGTCGATCAGTATCGAGCGCTGTCAGGCTGTCACTCTTCACTCTTCAGCCTATTTCCGACCAGGTGGAGATGAGTCTACAAGAATATCGCGGGGGGGGATTTCAGCATCATCAAGAAGATTAGCCCGTTGGAAAGGCGGCCGACGCTTACCCTTTTGGGCGCGTCCCACGCGAGCCTCCACTATAAACTCTAAATATGGTCTCAACGTCCAATCAAAGCTGCGGATCTCACGTCGGCCGCCGCCAACCCGATCGAGCTAAGATCAAGAACTGTACACGATTCAATATATTTTAATATTTTAATATTTATACAAGAATATTCAGCTGATGATGATAAATAAGACTGGAATGCAGTTACAACAATGGCACACTTCAGGTATAAAAGGGAGCGTTTGACCCAGGAGAATCGAGTTTGTTCTATCATCATTCCAACGCAACAATCAAAGCACAACAACAGTCTATCAAAACAACTCTCAACCAAAGCACCAATCACAAAACAAAACATTCCACACCGTTCAATATCTCATTTCAGATATCATCTACTATCACAATGTCTGCAACTACCAGCACTACCTCTCAGCTCCTTCTCCTCGAGAAAGGCGGTCCATTCGAGGTCCGACAAGTCCCCCAGCACAGCATCAAGCCCGATCAAGTCCTCGTACGCCAACGCGCCATTGCTCTTAACGGTCTCGACCCTCTACAGCGCGATCTAGGTGTGAACATCCAGACATGGCCCTACGTACTCGGAGTCGAAGGTGCCGGTGTCATCGAAGCCGTCGGATCAGAAGTCACAGACCTCAAGGTCGGCGATGAAGTCCTCGCCTGGGAGTTGTCTGTGGCCGGCCACGGTGGTGCATACCAGGAGCACGTGGTTGTTCCGGCCAAATTTGTCGCCAAGAAGCCCAAGAATATCAACCTTGAAGAAGCTGCATCTCTTCCGTAAGTGTTTCACAGCAATTTTTCACAGTCCTCATACTAATCTTAACACAGAATCTGTTATAACGCTGCCATCTCCGTCATGTTTGCTTTAAAGCTCAAAATTGCTATACCCGACTTCAAGGGTGCATCGAATGCGGAAGGCGAAGCTGAGCCAAAGTCAATTCTTGTCCTCGGCGGCAGCTCAGTGGTCGGTGCCAGCGCCATCCAGCTTTTGCGACTTGCATACCCTTCTCTGCCTATTTTCGCAACCAGCTCTCCAGCACATCATGAACGCTTGCTTTCTCTCGGTGCCACAAAGGCATTTGATTACAAGTCTCCTACCTTGGTCTCAGATATCAGAGCCGCCTCACCCGAATCTCGCGGTATCGACGTCATCTTTGATGTTGTCGGCTCCGGTGCATCACAGACCGATATCTGCGAAACTCTCGACCCCAACGGAAGCAAGAAATATGGCGCTCTTGTGACAAGCAAGTCGGCTACAGTCCCAGAGGGAGTCACCAAATTGGAGACTGGTGGATGGGCATTGCTTGGAATGCCTGGTGGTGAGCAAGTTATTCCGGCACTTACACAGTTGATTGAGAGCGGAAAATATAAATTGCCATCAGCGGTCAAGGTGGTCGGACATGGATTGGAGCAGATTCCTGAGGTGATGGATCAAGTCAGGGGTGTGAGCGGGCAGAAATTGATTGTTACACTGTAGATAGTTTGATTTTCTGATTATGTTGAAACACACTAATAAAATGTATGTCGTTGAATATTTGAATTTTATTGAGTTGTCCACAGAAAGAATGGAAGAATATCTAGTATATCTATCACGTGACCTTATCGCTATCCGCCACCTTATCGGCCGTCCAGCCAACCCCGCAGAAGAGCCACAGAAAAGAAAATTATCACCATTTGTTAGTCATCGACTCACCCAGTGCATGATTTCAAAGCAGGACAACATCTTTCCTGAACATAATTCTGCTGTAAACTTGCCACTCACGACTCTTAACGAATATCGGCAAGGGCATCTTTGCTTATTTGCGTCAGTATACCGCTATCTGCGCATATTCGAACCGACGACCCCCTCCATTCTCTGATCATCTCGAATTATTCTACAAAATGGGAGACGCTCTTCCCTACACCTGCAATGCGTGCTTGGTGGCATTTCGCACCAGCGATGCTCAGAGAGAGCACATGCGCAGAGATTGGCAGTAAGTTTACCCTCAAAACGCTGGCTCCTCAGCTTATCTAGTGACTAACACTTGCTCAAGTCTGTACAACGTCAAACGACGCGTTGCCTCTCTACCTCCCGTATCCCAAGAAGTCTTCACAGAAAAAGTCCTGACAGCCCGAGCAACCACTACCGCCGCCGCGGCCAAAGCCTCTTTCGAAAAGACATGTGACGCCTGCCAAAAGTCGTTTTATAGCGAGAACTCGTTCCAGAACCATTTACAGAGCTCCAAACACAAACTTCGCGAAAAGGCGTTGAAGAAGAAGGGTCTCGCTGATGATACGTCGTCTGTTATGAGCTCGGCATTCTCGCTGGGTGATCCGATTAATAAATCCGTGGCGGGCGATAACGAGTCTACGGTGTCAAACGTTACAGAAAAATTGAAAAACACTGCTATCGAAGAAGCAGACAACGAGGACGAACAGATGGAAGAAGAACATGAACAAGACAACGTCACCGAGTACTCTTCAACAGAATGTCTATTCTGCCTCGAAGACGCCACCGATGTCCACGCAAATGTCGAGCATATGTTCAAAACTCACGGAATGTTCATGCCGGAAAAAGACTATTTGGCGGACGTTGACGGTCTCATTAAATATTTACATGCAAAGATCAACGAGAATCATGAATGTCTCCTCTGCCACGCCATCCGCACCACAGCTGCCGGTATCCGTACACACATGCGCGACAAGAGTCACTGCATGATCGCCTTCGAGACGGAGGAGGAACAGGTCGAAATCGGTCAATTCTACGACTTCAGAAGCACTTACTCCGACGACGAAGACGAGGATGAGGACATGACCGACGACGCAGGCGGCGTACCAGTCACGAGCTCAGACGCCGATGCCGATGGTGAAGGCTGGGAGACAGATGACAGCTCCGTTGACAACGACGCAGAGCGGAAACCCTTCCGTGGCTCTCAGCCTATTTACCAGACAGACTATGAGCTCCATCTACCCTCAGGCCGTAGCGTCGGTCACAGATCGCTGGCCAAATACTACCGCCAGAACCTACATAGCTACCCCACCCCCGAGGAGAGGGCCGCCGCTCGCCAACTCGCAATTGAGAACGGAACCGCAGACGAGAATGACGCGGAAGAGGAAGGACAGACTACAATCAAACGCAACGAACACAAAGCGATTATTTCGCGCGCAAATGGCGGGTTGGGATTGGCCGGTGCATCGGCGCAGCAGAGAACAGAGGCTCTTGCGATCGAGAGGAGGGAGCGGACTCGTGCTCAGCGTGAGGAGAGGAAGTTCAATGCAAAGGTTAACAGGCAGGCGAATAGCCAGAAACATTTCAGGGTATGTCTTTCACTTCTTGGTGGGTTTGAGTTCATTACTGACTTTAATGCTAGGATCCTCTCCTTCAGTGATTGTTGTTGTGTTTTCATTGCATTGGACGGGTATTCTCTTTTATATAGCATATAATGAATGACTTTTTGTGCCCTTTCCCTACTTCTCTTTGAATTATCTTATGCATAAATGTCTCATGGTTTGGTCAGACAGCTTGGTTTTTCACCTATGGTGACACAAAAAGCGATTCAGATACAGCATGCATGTGGTGTAGAATTTTAGAAATGGTACATGGTTATCATCACACGAGCTCTACGTACGTCTAAAACTACCCTTGGTACCGTCAAGCAAATAGCCAATTCGCACAACCCATGACCTTCATTCTTTCTTCCATAGAAACAATAAAAGTACACATGCGATACGGATCGATACTTATGTTTGGCTAAATCAGTGTTAATCTTTCGCCAAATAACATACATAATACACAGAATATTGCAGTACATCCCGACAACGAAGAAACAAGAACACAAAAACAAAGCGTGCTATGTCAAGGACAAATCACTTCGGGAGAAGAGGTGCGTTTTCGGTGTCCTCGTCGCCTTGCTTCTTCTTCTTCTTACGTCTTCGGCGCTTCTTCTTGGATGTGCTAGCCGATCCACCGTCGTGCTCAGATTCGACGGCTTGTTCGTAAATTATTGGAGCCGTTTCTTGTGCGGGAGAAGGGCGTTCTGACGTGGGCGATGTTTTGTCGTTGATTGTCGACTCTTCGTCACCCGACGAGCTGCTGCTGGTTGTCTGGAGGACAACTTTTCGGACTCCATTTACATCGATCACTTGTTCTGTAATGCTTCCACTTCGAGCTGGACCGGGTCGGAAAGAATTGGTGCGTCGCTGTTCAACGGAATAGAGACTACTGGGTTTGCTGCCCCGCGGTGTGCGGTGAGGAGACGGTGTTAACATGCCGCTGTTCTCGAAGCGAGATTCAGTAATGATGTCTTGTACTTGTTGTTGTTTTTGATCGACATCCAATGGAGAAATGGCCGAAGTGACGCCCCCGTCCATGGTTCCATAGCCTTGTTGAACCGCGAGCACGCCGTCCTTTGCTTGGAAAGATGGTGATCGGAGGAGCTTCGAGCCTATGCCGCTGCCGTTACTTACGACTTCAGAAGGACGTCTAAGCTGTCTGCTTGTAGCTCTTCCCGACTCCGAGTCCGTCATACCTGATCGAGTGGGTGAAGTTCCTGGAGCTTTGATCTTGACACTCTGATACCGTGTCTGTCGAGGTCGACTGGCTAAATTAGATGGTCCGAGATGTTTCAAGTGCTCGCGAATTTCGTCCGTTCCTCGCTTTATGACCAATTGTTCTGGGGCACCAGAGTTGTTTCGAAGGGTGAACTTGGGTCCCAGAGGTTGCACCACGCCTGAACTGAGTCTGCGAGGTTCGCTGCCAGCGCTCTGGATCTTCGACAGACTGAGGTAGGCGTTATGATCGTCAACCGTACTGTCGGGCAGGGAAGGAGGTTCCTCAACGATGCGACCTTTTGGAACTCTTGCTTTTGGTGCAGGTGCCATTCGTCTGATGGCCTTGTGCACGTCGATAAAAACATCGGATTCATCAATAATCTCCCTAGAGACGAGTCAGTATTGAACGAAGGATTTGAGGACAGAGGCAGAACATACTCGCCAATGAGCTCTTCAATAACATCTTCCAGCGTGACGACGCCAAGGGCTCCGTGATCTTCACCTGGAAAGTCTGATACGAGAACCATGTGCGACTTTCCTTCTTGGAAGAAATTGACAATGTCCAAGCAGCTTGTTTCTGGGCGTGTTTCGGGGAGAGTAGCAAGCGCGAAATCGCGAACCATCTTGCAGTCTTCTGGGTCATAGGTAATGAGCATTTTGACAAGTAACATACCGACAAAGTTTCGCTCGTTGTCGGTTGCATGAATAGGAATTCGAGAATAGCCCTGCGACAGAATAAGATCCATCATTTCCTCATCCAAGACAGTATCTGCAGACATGGTGAAGACGTCCTCCATGGGGGTCATGATAGTTCCAACAGATTTCTCTTTCAGATCCAAGCATGCGCTGATGATGGTGACTTCATCCGAATTGAGTTGTTCGCCAGCGGCGCCTAAAGATTTGTGCAAAGTCACCAATGTCTTCAAGCCGGCCTTTTTGTACACAGTTCCATGGTCTTCGCCTAGCAGTCGATCTAGGAGTTTGGCAACAGGCCATGCAACTGGAGACATGACGTACATGAGTACAAGGACGAATGGCGCCATCCATGCTCCAATTGGTAAGCCATAGCGGACACAGATTGATTGTGGGACGACCTCGCCGAATATGACTACACCTGGTCAGCAAGGTTGAATGCTTCATTCGGAGAGGCTAGCAAATCATACCGATTAGAACAGTACTGCCCACGACAGCTGGCCAGCCACCTCCCAGTGAGCGATCGAGGACAATAGGGAGCGTCTCGTTGGTGATGACATTGCTCAGCAGTAACGTCACAAGAACCCAGTGTTTCCCTCTCTTCAAGAGCTTGAGCACGGCGGCAGCGTATTTTTTCTCCGATTCTTCACCCGAGTGTGCGATGACTTGTAGGTAGATTTCATCCTAGAGTAGAGGCTGAATGAGCAATTATTCATGTCTTCGAGTGAAATGGCGGAGCTTGCCTGTCCCATCAGCGCGATGGTCAATCCTGCAAATGCCCCGCCCAACAGGACCAGTACAATGGAGATTCCTAGGTACAGCCACAACTCCGGATCTTCAGGGTCCTTCCCTTCGTCGGCATGTTTCGTCAAAGCTCCATAGAGAGCAGTAGGAGCGGCAGCAGTCAATGCCGGAATTTGAGCGAGGAGAAGAAAGAGAAGTTTCGCTATACCGAGCGTGGCCGGCCGACTGGCCAAGTACGAATTCATCGAAGCAGCACTTCGCATGATTAATGGTCCATGTCTCCGACCGGTATTTTATATTCAATTGAGTCGCAGGGTGACAACAAAACGAAGAGAGAAGCGCACAATGGATAGGACGTGAGAGAGAAATTGTGGTAATGAGGAAGTTGTTGTGCCAATGACGACGCTCGCCGCCTCCACACCATGCCTCATTCTGCCGGTGGTCACACCGCCTTATACGTCCATCTTATCTAATCTGATGGCGTTCGAGGGGAATATCAACTATATTTTTATTGCATGGACACCCTCGAAATCTTGGCTGAGATTGAGAAGCTTACGGTACAAGCCGATGAGTTGGGTGAAGACCATATCGCAATGTGACAGTTTCGCCAGGATGTCTGACTTGATCAACTTCCTTTCATGGCGTTGACCGACTGGAAGCGAGACTCTTGATCGCGTCTTGGACTTCTTCCTCAGGATTGTCGGAGATATTCTTTCTCAACGCCTTTTATCTCAATTTCAAGTTGGTATTGGTCAAATCCTGCCAGACAAAGTGATCAGGACAGGTCCAGAATACCGTGTTGATGCCAGAATTCTCAGGTGTCCACAGGCACCTCCCCGCCGCTCGGTTATCGGCGGCTTACATCGCCCTTCTTTGTTGAACATCAACTCAACTCTCAACCGACTCTTTCTCTTTCTCTTTCTCTGTCATAAACGTGAATTTGTCTTTGTGTTTACCAGGTTGCCAACTCCTACTGTGACTGTCATCCAGCAAATATGAGCATTTCACGCACCGCTGGTTGGCGTATTGCACGCTCATGGAATCCCGGCTATAGATGCTACTCCGCCGCAACATCCTCCGCGCGTCTGAATGTACCTATTGATTACAAGGCTACTCCTCTTTTACACCATGCGCCATCATCGATTTCGAGCTCACGAGAGCTACCTCAATCCGCCAACACGAAACGAATGAACCTATACCAAGCAATCAATTCAGCTCTGAGAACAGCCATGTCAGCCTCTGATAAGGTGATCCTGTTTGGCGAAGATGTTGCTTTTGGCGGTGTATTTCGCTGTTCGATGGATTTACAAATGGAGTTTGGGCCAGAAAGAGTTTTTAATACTCCGTTGACAGAGCAGGGAATTGCTGGATTTGCGATTGGTGCTGCGGCTCAAGGGCTGAAACCTGTCGCCGAAATACAATTCGCCGATTACGTCTATCCCGCGTTCGACCAGATTGTGAACGAGGCAGCAAAGTTTAGATATCGCGAGGGTACAAATGGGGCAAATGCTGGCGGTTTGGTGTTTAGAATGCCTTGTGGTGCTGTCGGACATGGTGCACTGTACGTGGTCGGATTTCAGCGACCACATTCTTTTTCGCTAACCTTCTTAGTTATCATACACAATCTCCCGAGTCGTTATTTTCTCACATTCCGGGTGTACGCGTGGTGATGCCACGTTCCCCAACCCAAGCAAAGGGACTCTTGCTATCGTCGATCTTGGAATGCAACGATCCAGTAATTTTCATGGAGCCCAAGATCTTATACCGTGCAGCTGTCGAGCACGTTCCTACCGAGTCATACACCCTACCGCTTAGCAAAGCGGAGATTGTGAAACCAGGCTCTGACCTAACAATCATTTCCTACGGACAGCCACTCTATCTCTGCTCTCAAGCGATTTCCGCCGTGGAGAAAGCCAGAAAGGGCGTGAACATAGAGCTGATTGATTTGCGGACCATATACCCATGGGACCGCCAAACAGTCTTAGAGAGTGTCCAACGAACAGGAAGGGCTATGGTAGTCCACGAGAGCATGGTCAACTATGGAGTTGGAGCTGAAGTTGCAGCGACAATTCAAGAAGGCGCCTTTCTCAGATTGGAAGCGCCCGTCAAACGAGTCGCTGGCTTGACTACACATACCGGGTTGGCATTTGAGAGCTTCATCATGCCTGATGTTGCAAGTGAGTCGCGCTTTGCTACCCTGATGAAAGTGCTTTACTAACAAGTCGCAGAAATCCACGATGCTATTGAACAGACTCTCGATTATTGATTTTTACTTTACGATTGTGATATGAGCGGAGTTTGCCGGGTTTTCCACCCTTTTTAGTGAGCCAATCTAGTGCTGTTGTTACGTGCATGGATATAGTGTTGAGCGAGTCCTCATGAGATAGTTGTTGATGATAGATTGATTTGATACATTACAACACACATGGTCTCCATCTTTCTTATGCTTATTTCCACATTGGGTTTGTGTCTTTTGTCCCAAGTAGGATACATGGGCCTTTAGAGCAACAAAGCTCGACCTTGCGAATGCCTTTGACTTTCATTGTCAGACTCTCGTGATGATTCGAACAGTCACAATGAACCACTTAAACAATATTCACGGCAGACTTCCACAATGTCTTTGTATTCGGGCAATGGGCGTTTGTCAAGTCACGCCTGCCATCGGACAGATCCGTCAATTTTATGATCTTTGCTATCTGCTTGCTGCCTTTTAGGGCTCCCTCACCTGCCTCAGCTCTTTTCTCTTTCCTCCTCTCCGTCTTCTTCTCTCTAGATTTAACCGTTCATCATAGACATATCCTACGATATGAATTCTTACTTTGAAGCAAACTTATCACCACAAGAACCAATATTATCTTCGTCTACGACAGATTTACACCCTAAGATCTTCAAATCATATCATACTTTTCTTGATATCTTTTTACAAGCGTGGAATTGCTGACGCAGCAAACACAATGGAGCATTTACTCGCACATTTCGTACCATTTCTAAACGAAGTCGCATTCGCCGCGACGATACAAAGCTTTATATCCTTTCTCCTAGAAGAGCCAACCTTCTTTTCTCTCGACACACTCTTCCACCCCATCTTCACAAAGCCCCAAATGTTCTCATTTCAGGTCATGGCCTATACTATCTATGCGATGGGTTTTTACTGCATTTTTCAGTTCCTCAACGCGTTCTCGAAGATGCCAATGGAAGAGGCTGGCGATCATCAGATGGCGGCGCTCTATTGGTATCCCATCACGGAGTTCGAGCTCGTCGTGAACCACATGGATGACGACTGGGATTATATCGCTCCGCTCTTTGCGACTATTCATCACATTTATATGGTGTTTGTATGCTGTTTTATTGGCCTGTCTATGGTGTGCGGTTTCATGATTCATAGTCACCTTCCAACTTGGAAAATTCCATACCTGGAATGGTTTCGATCTGCCGGCAATTTTATGGGTACTATATTCAGTGGCATTTATAAGTTTATTCGGTATATTTACGCCACGGGCGAGTCATTTCTGGCTCGTTGTCTCGACTTGCTCCGTACAGACAATCCATATTGGCTTAGCGTCAGCTCCACGGGACTGATTTTCGGTGATATACTACTGGGAATGTGGACTGCAAATCTTTTCTTTCCTGCTCGCCCAAAGAACCAACTTGATATGACGGAGTCGTGGATTTTATCGTCGGAAATACCTCGCCGCGGCCCTGTTCTGACATGGCACTTTGGGAATCCAGATGTGCCGGGGTATGCCTTGAAGGTAGTAGAGCTGATACGAAACTGTCTGCAGTCCTTCCCGGCAAGATTTGCACATTGGTACAACAATCAGCACGAGCTTGATGAAATGCATCACTATCCGGCGTTTACTGGCACTGTCATGTTTATAATAGTTTGCATTGGCTTCAAATGGATCTGGGAGGACAAATCTCAGCGACTCAGACAGGTTGAGCACACCATTGAAGAGACACTACTCAAGAATGCCATAACGCACAATTTTGAGGACTACCTACGAAGACTCTCCGACAGAACGAACGGTTGCAAGGCCTTTATGACTTCAAACTTGAAAGTAATCCGTGCTATCATTGTGCAGAACACGAATCTTATGAATCAATGTCGAATTCTTATGACGCAGGAGGAAAGACTACAAGCGAATTTGACGGACCGAGCTCAACAGCTGGATACTTACAGGGGAGAAAATAAAGAATTACGTAGTGTGAACACATATCTGCGGACTGAACTCAGCAGACTACGGACCAGCGCTGATGTGCAAGCCCATATGGCGAGTATGGAAGCGCTTAGCGCTCAGCTGGCTACGGCGAATAATGAGAATACCAACCTCCAACAGCAGAGAGACCAGCTATACCAGGAGCTAGTGGCAGCTCGAGAATCAAGAGCATCTACTGAAGCAAGAGCCACCACCGCAGCTGAGAAGGCGAAAAAAGAACGGTCTTTTCTCCTTGCGAATATACAGGGATTGGAACAGCGGAATGCAGAGCTTCAACAGAATTTAACCGATCAGCAGAGCGCCCTTGAGCGGGAGAGAGCCGCTGCGCAAGCTGCTGCAAAGACGGTCGCTGAGCTCACGTCAAGAAACGACGCCATGATGGCACAGGGTCAATCCCTCCAAGCCCAGCTGAAAATGCAGGAGACTCACTCAGCCGAGATAAGAAGAGGTGCCGATGAGACTGTGCAAGCTTTGCAAGCTGAGATGCTCGAATTCAGGAGCAACCAAGCATCCAGGATCAGGGAACTTGAGAACTCATTAGTTCAGGCGGAGCAGAGGAGGCCGGAACTCGAGAACTCATTGGTTCAGGAGAGGCAGACGAGGGCGGACCTAGAGAGGCGCCTCGTTGAGTTGGACTCGGCTCTGAAAGACAGCATGCAGAAAATTCACGATCCGCGAAAAATGGATGAAGCCGGACAATTAAGGCGTCAACTTGAAACCCAGCGAGCGCGGAATGTGGTACTCGACAACGATCTCAAGGCTCGCCAGGAGACTATTGATCAGCTGCAGAAACAGTTAGCTGGGCAGCAGTCAACACCTACGAGACGCTCCCGCGCTGATATCGACGTAGAAGTGCGACTGAGAAATGAGAACAAACGATTGGAGGAAGAGAATCAGCGACTTCTGATACGAATCTCGAATTTAGAGACGCAACAAGGTGGTTCCAAGTCAGGAGATCCCTTCATCCGCAAGCAGTCACGCGGGGGGCGCGGAGGACGAGGTGGACGGGGAGCACAGCGAGGGTGAGATTTCGGTCTGACACAGCTCACTTGTTGAATGAGCCGAGTAGTCAACTGCTGTTTTGACGTGACGAAATCGGCAGTACCGGGAGAGGATGTCAACGCAACGATATTCGGGAGCACTCTTCAATGCATGATTTCACGATATCAACCAGTAGACAGCCTCTTCGAATTTCAACGTCAAGTAAAAGCAATGTGTAAATGATAATTAAAGAAATAGGATTCATACCAGGGCAAGTGCGCTCTGCGTTTCTCGTGATTTTCGTGCGGGCAAACAGAGATTAGGGCTTTTGGTCTCGTTTGGGAATAGCTTCAAATGCAGCCGTTTAAACGGCGGGCGTGTTCGATAATCGGTGGTACGTACATAGTGCACGGTCTAGTAAGTATCTGCACAAAATAGCCAGTAACTAGATAGTAGTGCGACTATAAATTAGAACAATATAGATGATACCAGGTGGAAATTGGTTGAATGCGTAGAGAAGAGTGGATATCCTATTATCCGCGTCTTTTGTATGGAGAACGCCCCATAATATAATTCTCTTGGCACGGGGTTGTTGAATATCCCAGGTACACAGGTACACAGGTACACAGGTACACAGGTACACAGGTACACAGGTACACAGGTACACAGGTACACCATATCCTAGGATGATAGAGTAGTGCATAGCAGATTGCATTCGGCTGAAACGATAATGCTTCGGTCTGACGAATATCAGACCCTCGCAAGCGCCCAAGTACTCTGCATGGATGCCATTCACTTCTTATCCACCAGAACACTAGCAAACACTTAGCTTAGCGTAGGTAGTAGGTACTAAACAGACTAACGAAGTGCCTCAGGAACGCCAATCATCTTTGCCAGCGAGCCTTCTCCCCGTCTCGGCAGCTTCTCTTGCCGCCCCTTCTTTCCCTCTTCTTCTCTTCTTCAATCGCTCAACCCTCCATTCATTCACTCGCAGTACCATCATATACTACATTCGCTCGCTCGCTCGTCGCTCTGTCGCTCTCTACGTAGTACGCCGTGAAACGTCCCTCCTTCCGTTGCATTGTGATTCGTGGTTGACCGACATACATACCGTTTCCCTGCGTTCCGACCGTCTCACAACATTCTGAAACCGCCGACCCCCTCCTGCTACATACTCCAGCGTCAATTACGCTCCGACACATCGATTGACTGTCAGCGATTCGGAGCCTACTCTTATCGTCAGAATTAACGACTTCATCAAGAACAACTCATGTGTCGTCTTATCAACCCGCTATTCGGACGTTGACGGATCAAGGGTCAACAAAAGCCAATCTACTTCCAGGCTGCCTAAGGGTTACCGTGGTTGTAAGATTCGTGGGGAAAAACAAATACAAAGAAATGTCATCGTGATACCAATTATTCATCTCGTCGTGCGACGCAATCGTTCAAAGAATCCGCCCATTCGCTCTTTTGCTCTTTGCTCATCGACGACGTGGTTTGTTCGCGGCAGGTCCGGTGAGCAAGCTACTGTACGTCTTTCTGAAGAGGCATCAAAACTATCATTTCATCGTCACTTTCATTTTCTGGCTACTTAGCCTTATCTGGCCGGTCCAGACAAAATGCCTTGCTGTGGAGATCGGGAGAAGATCGGTCAGATGAAGCTGGAGCAGACATGGGATTACATCGTGAGTGATTGTCCTTAGTATTTCAAAAACGGACGATACTGACTTCGGACTCCCTCAGAATCTCAATGACTTCAAAAGCAGCTCCTGTTTTACCGGCTTCTCTTACTTCATGGTCTGGGTCTTTGGCGCCATTTCTATCGCAGTCTACGGCGTCGACACTTTCACAGCCATTAACTTGCTCGCTTTCAATAAATGGTCTAGTCAGATTAAACCCAAAATCCCGATCAGTATTTCGCGATGGATTTTCGCGGGCGCTATCATCGCCTCCTTCGTGCTGCTCATATACCGATGGTTTCGAGCAATTCGCGTCATGCGAACGGGCGCTATTGCTGAAAGTTATCTAGATCCGCTCGCTGTGCGCGTGCAGAGTGTGCGACTTGGCAAACACAAAGGTTACAGACGTTTCTTGGTTTTCGCCGAATTGACGAAGAGTAAGAAGGGCGCTGACTACGTCGCCCTCTTTTCCTACTTTTCGTTCGAAGGTGAGTCTTCTACACCCGTTTCCTTACATTCTGATTCCTAACATCATTAGCCTGGCTACGCATCTTACTTGCAGACGGTCCTCGCCAAGTCATCAACGCCATTACATTGTATTCAGTCATGGAATTGGACCTCATCCCTACCGGGCATAACGCAGCACCTGACGGCACCTCACCCGTCGTGCAATTCTTTCTCAACATCAAAGCCCTGGCCGAGAAAAACTATCAACAAGCAGTCATTTTGTTTGGCATGTTATTTACTCTTATCATCTGGGTCATCGCGTTCCTGAGCTTGGCACTCTCCGTCATTCTCTACTTGATTTTCTTGTGGCATCATATTCCGACAGCGGACGGCTCCCTCAAGCAATATTGTCGACGCAAGATTAACACCCGTCTAGAACGCATCGTGAGAAAGAAGACAGCTACGGCATTGGCTAAAGGCGGATTGCAGTTGAACGAGCGGACGCCAACGATGCCTATGAATGCGGGCGAAGAGTTGAAACCCATCAGAGTTGCACCGACGCTACCATCCGTTTCCGAGTATCCAGAGGACAAAAAGCCTATCGTTACTGTCGCGCCTTTATCTCGTCAGCCGACCCAAAGCACTTTGCCGCCGTACACTTCGGAGCCTGGACAATTGGACGCGCCTCATGAGGATGAATCGTACCCGCAGCCGAAGTTGCCAGACCTCTCTGATGGCGGATGGGTTACCAAGACGAATACACAAAACTCGGCTTACGGCGACTCGGCATCACTCACTGTGGGCGCAGCTCCCATGGGATATAGCCCGCTTGACAACAATCATTATGGACAACAAGATATGCCTCCTGTTCCTCCCGGGCCTTTCAATCCTAACCAAGGAAGACCCTATTCTCCATCAATCAATCGACCACCGACTGCACAGGGCAGACCTGGCCAACCAGGACCGATGCCAATGGATGGTATGGGACGACATACGCCTGGGCCAGGCTATTCGCAAACACCACCACCTCAGATGATGGGCCGTCAAATGCCGGGCTTTGGTCGAAACGGCCCACCTGAGCGCTCGTATTCCCCTGCGACAAACATGTCTAATGACCGATCATATCCTCTGAGTATGAACGCGCCGTTTGATCGTCAAGGAACCCCTCAGAACAACATGCGCGGCATGCGCTCGGATTCTCCAGCCTATAACCCACTTGATCGACGACAGACTCCTCAGTCAAATATGCGAGACATGCGTTCAGCGTCTCCTGCGTTCAATCCACCGCCTCCCGGACGTGCATTTACTTCGCCCCTTCCCAATTCTTCAGCAACAGACCCAGTCAATCGCAGTCATACTCCAGCTGACCGTACTGCTTCGCCTCGTCCGCCGAATCAAAATGGCTATGTGGCATTCAATCCTTTTGCATCTTCCACAAACGACACCAATACCACTGCTCGCAGCCAGTCACCAATTACTACAGGTTCGCAACCAATCCCGCGACCTTCCACCACGGCACCACCTCACAATGCCAACCTCAATCCTCATCCAGGGATGATTCGCGCGGCAACCACGACGCCTTCGAATGGGTTCGGACGCAATCGGGGTCCAGCCCCTCAATTTCAACAACGGCATCCTGCGCATGATGAGGAAGATGACGACGAATATGACCCATTGTCATATTATGGCAGTGCTCATTAGGTTTTTTCAAACCTTTGACTTAGGTCTGAGAATAGTCTCGCTTGTCGGACATGTTACCTGATGAAAATCATCGCATGCAATCTTGTATCATGTAACAATATTTTGTGCACATCTACATTGGAATTAGACTTGGTCTAACTTCTTTTTTTTTACGACCATTCGAAAGGCAAGAGCTGGAATCTTTTGCGCTGCAATGACTGGCACTGATGAAGCTTTGGACGATACCTTTCTCTCTGTTACCTTGATATACCCGTCTTTATCGCAATCGTTATTTTATGGAGGGGTTGGGTCGTATCTATTTATTCTAGTTCAATTTTCACAGGGGGGCGATACATAGGTTCGAATAGAAACAATTGATTTCTTCATACAAGCAGCATGGATATACACTGGGGCATCTATAAAAGCCAACACGCACAATAAAAACAGCGATATCAAACCAGGTTCCCTCTAAGAGCCTGTTCACGCTCAATAGCTTCGAACAGAGACTTGAAATTACCAGCACCGAATCCGGAGAAATTGTTGCGTTGAATAATCTCAATGAAAACAGTCGGTCGATCCATGAGATGCTACCAATATCATCAGCAAAAGGTCTCCATTCGCAAAACCTATGGAATGGAGTGGGAAAAAAAGCATACCTTTGTAAAAAGCTGCAATAAATAACCCCCTTCGTCAAAATCAATCAAAATATCCAACTTCTTAATATCCTCCCACGCCTCCTTGGGCATCATCCCGGCCTTCTTGAGACGCATCCACATATTATCATAGTACGTCGGCGGCACTTTGATAAACTCCACGCCGCGCGCTTTCAGGTTTGTGATTGCGCTGATTATGTCGTCTGTCAAGAGGGCGATGTGTTGCACGCCGGCGCCGTCGTAGAAGTCGACGTATTCTTCGATTTGGGATTGTTTTTTGCCGTGGGCGGGTTCGTTGATGGGCATTTTGACAATGTCGTTGGGGGAGGACATGACGATTGATTTTAGGGCGGAGTAGTCTCTGTTCTTGAGTTAGGGGTGGGCTTATTATGATGTTAAGGGGGGAAGGGAGACGTACGTGCAAATGTCTTTGTCGTCTACGGACCAGAAACGGTGGAATCCGAGGACTTTTTCGTAGCTGCACCATGTCAGCATGTGAATCTGGTCGAGTTGAGAAAGAGGAAGAACTTACTACGCGCAAACCTTCTCCATCTCATCCCAATCCTGATTACCCACGCAATGGTCAATCCTCCTCAAGTCAACCTTTGGCAAGAATGCCGTAATAGGATCACTGCTCTCAGAAGCCGTCTCATCCCTATATCCAGGCAAAAAGACGCCCGAATACGGCTTTGCGAGACCCCGTCGCTGGATCAGAGTATGCGTCGTATCTCCATACGTCCGGATCGTGGCAAGTCTCACTTGCCCATTCTCATCCTCCACGGTTTTGGGTTGCGAAACCGCAACGGCGCCGTTTCCCACCGCAGCAGTGAATACATCATCGACCGAATCAACCTCAAACGCGACGTCCTTGACTGCATCGCCGTGTCGCGCCAGATGCTCGTGAATCTCTTTCAGATACTCCTGCTCTTCTGCGCTGGAGAACAGTCGGTCAAGTTTCTCGGTGTTGTATGGTGATCGCAGCGGCGAGGTTAGGACGAACGTGATACCGCCGTTGCGCACGACGTGTGAGCAGACGCTGCGAGAGCCGGTCTCGAGACCGCGATAGGCAACGCGAGAGAAGCCCATGCGTGTGATGTAGAAGGTTGCGGCTTGTTTGGCGTTGCCGACGTACCAGTGCACATGGTCGTAACCGCGGTAGGAGGAGAGAGCGGATTGGGTTGTGGGTAGATTGTCAGACTGGAGGTCTGAGATGGCTGATGGTGCCATTTTGCTCTTGCTGTCCTCTCTTGCGTTTTGTTTAGAGTCTTGAAGTTTGTTTGATTGTTATGCTTTTCTGGGTTCTCCGAATCGTGGCTTGAGTTTGTGTATCTTATATTCTCTCAATCTTGAGAACACGACTGCTAAATAACATCTTCAACATCACCAGACACATCTCACGGATAATTCATCATCGAATCGACCCATCGCCATCCGCCAGCATCCCTCCATATCCAAAATCTGGTTTCGTGCAACTCATCCACGTCTTCTGACTCGATATTGACGCCGGCTAAATAAGGCCAGCCCGGATAATTCAGGGCCTTCGCTTCTCGCCGGGCATTTTATAGATTGACCAATCGGCAGCCACCAGCCCGGCTAGTACCGGCTGTTTTGGTCGAGAGCGGGGAATGTTCCGCGTTCCGCTCATTCCGCGATACAAATCCGGGGAAGATGGAATCATTCAGTCGATTGACGTGTTTCGTTTCACATGCTCATTTGGGTTTGGAATTTGTAGATGATTGAGCGGCATACATAATAGTACTGTTGCTTTCTACCAACACACACAGCTTGTTTGTTGTGAACAGATCATTTTTTCTAACAGCAAGCGGCTGAGTGATTCAAAAAAATCAACATGCCCATCACCCAGTTCTCCACTCCAGATCCGTACTGCTACTTGAATGGCTTCGGCTCATACCACGAGTAAATACATCCACACCCCAAAACACTACGAGTAATGCTTGTATTGACGATGGCAGGTCCGAAGCTGTAGAAGGCGCCTTACCAACCGCCCAAAACTCGCCCCAAAAACCACCTTTCGGCCTCTACGCCGAAAAGCTCTCAGGCACAGCATTCACTGCCCCCCGCCACGAAAACAAACAAACATGGCTCTATCGCATCTTGCCCTCAGCGGCGCATGCAAACTACCAGCCCGTCGCGGAGGATACATATCACACATCTCTTAGCAATGCCAACGACGTGCAGAATAAATTACATCACATCCCGAATCAGTTACGATGGAACCCGTTTGACCTCGATGAGAAAGTTGATTGGGTTCATGGACTCCATCTTGTGGCTGGTGCTGGTGATCCGACTATGAAGTCCGGGCTGGGAATATTGTTGTATGCCGCGGGAAAAGATATGGGCAATGAAGCGTTTTATTCTGCGGATGGAGATTTCTTGATTGTGCCGCAACATGGTGTTTTGGATATTCAGACGGAGCTGGGGAAGTTTGTCGTGAGGCCGAATGAGATTTGTGTTATTCCCAGGGGTATCAAGTACGTCTTCCAGTTCCTCGTACTAGAGATCATACTGACCGGCCACAGGTATCGCGTAAAACTCCCCCGGGGCCCAGTCAGAGGATACATCTGCGAACTATACCAAGGCCACTACGAGCTCCCCGAACTAGGACCCATCGGCTCCAACGGTCTCGCAAACGCTCGCGACTTCCAAGCCCCCGTCGCAGCCTTTGACGACGACGACGACGACGACGACGACGACGACGAAGGCACACAAACAGAATACACCGTCATCAGCAAATTCAACAACAGCCTCTTCGCCGCGAAACAAAACCATACCCCCTTCGACGTCGTTTCCTGGCATGGAAATTACTACCCCTTCAAATACGACCTGGGCCGTTTCAACACCATCGGCTCGATTTCTTATGATCATCCCGACCCATCCATTTTCACCGTCCTAACCGCTCAATCCGACCACGTCGGTACAGCTATTGCGGATTTTGTTATTTTCCCTCCTCGTTGGCTTGTGGCGGAAGACACGTTTCGACCACCCTGGTATCATAGGAATGTGATGTCGGAGTTTATGGGTCTGATTGCGGGTGACTATGATGCGAAGATTGGTGGTGGATTTAGACCTGCGGGCGCCAGTTTGCACAATATTATGAGTGCGCATGGTCCTGATGCGAATGCGCATGAGAAGGCGAGTAATGTGGAACTGAAGCCGCAGAAGGTGGGCGAGGGGAGTATGGCGTTTATGTTTGAAAGGTATGACTTCATTTGTGGCTCGGAGTTATTTTGATGCTAATATTGCTTGTAGTGCTCTCATGGTAGGAGTGTCCGAATGGGGTCTTAAGACTTGTGAGAAGGTACAAGAAAATTACAACGCTGAGAGCTGGGAGCCGTTGAAGAGGCATTTCGTCAATCCCAACAAAAAGGCCTAAGCAGTGAATTCGTTTGAAAATCATCGATGCTGGAACATTTTGTCCTTGAGTTTCTTTGATCCTGAACCATCCCTGTACGCTATATTGTTTTTCAAGCAAATTTAATCTCACATCCTAATTACACTTTACTCATTCGCAACTGTATGCCCATTTCACTACAAGGCCACGTTTGAGCTCATCGCGAATTCAAATGACCTCAATCAACAATCACCTTGCTTTTAGAAGGAATCAGAGAACTGAATCATCAGGTCACATCTCAGCTCATTCTCCGCATCCCAGTGATTTCGATCTCACCATTCGATTTCATTCAACGCTCTCATTTGACGCTCTTTCGATATTGAGTCTCTACAGAACTTTAGAAAGTGAAGTTCCGGTAAGTCAATTGAGATCAACTCTGTCTCATACATGATCACCTTGCTGCGCGTTTCAACACTTCGAATCTCGACATAACGACCTAACAACAAAGATTTCCCAAGAGATGTACTCTTGTAGTAATTTTGAATACTAATCATTGAAAAGGTATTCTCAGCTCAAAGCCTGCATAATACTGGACCTGATTCCATTCCAACTCAATCTTTGGCCTTACTACACAAACGCAGACCAGCTCGAAATCCACGACTTTGGGCACTTGGCAGACCGAGAACGAGAGTAGCATCCAGAGCTCTAAAAGAAATATTCGCCATGTACGACTACGAAAGAAACAAAAGATTTCATTACGAGAATCTTACAGATCCATTCGAAACCTTTCCCCTGAAGGAGGTTCGTTCCCAACTACAGTCGCCTCTTTTCGGTATCCTGCCACCTGAAATTCGCAAGATGATCTTCACTTTCGCGTTGACCGACTATGAGAGAACAATCGTGAGTCACGACGGGAAGAAACTATGTTTCCATCACCGTCTGCATGAGCACGTCAGACGCACTGATACCGAGCTCCTGCGCACCTGTAAGCGCGTTTTCCAGGAGACGTGGCTCATGCCATTTGCGCTCGCTAAGCATGGAATTGTTGACCCATATTTCAACTACGGATGCTGGCAAGAACCGCAAATGAATTTCTCAGGCAAAAATATTCTTTCTTATCTTGAAAGAGTAGAGAGTTTTGCGGAATCTCATCAACTTGGGAAGTATGTACCGCAAATGGAAGGATTGCAACTCCTTTTGGGGTCGGAAGAACTTTATGAGGTACGGAATTGTGGCGACTCGGTTCCGGAAGCGATCCAGAGTATAACTGACTTGGAGGGATTTCTACCCAAAGTTTTGACTGTCACCATAGACTATGTCAGGGACTCACCAAAGTTCATCGAAGCAAGATTCCTACAGAATGTCAATATCTCGCCAGCGGTCAAAGTCATCGAAATGGAATTTCGTGGGCTTAGGAAGGACAAATTCATGCTGGGGTTTTGGCAGAGTTCGTCGTGAAGAAGTGGTTCTTTCGCCGAACGGATGGGGTGGTTTTCAAATCAGTCACTCTCGAAAAGTCGATTAAGTACCTAGCGTACAACTATCATCCTGCCAAAGAATTTTCTTACTGGGGAATTAAAGTTGATGGGCCGGGAAATTACTACAGCATGCTTATCAACACGGTCACCTGGAAGCCCACCGTAGGATTTGACCCTTTTGCCAATGGATATAAATTGCCCGACCTGAATTCTGAAAGTTTTGTATTTTCGGCGGACTTTGAGAATCATCCTTTTGGGATACAGGTCTTATGAATAGGGATCTGCTTTATTTGTGTATCAGTCATAGCAAAGGCGGGGAAATGAGAATATTCGCAGCGGCATTGATGAAATTCGATTCAAAACAATACGCACATTTCTGGCATGGATTGATTGAGTTTTGAGGATGATTTCCGGGGCTATCTAGTATTCTAATAAGCATAATAGTCTTTGAATCAAATATCACTTTGAAACACCTTCTGCTGGAGTAAAAGCAAGTTACCTCAGTGGAGATGTAGAAGTCAGTGCCTATGCATGCGTCCTGTGATCTATAAAGCATCGACCGTGTGTATCCTTAATATTTGCTACGGAGCATTTTCGGTCCTGCAGATTCATCTACCGAAAAAAAGGCGCTACACAATTTTCTTTTCTTCTTTCGTGTTGCCATGACTCTTTGAAATTCCCCCGTGCTAAATGTTTTTCCTTCCTAGAGCTGGAAACCCTTGTCACTATAATATCTCGGTTTGATTTAATGACAAAGGCACATAGTGATTGCGATTTCTTTGCATCTGGCACTTATCGCAGAGACGCATTTTGGTTTCGTTCGCGGGTAGTGATCTCTTTCAATGTTACAATTTGAATAAATGCAACATGGATGGTCGCAGTTGTCACGAACGTCGTCTCAGATTTTTGCCTTTCAATTATATCTGGGTTTGAATGTTCAAAGGGATCTTCAGTCCACGTATCAGTATCAAAAGCCCTTCTTTGCTCTGAAAGCCGAGTAAAAGAATGCCATTGTCTTAGAATGCATTTTCCCAGCGCAATCCCATGCAATATAAGAGATTTTCGAGTCCATGCACCGTAAAATGCGCCGCAACGACTCAATTTCTAAGCACAATCCTTGGTTACCTAATTAGGCAATAAACCAATTAGCCCTAATTTTCCGGATACGGCTAGCACAAAGTGGCACAAAGTAGCTCTTTCCATGTCATATATCAACTCCTCTATGTGCTGTTCGACTTTGAATCAGAGACTGGCGGTTTATAGAATTTGTTACCTTCTAGTGACAGACCAAAATCTCGAAACAAAATGTCAGCGGACATGGTGAACCTGTCTGAACGATACTGGGAGCCTCCTCTCGCGTCACCGCCCACATCCTTCCAGCTGGACACCCAGCCACAAGACCAGTGCCCTCTCTTCTCACGTTTACCAGTAGAGATTCGCGCTATGATTTTCAAATACGCACTGACCGACTACGAATCCACAGACTACTTCTACAAACCTGATGATAGCCATCAGGACTTGGACATGCGTCGTGACTATAGACCGCGACGAAGCACTGATACGCAGCTACTGCCCACTTGTCAACGAATTTACTTAGAGACATGGACCATGCCATTCGTCTTGGCCGAGCATATCTTTCATGTCGGGCATCGCAACATCGGCACAAACACAGACACTCAACGGGATAGAAACAAAATAATTACCCATGCCAGGATGTCGGCCTATCATCGAGTCCTGAAAGATTATGCAAACAATCAGAATCCGGGATTTCGCATACCACAAATTGAGCGTTTCCGATACTACGTTCATCCCAAAGACGAGAATCCTGCGTACTATCTATCACAATGGCTTAAACGTGAAGCTAGGGAATTTGGTCCGAGGTGCGTTACATTTTCTTTGAATTATAAGAACAGCTGGATGAGATATGAGTACGGCTACATCCTGAGAGGAAAATGGGTCAATGAAACTCGATTCCCGCGGTCTGTGACTCGTATTCAACTGGAAATGGGGAAGTTCTCTGATGGTCCCGAGCTCCTCGACATGCTCTCGGACTTGATTTCAACGTGGTACTTTCGTCGACAAGATGGAGTGGTTTTCAAAGCTATTGGAGATGATATCGTTTACAGGCGGTGGGCAGCACGTCATAACCGATCCTCACAGATACAGAAGGTTTATGTCATTCCGATTGTGACCTGGAAGCCAGTCGTGGGCTTTGATCCTTTTACTAATGGCTATGAATGTCCTGGCTTGGATTTTACGAGCCTGGTAAAGCGGCTGGATCGTCGACCTCTTGGGGATATTACACGAGCTATCAATAGAGTTACAGCACATTGATAAACACCGAGTTCAAAGACTAAATATACCGTTATGGCGGGTTAATGAACGGTTTGGCAACCTACTAGCATATATAATTCTTCAATAATGGCATTGATGGATATCAAGGTATTCTACAGTAAACTCAAACACATCTTAACACAATTCAAGACTGAAACTCTTCAATCTCCTTCTTCAAAGCCTCCTTCACAATTGCTCCACACATCTTCGCATACGGATTCGTCCCCACACTCAACTGTTTCGCAACTTCATTACCATATCGACCCGCTTCAAAGAAATCCTGACTAGCCATTTCTTCCAGTTGATCTCGACTAGAGATAGCAAGTAGTTGTTCTGGACCTCCTCTTTCTATTTGTTGCGTCTGTTCCATGTCCTCTTCCTCCGCTTCCTTGCGAATCTTGCCCGCTTTGAGTAGGAGATAGCCCCTGTGCATATGAGTGTTTGACAGTAGGCGGTATTGAGCGGATGAAACTCTGGTAATGTTTCGATTGTTGCCGGTTGGTACAGGGCTGGTTAGTGATATGGCTTTGCTCAGATCCGAAAGGAGTTTCGTCGCTAAATCTTTGCTTTCGGGATGGAATATAGCAGCGTCTTTGTCTGTAGTGTTTGTGTCTGAAGTCTTGGTTTGGATAAGTACTCGTAATGCTTGCGCTCTGTTTGCGTACAAGGGTGGATAGTCGGGGTGCTCGGTTATCAGTGAGGATAGATCATCAATGGCTTGCTGTAAAATGTGGATTGGTGTCGATGAGGATGACGATGCTTCTTGTATAGAAAGTGTGTTTGATGTTGATGCGTTCTTTTGAATCCGACGGATAATTGCTAATTCGCGATCTTTCAATGATTTCAAGGTCTCCTCTTCAATATAACACCTGGGATATGCCGGCAAGGAGTCGTCGATTGTGACGGCTTGCAAGTCGACGGCGGCTGGATGCTCTGTAGACGAGTCTGTGGAAGTTGGAATAGGAAACGCGCCCTCGCCATTATCGAAGAGGGCTTGCAGCACAGCGGAATCGTTTGATGTGAGCTTGATGTTGATCCTCGGGGCGGTGATGGTAGCGGCTGAAGCCATTTCGACGGTCTCCTCTTCGAAAATTTCGCTCTTGTGCCTCTATGCTGTTTCAGTTCCAGAGTGTGAGATTTGATTATTGTGTTATTTTCGAGAATATTATGATTCCTGGCTTGCAATCCACCCGTAGATAAGGTGTTTAATTAGGTCTATCAAGAAATTGCGTGAGAACGGATGTCTGGCTCGGATATTGGCGGGTTGCCGATAAGAAATATTCAACAAGTCTATCCAGTCATGACTTAGCTCAGCTAGAATATCGTAGCATCATCACAAGTAACGACTGCAAATCTTCCACACATCTGACCTGATACTATTCAGCTTCAATCCGGCTTTCTACGGCTAAAACTTCGCAATCGAAAACCCGCAGAAGTTTGGATGAGATCAAAATACCCGGTACTATCCGTGAGCGGAAAGTCTTCCGCTCGGACCATCATCCATGAATTTTGAGGAGAGCAGTACAACCCCGCATTGTGTAAACAATTGCCATCTCATAGCTGGTCTTCGGAACGATTATCGAGCTTTGCTTAGTCTTTCCTGACGCGAAAATTATTTGGTGTGATGTGCAATCAAATTTGATCTAAACAAAAAGAAGCGGATAGGAATCATCGTTGCCTTCGTTGCCTCCGCGAATCTCGACTGTACATTCATTCTCAATCTCAGAAAACACTCAGCGAAGTATCAACAAAAATGTCGTCCTGGCTCTCAATTCCTGCAAAGTCACACTTTTCACTTGCCAACATACCCTTTGGTATCATCACAACTCCGAAATCCAGTGTGCCGGTACCAGCTATCGCCATAGGCGAATATGCGCTCGACCTATCTACATTCACGAAGAAAGGAGGTTTCTCCAATTTATCCGGCTTCCAAGCGAACGTGTTCCATCAGTCGACCTTGAACGCCTTCGCGGCACTCGGTAGACCGGTTCATAGACAAGTGCGAGAATATCTGCAAGCGGTCTTCAAGGCAGATACACCGTACCCCGATGTTCTCAAGAACAACGAACCCCTTCAAAAAGAAGCTCTCCTACCACTCACAACGGTAACGAACCATGTCCCTCTACAAATCGGTGACTATACCGACTTCTACGCTGGCCGAAACCATGCATACAACGTTGGTGTCTTGTTCCGCGGACCTGATAACGCCCTGCAACCGAATTACAATCATCTCCCCGTCGGGTACCACGGTCGAGCATCCAGTATCGTCGTCTCCGGCACGCCCATCGTCCGACCAACAGGCCAGATACTGACAAACCCAACTGCTACGCCCAAAGTCCCCGTTTTCTCGCCTTGCAAGAAATTGGATATTGAGTTAGAGATGGCCGCGTTTGTGAGCACGGGCAACAAGCTCGGACATCCGGTCCCCATTGAAGAGGCGGAAGATCACATTTTTGGTTTGGTTTTGATGAATGATTGGTCTGCGCGCGACATTCAGGCGTGGGAATACGTGCCGTTGGGACCGTTCAATGCGAAGAATTTTGCGACGACTATTAGTCCCTGGGTAGTGCTCATTGATGCGCTTGAGCCGTTCAGAGCGCAGGGACTTGAGCCAGGCAATCGGGACTCTTTACTCCCATACCTTCGGGAAAAGAGACCTGATAACGGGTTCGACATTAAACTGGAATTTGACATCAGGCACAATGGTCTTAGCAAAGACGACGCACCCATTCATGTCGCTGACTCAAATACTACGAACTTGTTATACTCGTTCCCGCAGATGCTCACTCACCACACTATTACAGGCTGTAACTTGCGTACGGGAGATCTACTGGGTAGTGGCACAATCTCGGGTAAAGAGCCGGGAACTCAGGGTAGCTTGTTGGAGCAAACGAATGGTGGAAAGGAGCCGCTTACTTTGGCAGATGGAAAGACGAAGAGGGTCTTTCTGGAGGATGGAGATGAAGTAATTCTGAGAGCTGTTGCTGGGCATGTTGATGGCGCGTATGTTGGGTTTGGTGAATGTGTTGGCAGGATTGAGCCCGCTGCTACTTTTAACTTTTGAAGATTCGGGCTTGTTATGAGTATACCTAGGTAGATAGCCGAATGCAAAATCTCGAAGGAGTTTGATACTTTTCCCTCATTGAATCTTTGTTAGACTCTGCCTTTCAATTGTAGCTTGCCGAAGAGCAGTAACATCTAGCTCCCCATCGACAAGGGACGAAACGATGCTGAGGTAAAATCAGCTAGCTACGTCAACGCGCAGCGACCGTCGTATTTCCGCGGCGTCGTAATACGGCGGACTAAATGCGGATTTCGTTACAAAATTCGATTTTTGATTCTGCCGCAAATAGAGTTTGTATGATCCGTAACAATTGGTAATATTCACATATAACCACAATAGTATTTTAATTGGTCTATCTACTCACCGCTTAATCTATTATATGCTTCAAGGAATTTGATTGGCTTATCTGCTCACCGCCTTCTATATTTCTATCACATGATTAATATAACCACTGGCCTATAGATATTCCGATTGAACCATTAATAAATCTGTGCCGAGATCACGTACGTGCTCCTTTACAAATCCATGTTGAGATCACGTACGTGCCACTTGACAACCCAGTTGACAAGCTCACGTACGTGCCAATTGACGAGCTCACG
>JACVQZ010000219.1:0-19673 GCA_019828575.1 Talaromyces thailandensis | reverse complement strand
CTGATTTCAATATTTATAATATTATTTTATATAAAACAATTTTTATTTAGTTAATTGATTCTTAATCAGTTGTTAACTGATTTCAATATTTATAATATTATTTTATATAAAACAATTTTTATTTATTTAATTGATTTTTAATCAGTTGTTAACTGATTTCAATATTTATATATGTAATTATATTTCAATATTACGTGTATTTTAATAATTGTGGCGTGGTCGGCTGAGCAAATCTTTTTGTGCTAGGTCTAAAATGGTAAAGCCTTGCATTAGCCGTGGTGTGGCTTCTTTTTAGTATGGTCATGTTATCTGCACCCACCCATTTGAAGAGGAGCTTGTCCCTCCTTATTATAAAGACCGTATTTTTTTCCTAAAAGTGACTAAGCAGCCACAGGCTGCTTATTAGCGGAGGCCGCACTAGTGGCTATAAGCTAGAGGTCATATACTAAAGGCTATATAGTAGCTATAAGTATATAATTAAGACTAGCTTTAGACTAGCTATTATACTCTAAATACTTAGCTATAGATTTTTCTATTTTTTTTTTATAATATATTTATAATCTATATTTTTTTTTTCTATAGTGCGCTATTGACTGTATTTAAATAGTTTTTTTTTATTTATTAATTTAAATTCTCCTCTATTCTTAAAAATTTAAAAAATTATATTTTTATAGGAGTTAATTATTTTTTAATTAAATATTAATTAAGACTCTTTCTAGTTATTAAAAAAATATTATTAAGGTTTTAATATATAGTTCTATTAAAATTATTATTAATAGTATTTTTTTAATATCTTTTAATAAGTATATTATAATAATTATATTACTAATCTTTATAATAATTATTATATATATTATTATAATACTTCTATTATTTACTATTTTTAATAATTTATAAAACTAAGATTCTTTAATTATATCTAAATTATATATATTTTTTATAGTTTTCTTTAAAGCTAATAGTAGATATTATAATATTTATAAAAAATATTATAATTTTTATATTTTTTAGAAATAGCTAGTTTTTAGCTATATTAAGTTTATAATTATATATAAGAGTTATTAGTTAAAAATAGCTATTTATATAGTAATTATAAGAATTATATAAATATTAATAGTTAAAATTTTTAATATTATTAATTCTTCTTTATCTATTAATTAATCTATAAATTCTATATTAATTTTTTTAGCTTTATATAGTAAGCTATTTTTTATTAATCTTAAATTTCTATTTTTAATTAAAATAGAGCTAGTAGATTAAAATTTAATTAATATTTAAGAATAACTTTATAAAATTTCTACTAACTTTATATTCTAATATATAAACTATATATAGCTTAATTTTAATTAAATAAATATTAAATATCTATTTTATAATATTTTATATTAGAATATAGAAAAAATTAATATTTTATATTAAAATTATTTATATTTTAAAAAATATTATTAAGCTAATAAAATCTTATTATTAATTATAAAATTATTTTTTAAGAATCTAATAGATCTTTATATTTTTATTAATAATTATACTAAAGCTTTTTAATAGAGTTTATAATTTTATAATTTCTTTTTAATCTTTATTTTTATTAGTTATATAACTAATTATTATATAATTAATAATATTTAATTTTTTTAGATTTATAACTAATTATACTATCTTTATAGTTTATTTTAATTAAATTATAATATAATCTTATAATATATTTAGATTTAGTTTTATAATTAAAAAATAATTATAATAATCTAATTAATATATACTAATTAATATTAAGTTTAAATTAATAATAACGTCCTAATAATATTAATTAAAATATTATAGGATTATAATCTCTAGATTTAGTTATATTATATAGTAAAAGAATAATTAAAATAAAATAAAAAAAGAAATATATTTATTAATATTATATTAATAACTAAATTATAATTAATATAAGAAATTAGTATTAATTAATAATAAAAAAATCTATTTATAATTATTAAAATTATAGTTATTATTCCTAATATTAATTCTAGCTAAAAGAAGTAGATTTTTTATAATATATATTTATAACTCTATAATACTAATTTTAATTATTTAGATTTATAGTATATTAATTTTAATTATATAACTTATTTATTATTTTAATATATACTTTTTTTTTCTTATAATAAATCTAGTTAGTATTAAAAGATAAGATTATAAAATCTATTTAATCTTTATAGTATATTAATTAATAAAACTACTACTAATCTTTAGATTATTAATAATCTAATAATTATCTATAAATCTATAGATAATTAAGAGAATAATCTAGGTAATAATTCTAAAGCTTAGATTAATAATATTAACTAGGATTTTATAATAAATAAAACTAAAAATTATTATAATAATAATTATTTTATAATATTTAACTTTTATATTTACTATTTTTTTATATATTATAATTAGTTTAATATTTTATATTATATTTATTATCTATTTTAATAATATATTATTAATATTTAGATTATAATTAATTAATACTAGCTTAATTAGCTTTTTAATAATTAATATTAAATTTAGTATGACCCTTTACCAAGTCACCATGTCGTTAGTTAGCTTTAGCCTGCCCGAGTCACGTGGGTGAGCACGTGACTCGTGAGTAGTTAGTTAGTGCTTTAGATAGAGCCATCTTAGCAATATCATTATTATTACTTAGTTTATATATATTATATATATTTATAGGCTATAGTCTTATAAAATAATAGTATGTCTAGTTAAGATATAATAAGATTATTTATATTAAAAATCTAAGAATATTAGACTAAGATCTAATTTTATATTAAAAAAATCTTCTTTATTAATTATTATAATAAGCTTCTATTAGCTTATCTTTACTTTAAGATTCTCTAAAGATTTTTTAATATACTAAATCTCCAGTCTTTTAATTAATTAGAAGAATAGAATTACTATTAGTATATTAATCTAGTTCTTCTTTATAATTTTTTAATCTATAAAATATATTATAATAATAATAATAACTATTAATTAATTATAATAAAAGTTATTATTAATATATAATATAGTATCTAAGATAGTATAGTAAAAGTTATTATATTTATATTAAAAAAGAATTCTTATCTACTTATATCTATATATTTTATATCTAAAAATTTCTTTTTATTATTTATTATTAATCTTTTATATAAAATATCTTTTTAATTATCTTTAAAACTAATTATTATATCTTATATAAATCTTTAATAAATTAGGAAGTATTTTCTATTAATCTTCTAATATTTTTTTAATATTATATTAAGCTTATATATTAACTAAAGATATTCTATATTAGTTTATTAAATAAAAATATTTAGAAATTTAATCTTTATATTATTAATTTATTTAATTATATATTTTCTTTTTATTTAATATCTAGTTAGTCTTATAGCTTAGGATTAATCTCTATTATTAAGCTTCTAAGAATTCTAGATTATTTTAGATTTTTTAGATATAGAATTTTCTTATATCTAAATAAATAGAATCTTAATAAAAATAATAATCTAACTAAAAGAATTAAAAATTTTATTTATTTTTCTAAATCTATTATAGACTATCTAAGCTTCTAAGTTTAAATAGATAAGTAAAGAATATTAATAGATTATATAAAGCCTATTTAGCCTTTAGATTAGAAAAAAATAGTTATATTTAATAAGACTAGTATCTTAAAAACTTTTATTTTAAAAGAAATTATTATTTTAATTTTTTAAATAGTAGATATTATTCTATAGTTACTATTAATAGAATATTATAAAAGAGTAATATCTCCTACTAACTTATTAATATTAATAGAAATATTATTTAAGCTTATAATTTTATATAAATCTATTTTAGAGATATATATTATAGCTTTATCTATTCTAATTTATTAATAATAAAAATTTAATAATTTAAAGTTTTTTTTACTATCTTATTAAGCTATTTTAATCTTTTATAAAATATCTTTATCTCTATCTAATATAAGAGACTATATAATAATAATAAAAAAATTAATCTCTAATTTTAATATTTCTAAATCTTTATTAAATATAGATTTTTTACTATATCCTAGTAACATATTAGATATAAATAAGAAAAAATCTAAAGAAGATTTAAATTATATTATTATAGAAATACTAATATAGATATAATATATAATTTAAAAATAGAATAAGAAAATAGTAAGACTTTAAATAAAAACTATTTTTAAATCTTTAATTAATATTATATAGATAAATTTTACTATATTTTTTAATTAATCTAGACTATTCTAGCTTAGATTATTCTAGTTAGGATTATCTAGACATTATAGACTAAACTCTATATTAAATTAAAATAATATTATTAATATAGATAATAATAATTTTAAAGATAATTTAGAGATTATAAATCCTAGCTTTAGATTATATAAAAGTAGTAAATTTTATTTTTTATTCTAAGATTAGACTAAGCTAGACTAGTTTTATTTAGAAATAAAAAATAATAAAATAAAAGAAAAAAATCTAGTTATTATTAAAAATAATAAAATATATTATTAAGATATTTATATATTCTATAATATTATTTATTTATATATATTTTTTTATAATAAAGCGCTTATTTATATTAGACTATAAGCTTTATTATATAGCTCTACTTAAATCTAGTATATAATAGAGTTAATTAATTTTAAAAAAAATATTTTTTATAAAATACTATTTAAGAAAAGATAGATTCTAGCTTTTATTAAATACTTTATTAAAAGTCTAGTTTAAATAATAAAATAGTTTAATAAGATAAAATATATAGTAAAATAGATTTATAAAAAAAAAATACTTATAATTTTTATATAAAATATAATATAAGTAATAATAACTATTAGAATTACTTAAAAGAAGTAGTTATAAATATTTATAATATAGAACTATTTTTCTTTAGAATATAAGCAGAATATTAAATAGCTTAGATTTAATATTTTTTTAATAGATTAGATATCAACTCTCTATAACTAATATATCATATAATAAGAAATAAAGAAATATTATTTAAAAAAATAAGAGAGAGACTAGTAATAATAAATTAAAAAAAATAGATATTCTAGATTAGATTATTATTAATTCTAAGATTTATATTATAATAAATTTTATTTATATTTTAATAATTACTAGTTCTCTAGCTATAATAAATTAAATTATAAATATAATAATAATTATAATTATTATAATAAGAATAATTTAAAATCTTAATATAATTATAATAATAAAAAAGATTCTTATAAGTCTTAAAACTATAATAGATATTAAAATAAAAAAAATAAATCTTTTTAAGATTCTAATAAAGAGAAAAAAAATAGAAAAATCAAAATATATTATAATAATATAAAAAAAAAAATAAAAAAGAAATCTAAGAAAGATAAATTAATAATAAAAATATCTAATAATAAAGATTTAAAAAATATAAAAAAAAACTTATTAAATACTAATAATAACTATATAAAAGAATACTATACTAAAATTTAAAAAATAAAAAAACTAGAAGTTATAAATAACTTTATACTTATTAATCCTACTATTAAAGCACTAACTAAGATTAAGAATATATCTCTAGAAAACTCCTTCTATAACTAGTATTATACTATAGTATAAAGATTTTTCTATAATTCTAAGAAGATTAATAAGATTTATATAGATTTAAAGTATATTCTTATTATAATTAATTAAAAATTCCTTTAAATATATATACCTTAATTAGAGATATATAGTATTAAGAATATTAATTTAAAAAAACTAAAAAAGATTAAATTTATTAAAATTATTTATATTATATTATATCTATCTAGTAATAAAGATAATTAATTAATAATTACTAAAATTTATCTTAAGATAAGAGTTATAGAGAATTTAAATATAAGATTATTAATTAGTATAAATACTCTAATTAATAATTAGATTAATCTATTACTAATATTAAAATACCCTTATACTATTATTAGTATATATTAAGATATAAAAATACTAATCAAAATAATATCTAAAGACCTTTAAATATTATCCACTCTAATATTTATTTTAAAAAAAATAATTATTTTTTTATAAATTATAACATATATCCCTATTTATATTAAAAATAAATTATTAAAAGACTATAACTTTTTCTTTAAATCTATATATAAAAAAATTATTATATTTTCATATATTATAGACTTATTTTTTTTATAGATTCAAGTAATAAACATTATAGCTAAGAAATAAACCATTTTATAATATTTAAAACTTAATATATTATTAAAGTATAAAAAAATATATATATATTTTATAAATAAGACCTTAAAAGATATCTTATTAGAATATATAAAATAAATAAAGACTTCTAAAAATTAAAATACTAAATCTTTATTTTAATTTATTAAATCTAAATTTCTAAAAGATTATAAAATAATAATAAATAATAATATTACTATTTATAACTCTAATTATAAGACCTATAAAAAGCTAATAAAAATATTAAAGAAATTTAATATCTAGAGAGATAAAGATTTTATAAATATTTTAAAATATATATAAATATAGATCTATATAAAGAAAGATTAAGAATCTTATCTTTATAGATAAAAAAAGATATACTAGATAAATCTAAAAGACTATAAATTTATTAACTAAAAATATAAAAAGTATTATTATATAAATTATATATAATAGTCTAAAAAGTATTACCTCTTAAATCATCTAATTTTTATAATCTAGAAAATAATAGAAAAGAATAATAAAAAACTATTAAAATTAAAAAAATATATTATAACTAACTTATACTAACTTAATATAGTAATTAAAAAGAATATATATCTAATATCTCTATAAAAGAATATTATTATAATAGTTTAAAAAATAAAAGTCCTATTAATATTTAATATTATAATATTTTTCTTTTAATAAAGAATATATTTAAATAATAAAAAATTTTTTTATATAGTTTCTTATTATAGTTAAAAATAATATATAATAGTATTTATAAAATTTATTAATAATCTAATATATATTTAATATATTATAGATTAGATACTTTAGAAGTTCTATAACTAGTATTATATCTATATTAATAATATTATACTAGTCATCTTAAATAATAAAATCTATTTAAAATATTTAATATTACTATTTATTATTATTAATACTATAAATATTATTTTAAATTCTAAAAAAGTATTTATTAGATTTTCTAGTCTTATTCTATTAGATTAATATATTAATAGTTTTAGTCTAACTACTCCTTAAAAATAGATCTTTATAGTAATATCTATCTAATTTTTATATAATCTTAAATAATTAAAAATATAGATTAGTTTAGTTAATTAGTTTAAATCTTAAATTATAAAATTTATATAATATATTAAACCTTTTTAATAGCTTAAAATATAACTTCTAAAAGTAGTATTTAAAGAAGATTAAGTATACTAAAACTATATATAAAAAATAATAATCCTAGAATCTATAAAATAATAGTAAGAGACCTTTAAAATAATCTAATAATATTTTTATAATATCTAATTTTTATATTATTACTATCTAGAATAGGTTTTTTTTATTAATCTTAATATATTAAAGAAGAGATTTAGAGTTATTAAATATTATCTAAAAAATAAAACTAATAACTATTTATATTAGATAATTATAAATACTCTTATTAAAGATTTAAAAGATTATTAACTTATTATACTAATTATCTTTCTAAATTATACTCTAAATTAGTCTAAAACTTACTATTAGTTTATAAAACTAGAGATTATTTATCTAGTATAAACTCTTTATAAATTATATTATATAATTAAAGCTAGTAAGAAGCTAGTTATTATTTATATAAATTATATCTTTATTATTATATTTATAAGATTTATATCTTTATAGATTATATCTATTATATAAGTAAATCTTTAACTAGTTTATATAACTCTTTTTATCTAATATTTTAATATTAAGCTTATCTATAAGTCTAATAAAAAGAATATTATTATAAATATACTATCTAGACTCTTATTTATAATTATAGAATTACAAGTCTTAAATCTTAATAAGATTAATAAAGTCTTAGACTATAATATTACTAATATTTTTAATAAAAATATATTAGAACTCTTTAAGATACTAATAGTTATAAAAAAATTAATCTACTTAATTTTTCTACTTAAAATAAATTATAAGTTTAAAGATTATTAGATTAAGAATTATTCTATAAATTATAAATAAAATAAGATTATTTAGTAGATCTAAAAAGATATAAAAATTATTAATAATAATAGATTATATTTACTATATAAGCTTAATACTTAGAGATATTTATATATAATTAATAAATATATAGATAAAAAATAACTCTATATTCTATATTATATAATAAAAGATATATTCTATATAGCTTATAATAAAGCTAGTTATAATAAATATAAATATCTTATTAATAGATTTAATAGATTATCTATTCTCTTTATTATAAGATAGGCACAGAAGTATATTATTATATATAATAAATATCTAAAAATAAAAACTAGAAGACATTACTCCTTTAATTAAAATTAATCTATTATAATCCTAGATATTTTATTTTATATAATTATTATTAACTTTATTAAGTATCTTTTAAAGACTTATAATAAATTAAACTATATCCTTATTATAACTTATAAATTCACTAAATAGTAAACCTTTATTATAAAAAAGTTAATATTTATAATTTAAATCTAAGATTATAAGCTTATATTTTAACTTATTATTAGCAACTAGAGTTTTTTTATAGTGATTATCTTTAATTATAATCTAAGATTCCTAAATAAGATATAGATTAGATTCTTTATAATAGCTAATATTAAATTATAATTCTTTATAGCTTATTACTTATAAATAGATAGATAATCTAAGAATATAAATTAGATTCTTAAGATTATACTTAAATACTTTATTATAGCTATAAAAACTTTAAAAGACTAGTTTAAAATACTATTATATATTTAACTCTTATTAAATAATACTATATTAGTATCTACTAGAAAATCTTCTTATAAATTAATATATAGTTTTAAATTATAAAATTAAACTATTCTACTTAATCTAAATATATAATAAGTTTAAGACTTTTAGTATAAATTTAATACTAAAGAATATATTAAGCTTATTATAATAAATATTAAATATATTTTTAATAAGAAATATAAATAGATTACTTTTAAAAAAAATAATATAGTTTTACTATAATTAAATAAAAGCTATATAATATCTATAAATAAATAGTTAAAGCTTAGCCTAAAATTTTATTAATAATATATAAATTTTTATAGAGTAGTATATAAAGTTAATAGATTAATTTATAAAATTAATATATCTAAAATATTTAAAGAATATTATATTTTCTTTATTACTTATCTTAAATCTTACCTTAAGAATTTTTATAGATCTAAACAACTAAAAAAAGTTATAATAGATAAGAATAATATTATAAAATATAAAATAAAAAAGATTATTAATCACTATATATAATATATTAAAAGAAATAAAAAGAAGATTATAAAATTTTATATTTAATAAAAAGAATATAATCTCTAAAATAATTACTAGATTAAAAAAGATAATCTAGATAGCTATTAAAAATTATTAAATAACTATAAGTAGTCTAATAATTTAAAGATTTTTTTAAAGCCTTATTAATTAGGTATAAATAACTTATTATTATATTTTAATATTATATAACTAGCCTTAGTTTATAATCCTTATTATTATATTTAAAATAAAAAATATAATAAATAAAATTTTTTTTAATAATTAATCTTTTCTTTTTTATTACTTTTACTTTATATTTTTTCTATATCTTATTTCTACTCTATTTAATGATTTTTTAATCTTAATTATTCTTCCTCTTCTTTTTTCTTTTAATTATAAATTACTTTTTTATATTCTTTTTCTATCTATCTTTTATTACTAGAATTTTTTTATTAATAAATATTATAATAGACTACTATCTACTATAACAAATACTATTTTTAATAAAATTTTAAAAAAAGCTACAAATTTTAATACTAAAAAGAGTATTAATAATATAAAATAATAGATTAAAATAAATTTTCTAGTAAATAATAAAATAATAGTAGAACTTTAATAGATTCTAAAAATCTTACTAATAAAAGAAATACTATCTAGAGATAATACTAATATAGAACTATAATAAATAGTTTATAATAAGCAATTAACTAAATTTTATTAATAATAATAATATATAAGATATATATATATTATAAATAAAATTAATACTTAAAAGGATATAATTTATAAATAAAAATAAGCCATAATTAAGCTCTAAGAAATTAATAAAATATATATAAAACTTATTAATAAACTATAATAATTTAAAATAATTAATAAGCTTTTATCTCTAATATCTAATCTAAATCTTTATTAATCTAAAGAAAATTATCTAACAAATTATATATTAAAGAGAGTTAAGTTATTAATTATTAAATCTATTAATAGAGAGCTAATATTATTTTAAATTTAAGAATATCTACTAATAAAGACCTCACTATAAAAAAAATTAAAAAAATCTAAACTAAGTTTAATATTAAAGATAACTTTTATATTAAAAAATATAAATCTACTCTTAGTCTTTTCTAAAAACTTTATAATAAATAGTTCTAATATATAACTATTATTATTTAAAAAATAATATAATAAGTTCTAGTTTCTATTATATCTATACTATAAATTACTAGTAATAGAATAATTAATCTATATAATAAAAGATTATATTTTTATAAAATTTATTCTTATTTCTTAAAATAGTATTAAGTTTAATAATTATTAATACTCTATAAATAAAGATAATATTATTATTAGAATATTAAATATAGATAATTTTATATTATAATATAACTAGCTATAATACTTCTTATATATTAAATACTACTTTTTTATTATTTAAGATCTTCTAGTTAAGTTCTCTAATATTTCTAAATTATTATAATTTAATAACTCTTATTTATAGCATCTATATAGCTATATAATTAGTATTATAGTAGATAATAATCTAGTTATTAAGAAGTTAAATACTACTATTTAAATAGATAGATATTCTTTATTATAATATCTAAATAGATTTCATTCTTAAGAAAAAGATAATAAGTATAAAATAATAAATCTATTAAATTACTAGATTAATAAGAACTATTAAGTATAATACTATAAAGCTATAATTAAAAAGAAGAAATAATTATTTAATTTTAACTATTATTATAAAAAAGCTTAAAATTAATATTATATTATATAGATAAAAGCTTACTAATAATAAATCCTAGAAAGAAGAGAATAGAAATAGAATTTTTTATATATAATAACCTCTCTAGAACTATATATTAAGATAATATAGCTAATTAATATTATTACTAAGTTCCTTAATAAAATTATCTAAAAGAATATTTAGATAGATTTATTCCTTATATTAATTTTTATTAAGAAGAATATTATTAATATATTTTTAATTTATCTATTATAAATAATAATAATAAATAATTCTAAATTATATCTTCTATATATATTTAATAAGAAATATAAAGTATATAAAATAAAGAATTATAAGAATAATATTAAGTATAATATAGTAGATAAAACTTTTTTTTAGAATTTTTTTATTATTAATTAATATTAGATTTTTCTTATATTTTATATTTTTATTTTTTTTATTATTAGTATTTTATACTTTTTAATATTTTTTTTATTTTTTTTATAATATTCTATTTATAGCTATATTATATCTAATTTTTTTTATATTATCTTTTTATCTATATCTTTATTCTATTACTAAGAGCAATAACAATTTTTTATATAGAAGAATTTATAATCCTTTACTAAGTTATTATATTATTAGTTAGCTTTAGCCTGTCTAAGTCATGTGGGTGAGTATATGACTTATAGGTAGTTAGTTAGTGCTCTAGATAGAGCCACCTTAGCAATATCATCATCATTGCTCAGTTTATACGTGTTACGTACGTTTATAGGCCACAGCCTTACATTTAGTCTAATATCTATTTTAATAATATTAATAGTCTAGCTCTTATAGATAGATTAATTAATATTAATAATTTATAGATTATTTTACTAGTTTTATATATTAGAAATAATTATTTTATATATTTTAAAAACTAGAATATTATAATACTAATAGCTTATTTTAGCTATTCTATTTTTTTTATTACTTTTATAATTAATCTAATATAAAAGAAGATTTAGAATAAATTTCTTTTTAATTAAATAATACTTAACTAGCCTGATTTAATAGCTTATATTTTTTATATAAAAATTAATAAATTACTAAATTATATCTCTAAATATAATAAATAAGCTATATTTAATTATACTTATATCTATATATAAATAATTAAATATTAAAAGTATAGAATATCTTATATATATTTTATTCTCTAAGTTATAGACTATTATCTATATCTATAACTTAATATTATTAATAATATTATTAGTATTAAGATTCTATTAGATAATTAGAATAATAATCTAAAACTAGCTAAGATTATAAAAAGAATTATAATTTATAATCTATATAGTAAGTATAATCTAACTATAATCTATATAATTAAAAATAAATAGACTAGTTAGATTAAATACTAGAAGAAATTCTCTAAATTATTTTAACTAAAAAATAATTATTCTATATATTAGTATTAAAAAAATCTTTATATAATCTTTATTAAAAAGATTAAGAATAAAAATATCTTAATTAATAATTATTAAATAATTTTTTATAATCTCTATTTAATATTACTATTTAAGGCTTATATTAATATTAAAATTTATATCTTTATTATAGTAATTAAGTATTTATTTAAATATATCTATAAAGAGCTAGATTAAATAATTATAAAAATTAATTTAAATAATAATAAAATAATACTATATTTATAGTATTAATATTATAATTTAATTAAAAATTACTAATAACTTTTTTAATACTATATTTATAAAAAATTCTTAGTTATTTATTATCTTATAATTTATCTACTTAGTAAATATTTTTATTTATAAAAAAAAAAAAATACTAATAAATAAAAAAAGATTAAATAATTAATTATAAAATTATTATTAATAAGATTCTTTAAATATAATAGTAATCTACTATTAGATATAATCTAATATAAATATACTAATATACTAATTTACTACATTTAGAATTATAAGTTGAAAAAATAGATATTATAAAAGTAAATTAATAGAATAATTAGTTATATATTTTACTATAATTTTAATTATAAAAAAGTATTCTACTTATAATTACTATTAATTATTAAAATAGAATTAATAGGCTTTAAGAATTTTTATATAATTAATAAAAAATTATATCTAACTTTTTAGATTATATATTAATCTATAGATCTACTAGAAGATAATCAGGAATAAATCTATATATTTTAAAAAATAAAATACTTTAAAACTAGTATTTATTTATAATCTTTATTTATAATTATTTTTCTATATAGCTTTATTATAGATCTATAAACATTATAGAAATAATTTAAGAATATAATTTATAATAATTTATTTTATTAACTCTTTTATTTAGAGGATTAATCTAAATCTATTAATTAATATATAATTTATATTAATAATTATAATTTATATTTACTTTCTAAGATCTTAGCTAAATCTAATTATATTTTAATTAATTTCTACTTATTATAACTATAAACTAATTAATAATTTATTTTTATTACTATAGATAGTACTATAGCTAAGAAGATAAACTATAAAAAATATTAAAAAATTATAAAATATATATATATTTTCTTTAATAATAATTAATATATTACTTTTAATAGAATTATTACTAGTTTAAAGTAATCTAATTTAGATTATAAGTATTTTTATATCTAAGGCCTAGATAATATAGAAAAAACTTACTTATATTATATATTATATTCTTATTTAATTAATTCTAGTAAGATTATACTCTATATAATATTATCTAGTATTATAACACTCTTATTTCTAAATAACTATATTATTTATTTATAATTCTTTATTCTTCTAGATATATAGAAATATTTAATCTATAATATTAAAATATAATTCTAACTAGCTAAATAATTTTAAAATATAGATTTTATTATATAAAATAAGATATTTATAATAAATCATTATATTTTTAAAACTATAAATTATATATTATATAATATTACTAAAAAGAAAGAATCTCTATTTAATAATATCTTATTTATTCTTAATAGTAATTTTATATAGATTTTATTAATTATTATATAAGATTCCTAGACTACTATTATTAATATAACACTATAGAAATCTTATATTTAAAAGTATTTAAAAATACTAACTTTATATTAAAATATATAATTATAAAGTACTAGACTTAATATTATCTTTATTTAATATTTAGATTAAATATCTTATAATTTATTATTATAAGATAATATTAAGCTATTAACTATAATTCTATAATTTAGAAATAAAATTAAATTCTATAAATATATCTTTCTAGCTATTTAATTAACTATTTCTTAATCTAATCTAGATTTTTTTATTAGTTAAGCGATTCTTATAGTTTATAATATAGATTTAAAAAAACTAAATAAAATACTATTAGAGAAGCTATTTAGTGAATTATATATACTATATTTAATAGATTAAACTAATATTATAAATAATATAGATAATAATTATAAGAAATATTCTTATAAGTTCTTATAATTTATTAAATCTAATAGATTATTTTTATTAATCTTATAGCTTAAAGTTGATATTTTAATTATATTAATCTATAATTTATAGTTTAAAGAAGGATTATATAATAGCACTTAATTAATAATTTTAAGACTAAAAAAAAATATTATCTATATTTATATTCTTATTAGTAATTATAAAGATAAGAAAATACTAATTCTTTATATATAACTAGAATCTTTATTAATTAAAATACTTTTTTAATTAATCTAGTAATAGTTTCTAGTTAAGTTATATTTTATAATTATTATTAATAAGTCCTAAGAATAGTTTTTATATATTATTAGTCTAGATTTATAGATCTTTATATTCTTATATAGCTAGCTCTATATAGCTTTATTTTATATTATAAATATATATAAACTAACTATATTATTATCTAAAAACTATAAAACTATTAATAATATTATATTCTTTAAAGTGTTATAGCTCTAGTAATTAGATTAAATAATAGATTTTTTTTAATAATTAATTTATAAATTAGATTCTATCTTTTTAAAGAGTATATTTATAGTATAAAAAAGAGATATTATTTATTAGTTATTTAGCTTTATAGCTACTATTTAGTAACTTATTAATTACTAAATATAGAACTAAAAAAAAATTTTATTATAAAGTTTATTTATTTATCTAACTAGGCTCTATTAAAGATTTTATAGTTTTATATTCTTTCTTTTATTATTCTTATCTTTATTAATATAAGTTTTAAAATAGTTAATTATAAAGTTAATAACTTTATTAAATATTTTTTATATAATATTATAAATAGCTATAAAAGCTAATTACTTAGAATTTAATATATTAATAATTTAATATTTTATAGATAAAATAGTTATTTCTAAAGCTCTCTATATTATATAAATATTTATAGCTAAAGCTTTAACTATTATAATAATAATATAAAATATATAACTAATCTATATAATTTAAATAATTATTAATCTATAATATATAGTATTATTATTATTTTTATTTTTATCCTTTTCTTTTTCTTTTTACTAATTAATATAGTATTTCTTTTATAGCCTAAATAGTCTAAAAGATTTAAAAATATTACTATCTCTAACTATTACTAATAATTTTTTATTTAAATAGTTATTCTAAATAGCTATAAAGTAGGAATACTTATAGTTTAATAACTTTAATTCTAGAGCTATATATATTATTAGTATATTATAATCTAATATATAATACTAATATATTATAAACTATAATCTAAAATATAATTTAAAATATAATTTAAACTATAATTTAAATTATAATTTAAACTATAATTCAAATATAATTCAAATACAATTTAAACTATAATTTAAATATAATTTAAATATAATTTAAACTATATATATAGTCTAGATATAATAGTAAAATAGTTATATAATTAAAGATATAATTATTTATAGTATAGAGAATAACACTAGTTAATATTATTTATATAATAGCTAGTATAACTATCTTTAAATAAAGATTTTCTATTAATAAAGACTATAATATAAATTATAAAAGCCCCTTCTCTTTTTTAATAATATATATAGCCTAAAGACTATATTTTATTAATAATCTAAGCTAAAACTATTTTATAATTTATAATTTTTATAAATAAGAGCTCTTTAATACTAGACTATAAAATTATATAATAAATAATTAGAATTTTAAATATAAGTTTTATAAGTTTAGATAATTTTAAATCTATAGTTAAGATTACTAATTATAAAAAGTCTTCTTTAGATAAATTATTTATATTTATAGTTAATTTATAGTTTTAATAGTTATTTTAATTTATATTAATTTATTTAACTTACTTAGTTTAGATTAATTAGAAAATATCTTATTATTATTATTATTATTATTATCTAATTAAACTGTTAATAATAAAGTCTAGAGCTATAAATATAGCTAAATAATTATTAAAAAAGCTATTAGATTTATAGTAGCTAGAAATAAGTATAGCAGCTAAATTAATAATTAGTTAATAGCTTTTATAGTTAATAAATTAATTTATTCTATTTATAGAACTCTATTTTATTATATAAAAAAGAAGTTATAAAGAAATAAATATCTAATTAAACTATTAATATTTACTATTAGAGCTATTAAATATAGTTTTAAAGCTATTAAATAAATTATTAAACTTATAACTAATAGTTTCTATAGACTCTATATTAATAGTTAGTAATTATATTTAGAATATAATTATTAATAGTTATATAGATAACTATAAGGATTATTAAAGATTATAAGATTTTATTTATTATAAATCTCATCTACTAGATCTAAGTCATGATCTTTATAATAAATTAACTTTTTTTTACTATTAAAATTATTGTCAGTAATTGATATAGTAAATTATAAATAATTTAATGAGTGTGACCCTTTACCGAGTCACCATGTCGTTAGTTAGCCTAATTAGTTAGCCTGTCCTGCCCGAGTCACGTGGGTAAGCACGTGCTTGCAATGAGTAGTTAGTTAATGCTCTAGATAGAGCTATCTTAAAAATATTATTATCTTACTCAGTTTATACATATTATATATATTTATAGGCCATAGCCTTATAAAATAATAGTATATTTTATTAAGATATAGTAAAATTATCTATATTAAAGACCTAAGAATATTAAATTAAGACTTAATTTTATATTAAAAGAATCTTCTCTATTAATTATTATAATAAATATTTATTAATTTATCTTTACTTTAGGATTTTTTAAAGATTTTTTAGTATATTAAATCTTTAGTCTTTTAGTTAATTAAAAAAATAGAATTATTATTAATATATTAATCTAATTCTTTTTTATAATTTTTTAATCTGTAAGATATATTATAATAATAATAATAATTATTAGTTAATTATAATAAAAGTTATTATTAATATATAATATAGTGCTTAAGATAGTATAATAAAAATTATTATATTTATATTAGAAAGAAATCTTTTATTTATTTATATTTATATATTTTATATCTAGAAATTTCTTTTTATTACTTTTTATTAATTTTTTATATAAAATATTTTTTTAATTATTTTTAAAATTAATTATTATATCTTATATAAATCTTTAATAAATTAGAAAATATTTTTTATTAATCTTTTAATATTTTTTTAATATTATATTAAGCTTATATATTAATTAAAAATATTCTATATTAGTTTACTAAGTAAGAATACTTAAAAATTTAATCTCTATATTATTAATTTATTTAATTATATATTTTCTTTTTATTTAATATCTAATTAGTTTTATAATTTAGAATTAATTTTTATTATTAAGTTTCTAAGGATCTTAAATTACTTTAAATTTTTTAGATATAGAATTTTTTTATACTTTAATTTTTATACTTTAATAAATAGAATTTTAATAGAGATAATAATTTAATTAAAAAAATTAAAAATTTTATTTATTTTTTTAAATTTATCTTAGACTATTTAAGCTTTTAAATCTAAATAAATAAGTAAAGAATATTAATAGATTATATAAAATCTATTTAATCTATAAACTAGAAAAAAATAATTATATTTAATAAAACTAATACTTTAAAAATTTCTATTTTAGAAAAAATTATTATTCTAATTTTTTAGATAGTAGATATTACTCTATAATTATTATTAATAAAATATTATAAAAGAGTAGTATCTTCTATTAATTTATTAATATTAATAGAGATATTATTTAAATCTATAACTCTATATAAATTTATTTTAAAAATATATATTATAATTTTATCTATCTTAATTTATTAATAATAAAGATTTAATAATTTAAAATTTTTTTTATTATTTTATTAAATTATTTTAATTTTTTATAAAATATCTTTATTTTTATCTAATATAGAAGGCTATATAATAATAATAAAAAAATTAATTTTTAATTTTAATATTTTTAAATCTTTATTAAATATAAATTTTTTATTATATTCTAGTAGTATACTAGATATAGATAAAAAAAAATCTAAAAAAAATCTAAATTATATTATTATAAAGATACTAATATAGATATAATATATAATTTAAAAATAGAATAAGAAAATAATAAAACTCTAAATAAAAACTACTTTTAAATCTTTAATTAATATTATATAAATAAATTTTATTATATTTTTTAATTAATTTAGACTATTCTAGTCTAAATTATTCTAATTAAGATTATTTAGATGTTATAAACTAGACTTTATATTAGATTAAAATAATATTATTAATATAAATAATAATAACTTTAAAAATGATTTAGAGATTATAAATTCTAGATCTAAATTATATAAAAATAGTAAATCTTACTCTTTATTCTAGAACTAGATTAAGCTAGACTAATTTTATTTAAAAATAAAAAATAATAAAATAGAAAAAAAAAATCCTATTATTATTAAAAATAATAAGATATATTATTAAGATATTTATATATTTTATAATATTATTTATTTATATATATTTTTTTATAATAAAATATTTATTTATATTAGATTATAAGCTTTATTATATAGTTTTATCTAAATCTAGTATATAATAAAGTTAATTAATTTTAAGAAAAATATTCTTTATAAAATATTATTTAAAAAAAAATAGATTTTAATTCTTATTAAATACTTTATTAAAAGTTTAATTTAAATAATAAAATAGCTTAATAAGATAAAATATATAATAAAATAAATCTATAAAGAAAAAATATCTATAATTTTTATATAAAATATAATATAAATAATAATAGCTATTAAAACTATTTAAAAGAAATAATTATAGATATTTATAATATAAAATTATTTTTTTCTAGAATATAAATAAGATATTAAATAGTCTAGATCTAGTATTTTTTTAATAAATTAAATATTAACTCTCTATAACTAGTATATTATATAATAAAAAATAGAGAAATATTATTTAAAAAAATAAAAAAAGAACTAGTAATAATAAATTAAAAAAAATAAATA
>JACVQZ010000218.1:262-17118 GCA_019828575.1 Talaromyces thailandensis | reverse complement strand
AATAAGAGAAATATTTAAAGTATTTTTTATTATCTAAATCTACTTTTATTTAATATATTTTATAATTTTAGCTAGCTAGAGCTTTTAAATTTATTTATAATCTAAATTATTATAGATCTTAATTATAATTTTATAATTTATATTTAGCTTAGTATAGCTAATTCTAAGAGTAGATAAGACTATATCTTAAAATTAAAAAAAGATTATATTATAAATAGCTGCTTATTATATTTAGGCTTAATAAGTCTTTTATATTATAATAGAATTATTAATTAATATTTCTATAGTTATACTAGTTACTATTTATTTAGTTATTATATAGATTATATTTATATTTTACTAGACTTATTAAAATAGATTTTTAATTTTTATAAATTTGTTTATATGCTTGTCTTATAAATCTATAAAGCTTTTAATCTGCTGTATAAATATTTTAAGAAAGAATTTATTAAAATAATTAGTTAATTGTTAATATATAATCTATAGTATAAGATTTATTACTTTTATAAATTACTTTATCTTTGTGATATAATTTTTGAATAGCTTTTAGATCTGTTTTTTAGTATAGTATAGTTATTATTAAGTATTTTATTATTATTATTAATTTTATTATAATATAATCACATCGCGAACGCTTTATAGAATAAAATTTTTATCTATTGAAGGGATTATAATAGTATTCTTTACTATTACTAGTGATTCATCTAGTAAAATTAGGATTAATTAATAGCTCTAGCTTTAAGGAATAAACTACTAAATTTATAGCCGTTTCTAGCCGGATCTAGGCGCGTAATTTCAAAAATTCGATTCACGCTGTGGGTTTGATTGACACGTATAGAGGGTAATATGCAACATTGAAATATAAGCACCAGCCCCAGCAGGGGCACAAATCCGAGTACGACTTTGAGTGCTAATGGTAGCGCTAATATGATCGCGAATATGAGTTTGAGGAGGTTAAAATTAGGCACAGAAAGGTGTGTACGCTTTCTGTGTGCTAAAATTAAGGTCGTGGTGGACTATTCTTGATAATCCCTAATATAGTGAGTCTACCTGATCTGCCACGGCCTTAGCAAGGATGCGTCTAATTCTAACATCCTCAAGTTTATGTTGATCTTCATATGTAGCTGCCGTATGGAGATGATCCAAACGGAACTTTCGCGGAGTGCCCATACATTTCCACGGACACTACCTAGCTAGATATTCAACAATTGCGGTCACTTGATAGGATCCAGAAAGTTGAGAGCCTTGATATAATATCTCTCCTGATGTAAGAGAACTCTTGGACGGTCTACGCTTGCTACTGCAAGACAAAAGTATAAGTAGTAAACGGTAAAGCGTTCGTTTCCTTCCCCATTCTACCACTGAGCCAGCAGAAGCAATTCACGCCATTTGATATTGTTTCGACATCGCATTGTTTGCCATCTGACTATGAATTCTTCCATTGGAAATCACCTCCTTGCGGATATCACCACCCGTAGGGTCTCCCGCAGCGCCAGGATTTCCAGCTGGGATCAGAAGGGGTTGAACGAAGATGCTTTTGTGGTATTGCCCGGTGAAACGATGCTGCTCGCCGACCTGGAGGGGCCTGGTGCCATCACGCACCTGTGGTTTGCTCAGACATGCAGAAAGATTCTGGGACCGGGGTTAATCCCATATTCGCAATCTGGTGTCGCCATGATGGAGATTCCTAACGCCCTCGGCCTCAATTACGAGGTAAACGACCCTGACTACTATCGTAAAGTGCTCATCAAAATGTATTGGAACGATTCTGAAACGCCCAGTGTGCTCGCCCCGATCGGCGATTTCTTCTGTTTGGGCCACTCCATGGCGGCGAACTTCCAGTCACTGCCATTCACTGTATCCGTAAAGGCCTCAGAGGAGAAGAAATTTGGTGGAGCCGCCGCTTTCAACTGCTACCTAACAATGCCGTTCAACAAGCGTGCTCGCATCGAGATCGAGAACCAGAATACTGAGGCATACTTTCAATACTTCTACATTGATTACGAGCTGTATGCTCAGCCTATTTCGAAGGACACGCTCTACTTTCACGCCCATTGGCGTCGGGAGAACCCAACCAATGGCTGGGCCCCGTTGGGTATCCAGACAAATAGCTTGGAGACGCAAGTCAAGAATCTGGACGGCAAAGATAACTATGTCATTTTAGAAACCGAGGGCGCTGGTCACTATATTGGCTGCAATCACTCAGTCTACCACTTTCAGGGGACTTGGTGGGGCGAAGGCGATGATATGATCTTCATTGATGATGATACATGGCCTCCTAGCATGCACGGCACGGGCGGAGAGGATTACTTTTCCCAGGGTTGGGGCATGCAGAAGAACGCCTATCCATTTTGCGGCAACATCATTCACGAGGAAGACGTGCCCAATTACCAGGTGAGCTATCGTTGGCACCTGGCTGATCCCGTCAGGTTTGGCAGGAAGATCAAAGTCACGATGGAATCTGGTCATGCCAACCACCTTCGTGACGACTGGTCAACCACTGCCTACTGGTATCAAACATTGCCAGGTCCCAAGCTCGAAATTCCCCCCGTCGCGAGTCGACTCCCTCGAAAATGCGAGATTGTTCCTTCCGCGCCGGAGTTGTCCGAAGTGGATGTCTCCACGCTCAGTTTAGAAAAGAGAGAGAAACTGGCGCAACATCGAGCAAGGTATGACATGTTCGTTAAGGAACGGAACGGATGGTTGGACCGACGGGCGACTGACTCGAGAGAACGAGCAATGAATAACGTGCAAATCTGCGAGGACATACGTCAACGATTCTTAAAAAGCCTCCAAGAGCAGGGCGTTGGAGTCAGCCAAGGGCATGATGAGCCAGATCGTGAGAAATAATACAGTCTGTAGTTGTGGCACGTTATCCCAGTACCTAGTGCAATTTCTTGCCCAGGCTTTCCTAAGGTTGACTTTGGGTCTCCTCGACGACATCATCCCATGGCTCGACGGTAAAAATTGTCCATAAATGGGATTTCTCAGAAATTTCAGTTTTTATGAGACTTGGACGTCCATTATCATCCCTTTCGCCTTCCACGGGGGGTAACCCAGGGAGACACCTAATAAAAATATCAGTCTTTACTTATCTCGCCATCGGTCTCATGCATTCATAATCAATCAACGGATAGCTCGGTCGACAGCAGCTTAAGATCGATCCAAATCTTTGACGACAAACTCTGCTAAGGCAACAAGTTGCGTTGTCACGAAGTTCAGTAAAGTCTTTGAACCCAGTTACGGGTAATATCCCATATAAATATCATCCGTGCATTCTTGGAGCAGCTGTACACGGTATGTAAACCGGGATAAAATTATGATCATGGCTGCTTCGCTTATATGACTCCTAAAAAAATATGTAACCAGTAAACATTGCTAAATAGAAAGCGAACATTCCAATCTTTCTCGCGGAGATTGGCTGGACTCCGCGACACGATCTAAGTCCGGGATGGGCGTATCCGGTCCGGGATACCGTACTCCGTCCATAGGTACCGTAGTCAATCCGAGGGCCCGAGCCGTCAATCCCAGCCGGTGAAAATCTTCGTGACTCTCGCAGACGTTCTAGAAACTCCAGGGCTTTGCCTTTCAGCAGGCACGAATTACGCCAAATTCCCCGGATCTTGCTAAACATACGAGGCGGGGTAAAAATGCCGTGGTATTCTCTTTCGAAATCCACGTCTTTACCATACGACCAAAAACGGAGCCCCGTTAGTGAGTGGTAAATTAGTGGTCATATAAGTCTGTCATCTCTTTGATAACCGGCCTGACTTGGTAAATATGGACACTCTTAGAATCTTCATAGAGAGGAAATGGAGAGCGCTAGCGACATTGAGATCGATGGGCAAGCTTCTCTCCCCTCCCCAAGGTCCTTGAAGAGGATGGAATACTAACATGCCAAAGGGTCGAATACTCAGTTATTGACTCGTCCCGTAAATGGCAAATGCTTCTTTCGCAGAGGCGTTTCTGTTTGTGGTGTAAGTTGAACTTCAAGCCGTTGCGGAGGTCGCGATTGACAGAAAACGCTCCTCTAGGCCTCTGGATCTCTAGCGGTGTCGTCATGCAGGGATTCGATATCGTGGCTGGAGGTCAGCTGGCTGCTTTGCCAGAATTTCAAAAACGATTTGGACATGTGCAACCAGACGGTTCTTTTCTGATCCCAGCTCACTATCTTTCCGCCTGGAGCTCGATCGCTCCTGCATGCGAGATAATTTCAACTCTTATTGTTGCTCCGTTGCTCGAGAGGTTCGGGCGGAAACCTGGAATCCTGTTTGCCTGCATCATTTCCACAGTGGGTGTCATTCTTCAGCAGTTGGCAGTTGATTGGCGAGTGCACCTGGCCGGTCGAGGCGTGAATGGTTCGAATCCTGCGATTGCTCATGAAGTCGATACTACTTTCATTACTGATGCCGAATTAGGTATTGCAATAGGGATTATGTTCACCATCTCCCCACTATGGATTGGTGAAACTTGTCGACCAGAACTTCGGGGTTTCTTCCTCTGTTTCTTCAATACTAGTATTGTCTTTGGACAATTTGCAATGTCGGTTGGGCATTTCCCTGTCATATTGGATTCCGTTCCTGATTTGATTTGTAGAGCCGTGGTAGCTAGGGGCAGTAGACAACTAAGTGGCAAATGGTGAGTTCGATTGTTACTTCCCAATTTTCTGGAACATTTCGAGTTGACCACGGCAGGCAATGGTGGTTACCGATAGTGGCAATGTATTTCTTTCCAGGTAAGGCCATACAGTTTTCGGGTCTTGTTCAAGCATATATCCCTATCTTACATGATACTTCATTTTGCTCGCCCTTCAGCTGTGCTCCTATCTGGATGGTTCTTCTTTCCCGAGTCGCCGTACTGGCTGGTGCGCCGGAGAATGAATAGAGAGGCCCAAATATCTCTACAGAGAGTCTACGGCTACAAAAATGAGGCATTCTATACCGCAGAGGTTCGCCGAATGGAGTCGGAAACGGAACGAGAAAATTTCACCCGCGGTAGCCGCGCCGAGGGCTCTAACAAGTTTCTCGGCATTGATGTGTCTACTGGAGCCGAGTGCTTTAATGGGACTAATCTGAAGAGAACCCTTACGGCAATCTTCGCCGCCAGCGGACAGCAGATGATTGGAGCCACTTTCATTATTGGCAACGCAACATATTTCCTGGAATTGATCGGAGTTAACGATTACTTCGACGCATCAGTTGCACTTTATCTTGTAATGTTGCTATCTAGCATGCTAGCGTTTCCATTATCTGAGACCCTCGGCCGCCGAACGATGATAGTTCATCCTCAATTTTTTCTATGCTTCGCACTTTTGTTGATCGGCATTTTGGGATGCGTCCCGGACGCCGAGAAAGCAAGCTGGAGTATTGTTATCCTCATATATATCTGGGCGATCGTTTATCAGCTTTCCATCGGAGCCGTAGGCTTCGTGTTGGCTTCGGAAATTGCTACAGCTCGTCTGCGAAGTACGACCCAGGGCCTTGTTACCATCACTAATGCGTTGTGGGGGCTTATCATGCAATTCACAGTCCCGTATATGGTAAGAAAAGACACACTCTCTTCAGTAATGTCAAACTATCAAGGGATGCGGCACTGATTATGGATTTGGCTGCTCAACAGATCAATACCGATGCAGGCCACCTGGGCGGAAAAGTCGGATTCATCTTCTTCACGACAGGGTTGATAGCAGCCATTGGAGGGTGGTACCTCTACCCAGAGACTAGAGTATAGCGAGATCACTCCAGAAGTAAAAGCATGTGATTGTGGCTGACAAAATGGCCTAGGGAATTTCTTTCAAAAAGATAGACGAGCTTTACGCAAGCATGACCGCTCCTCGACACTTCAGGCGAGCCGTGCAGGGTGAGACAACGCCCTCGATTGGCAAGGCAGAACGCCATGACCACGAATAAAGGAATGACTCATGTTTGTTATCGAGTAAAATGCACGCGTCAGTGGCATATTAGGTATTCATTCCCCTTTTTATTTGAGGTTTCACCGCATTAAATTACTGTTTCCTACGGTCTACTTTCATGTTTGAAATTCTATGTTCTTACATGTACGGATGGAGGCAGTGAAACGGCCGCAGCGCTGAGTAGAATGCCTCTTCGGTGAGAGAGGAGAATAAATGGTTGGGTGTATAGTTGGTATAGGCATATTTTGGTCGAATTTCGTTTCAATAAGATTTAATTGGATTATAATCACTATGGACAGCCACGTTATTCTTTGACCGACATCACCATTCGCGACGCAAAGGCGTAACGGAGTAGCAATGTAACAATAATTTTTACACTATCCAAGCAGACCCTATATATATATGTATATATCATGCAGGCACTTGACTTTTATGTATGAATTTTTGTTAGGATCTGCCCATTTCTATGACCGTTGTACACAAAATTCTTCGGTTGATGTCTGTCTTCTGTTTTCTTAGGTACAGAACTAAAGTTAGAAGTCGCGACGCTCTATCTGGGTACAAGTGCAGGACTTATATACTATCTTATGGCTATCTTCAACTCAAATATACATTCAGAAGTAGACATTAATCTCAGTCAATTATGCCTTCCACATACTCACCATGTGGAGCACCGTCGATAACCCAATACAACTCGGACACTTGACTTCTCTCTCTTCTGGCGATGCAATCATGGGGAAGCTTCGTGATTTCTTTCAAACTCGCGTTGCTCTTCAGTTGCTGCTTCCTCTTCAAATGCCTGAGCCTTGCCTGTCATTTCCATGAAGGTGATGCTTGGCTCCCAACCCGGGCTCTTTCTTGCATCCTTGACTTCGCTATAAAGCTCGTCCACCTCTTCCAGTGTGAGACCCTTTGTCTCATAGATCAAAAAGTAGACAAACGCTATGCATAGGAAACAGCAAGCAAACCAAACAAAGAAGATCTTGGATTGCAGATTTGCATTCCCGGGCCCATAGTTGACCAAGTAGGGCGTTGAAAAGCTTAATGCCCAGTTAAGGAGCCAATTGGTTGCCGTGGTCATAGAGAGGGATTTGGCTCTGGTTTTGAGAGGAAATATTTCGCCGGTTACGACCCTATGTGATCATTTTCATCACGAGTTAGAAAAGCTTTCTTGAAACTGGGTGGGAAATGGTTTGAGGAATGAAATGTGGGAAGAGGAGAAGAGACAACTCACCAAGCGATCGGTCCCCATGAAGCCGCAAAGAAGAAAATATATATACAGATGAAGGCAATTGCGGCTTTTTGCGCGGCCGCATTGTTAACGATGATATCCCCAACACTGTCCTGGCTCGTGGTTGTGGTACCGAGAACTGCCACCAACAGCTGTGAGACCGTCATTCCAATAGCCCCCCAGAATAGGACTGGTCGCCGACCCCATTTGTCAATTGCATATAGACCAGGGATAGTGGAACCGACATTAACGCAATTAATGATCAGGTTAATCACAAACTCATTCTTCACGCCGGAATTCTTGAAGAACTGTGTGCCGTAGTAAATGATAAAATTGATACCCGACAATTGCTGTAAGGCCTGCAGGAGACAGCCAGTAAGAAGGCGCTTTGCAAGATTCCCCCGGACGCATTCGCGGTAACCAGTATCCCCCAAACTTATTTCATACTGGTGGTTGGCTTGGATTTCCCCGAGCTCCTGGCGCAAAGCGGGATGATCCTCGGGCAGGCGACGGAGTCTGGCTAAGCTCTTTACGGCGCCGTTGTAATTATCCTTTTTGATGAGATACCGAGGCGTTTCCGGGAGGAGAAGGACACCGACCACCAGAATAATCGCCCAAGCGAACTGGACTGCAATGGGGATACGATAGGACCCGGAGTCATTTCGGTCATGGGTCGCATTGTTCACGACTGACGCGAGGAGAAGACCGACAGTAATTGCGAATTGGTAAGAGCCTACAATAAACCCTCGAATCCATTCTGGTGCAGTCTCTGACTGATAAAGAGGAACTAAGTAGATATCAACAATCAGCAGCTGATTCATTGACTTTTCATTTCTCTTTCTTTCCCACTGCTTGTGTAAACCCCCATATCTAGAGAAGAGGAAAAGATTATATTCACCTAGCGCAGAGATAAGCCCAACTCCGAATCCCGCGAAGAAACGACCGGCAAGAAAGAGGGGAATGGCCGTTGCGGCCGTCTGCAAAGCGACCCCGAATACAAAGACAGCGTTAGAGATAATCAAACCCCAGCGACGTCCAATAATGTCGCCCATCGGGGCAGCACCGAGGGCACCGAAGAAAGTTCCCGCTGACAGAATTGAGACTATAGCTGAGGTCTGACTGGAAGTGATGGTCAACTTGCCGGTGCTATCTTTAAAGCCGGTGGAGAAGGTTTGATCCCAGTAAGGCATAGCGATAACGCCGCTGATAGTGCCGGTGTCGTAGCTACAGCAGTTAGCACAAGATCGAACGCATCATGCCCTAGAGATCAATAAAGGGCGAACTCACCCATATAGAATTCCTCCAAATGCTACGAAACCGCTGATGACAACTGCAGGCCACGCCTTGCCAGCGCTTTCTTTAGGCTTTTTGATTAGAAACCCCATTTTCGGACAATTTGAATAAGGCGGATTCTTGGATAACAGAACGATTGGAATGAAGGAGGGGGTTCGATATTTATAAAAGCATGAAAATGACCCAGGATTGTTACTCGCCTTGCTCATACGGTAGCTAAGCAGTACGAGGTAACCAGACTTAGCTGACCAATATAGCGAACTGTGAACTCGCGGACGGGTACTCCGTAAAGATTTCCCCGTGAAATAAAACTGTGGACCCGCGGAGGGAGGGAGATGTCTCCGCGAGAGCAATATAAATTGATGATTGGAGGCGAGAAAGGAAGCATTCGCATGGGCCGCGGAGGGTGGAGATCTGTCCGCGAAATGGATCGCCGGAAGAGACAAGTCCGATCAATGGGCGAGACTTATCATCTGATGCGCTTAATCAAGTACTACCTATTTCCCCCGGAGCTGTCCATGCTGGGCGTCAAATTGGGGAATATGATAGAGTCTACGGAGTACTACTGGCAGAATTTTTTACGGCTATCCCGGATATGGTGATACCAGCCCATATATCCACTTACCTGCCTTTGTGCCAGTGATAGCGAGCTTTCCTCGATATAAGGATTTAGTTATCATTGACTTCTCTTACTAAATCAGTGCGCATAATTCTGGGCCGTGTCATGTATGGTATACCGATGTTAGTCACTTCGATTCTATCAAGTGATGCTTCAGATGGGCTTTTTGCACACCCCTGCAGGTGATTCTCTTTACGGAGGCTCATTATCTGTGCTGAGAGCAGAACGTGATATGTAATCTTTTGTAGAGTCTTTGTAGTGGCCCCCAAACGCTCGTCAGGGAAATGGGAAATTCTTCCAAGTCTCAAAAGACCGGCATCCCGAGCTTGGACTTTTGCCCAGTGCCGAAGTTCGCTGTCCAACTGCTTGCAAGAAGGCGGGTCACATCGTCTCCAGAATCTTTCTAGGATACGGAGTACGGGGAACCCAGTCACAGCTTTCTAGTGCGTTCTCCCCGTATTGCGGCTGAAGACCAATCCAGACCGAAGTGTTATGGCGTGAGCCGCGTGGCACTGACCTTGTAAAGACAACCACGAAATTCATTTAAGCAGTTTTGTGACCAATATGGATGCTAGAAATCCAGACCTCGTGACCAGTGAGGGGCGTTTGATGTTGATGCCATGATGGCAAGGGGTTTAGTCGGACATCCGCATGGATTAGATTCCACACGATAACCTATAATACGCTGGTGCTCCGTTATTTTCCCGACGCAGTCAATTGCCGGATGCATGAGCGCGTTGTTTACCGGAGCACGACGTTCCGTTAGATGACTTCTTTATTGTGACCGAAGTTCATGAGTGAACCGACCACGTCAAGAAGGCTGTGGGTTTCTGCACGTCACGGGAAGATGCCAGATGCGCGCTTCGGTGAGTTGGACAACCTCGATTCCGGTTTTTTAGTTGGCGGCTTGCGAAATTGCTCTCCATTCTAAGGAGCGATTGGGATACCGCAACGAAATATGATGAAGTATAGCCACAATCTATGATGAAAACGTCTAATGGGAGTCTCTACGCTAAGGTTGAGGTGACTAACTTGCTCTGACTGGCATGAGGTAGGAATCAGTGATACGTTCCACAATCAAGTATAGCCTGTCGTGAGATTGTGTACAATTAGTGAACATAGGATTTTATTGTAACTCAGAATCAAATGAAAATTGGCCTTCCTAGCTGTTTTTCGAGATCCTGCCAGCGCAGGTAATGGCCCATATGCCTCAAGAATCCGTAATACGCAAACCAGACATGCGAAAGTCCATACCCAAGACAGAGTATTCTCCATTGTTCTACACCGCAGCGTGTTTCTTTTCGTCTCCTTGTCTTTTCTATGCATTTATGCAATATTCCTCTCTTGCACAATGTACGTCCCCCACTGAACTTTCTGATGGTGGGATAGCACGAGCTCAACGATGCCAAAATGAAAATGCGTCTTGATCACCCAAAAGAGATTACATATCATAAAGATTTACTAGGAATCACTAGACAGGCCAATCTGTTAGCCAGCAACAAGCGCAGGAAAATAATACACCAGTTCCCTCCAAATCATATCGAAATAATGCTTCAAATGGCCGCGTCTTCTCGTAGAAAATAGCATGGATGTTGTCGAAGTAGACAAAAGTAGCGAAACTCTCACTACCCATTACAGTTAGACAAAGACCATCATCTCAAGGTAGACGGATAACAGCCATCTCGTCATAAAAGCCTCATTATCATCCACGAGATCAGATTATGCAATGCCAGAAGATAATCAACGCAATTGCCCTAGATACCAATTACCACCCATGCGCTGGTTCTAAGACAAAGAGGAACATTTCATAAAGCACAGCCAAGATCAGCTAAAGCAAACAGAACTTGGTCCTAAAATAGGGTATATATCTTAAGTCAAATAGCTGCATTATCTCAAATAAGACAAGCTTATATAGTAGTACTCCTAGTCGCGTATTTGCATAAGTGATCATAGCCATAATGACCACGACACTCATCATTAGTCCCTATGACTAGGCCTCCAGAATACGGGCGGCTGGATTATTGAGTAGTGGCGAACCATCTTTCTCGACGATTGAGAACGCCAGCCGCAAGGCATTGGCTTTATACAGATGCTGGCATAATACATGATGCTTCTTGGTAAGTAGATAGTATCTGTCGGGTAGACTATATGTGGGTCTTGACCCCATGGATCATGCTTCCCCCTTGTATCTCAAGTATTATTCTCCATGCTCTGAACGAGTGAGATGGGTTCATGCTTTGCTTCGTGACTTCTTCGCACCGGAAAGTCTAAGAAGCACATTGCATATGAGTGGCCATTTCATCGTGTCCATGGTAACTATGAAGACAGTAGACAAGCTGTAGTTGCTGTACCTCCAAATCGTTTTCCAAGTCTTCGGGGACGTCTTAAAGATATTTCGAATACTCGTAAGACACTTAGTGACCTAAACCCATCAATAAAACACATGGGAGAATTGCTAGAGAATAGGTTGCAGAAGGTCCATGTTTCTAAACATGTTATGCCGCCTGTGATATTCGATGGTACGGGGTTACATGTCCTTTTTTATCAACCCAATATGAGTAAGGTATGAATTAGATTTATTAAAGTATACAATGATGATCTATGAACAGTACTATCTATTACTCCGGGCCCCTATGGTTCAGGAAAATGGAGAGAAGAAAGCAACAGCTAGTTTCTCAAATTCGGTGTTCCAAATTGTATACACGATCTAATGCTACAAGCTGAATCGTTATCTTACTGAAGGTTCTTTCTTATAAACGATGGCTAGTCTCCACGGAACAGTCAGATTAATGGCATTCGAAAACCGATCTCCAAGAATCGGGCTTGCGTAATTCAGTTGCTATGCTACAGCTCAACTCACTCCTATTTCCATGTAGAACGCACTTCGCTTATACGAACCTGGACATTGTTGGTAGTTCCACCTTCAGAAAAAAGCTGCGCATATGTGGCATTTTCGGGAGGGAAGATTTGGGCCGTAATCGTGGTTTCCCCTTGTCCACCGAAGACTTCCACGCTCGACCAATCCACGAAGATATTTAAAGTTACCAAGTTATCCAAGGCTGGAGAAAGAGGGGCATAGTACACACTTGGGAATGTGCTGTCAAATGAGACATCTCCGGACTTCGTTCGATCAATGAACACCTGACGAGTTTTGAAGTCATATCCTATTCGCGTCTGCTGACTGAAATCCTCGGAGGCTCGAACAATGATTCCAAACTGAGAGCTTCCATTTGCTGCCTCCGTGCTGGAGAACATCAACTGAACGACCACTGCTTTTCCAATATTACCTAGATTGTGGATACCGGTCACAGATGTTAAGGTCAGTACACCTCTGCTCTGGGTGAGCGACTGCCAGCTTTCTTCGGGCTGCTGTACCACCGAAATCATCTGACTGATTGTTTTCAACGAAAGACGACGAGGAATGGTCATTGCACTTCGCCAAGGGTTCGTTGGTATAGCCGCACCGTACTGCCAGTTATTCATCCAGGAGACAATTGTCCGTTGATACTGAGGCAGGCCATTATAGCCTTGAGCAGCGTAGAAGTCTGGACCCCAGTCTAGCCAGTTTGCGTTATTATTCGTGGCTGGAGAATCGGCAAAAGAGATTTCGTCGACGTTGATGTGGCCCCAGCCCCCCGTAGCGAGGTCAATGATCTCAATCAAGGCAGTTTGATTTTTAAAGGCACTAACATCCCAACTTTGCCAGATAAGTTGTTCACTATTAGATCCAGTTGTAGTGTGCACGATATTACCATCAATCTTGAGGCGAACGGCAGTTTGATTGATATTGTCCCCTCCACCGACAAGGAAGTTTATGTAGTTGTGCGAGATTTTGAAGGGAGGCGATGTCAGAGTCCCAGTAGTCGAGTCCCCATTTAAAAATGTGTTCACCAACTGGCTTCCGAGGAAGCCTGTGACCGGGTTCTGACCTGGCAAGGTACCGGCCACGGGGTTGGTCCCTATGAAGTCGCCAGTAGTCACCCATCCGCGATCGGCAAAGGAACGGTTTCCCTCGAAATCTTCGAATATCCGGCTACCATCCGGGGGACTCCCATCATGGATACTCCTCAAGTCTGGTGTGAATATGGACCCGTTAAAGTCACCCACAAAGTATTGAATGCCCGAACCCACAGTACCAGGCGGGCCTCCAGGATTGATACCAACAATGGCAACCCATTTAACCTTTGATTCATCCTCATCTACAGGCAATGGGAAAAGGTTTGGACACTCCCAAACGCCTCCCACGGCATTGAAAGGCCCGAACTCACTCTCCAAGCTCCACTGCTTGAGATCTAAGGATGTATAGATAAGGAGCTTGTGAACTTTGGCGAGACTAATCACAGCAACCCATCTTTCAGTAGGTTGATACCAGAAGATATTGGGATCCCGAAAATCAAGATACTGATCCTCGTATGGACTAGGAGGATCTAAGATGACAGGGTTGCCAATATCGTAGGTAGTCCATGTTGTCCCATGATCCAGACTATAGGCAATGGATTGCGCTTGCTGTTGATCGCGGACTTGCTTTCCACTTGGCAAGACTTGATGTGACGGGTACTGAGAAAACCATATGAGTATATTGAGCCGTCAAAATAGACCACAATACTCACATAGGATGTATACATAGCGACCCATGGTGCATGTCCCTTGCTACCAAAACCACTGGTGTTGTGTTCGTCAATAACGACACTTCCGGAGAAGAACATCTCCTTAATATTATCGGGGTATCCACGCGCGAGAAGGGCAACAGGTTGTTCTTTCCAATGAGTAAGATCATGGCTGGTGGCATGGCCCCAGGACATCGCCCCCCAGGTATTCCCGCCTGGGTTGTACTGGTAATACATATGGTATGTACCAGCAGCATACACAAGGCCATTGGGGTCATTCATCCAGTTCTGTTTCGGGGTGTAATGGTATTGGGGACGATAAAGTTCCGTATATGATTCCTTTGATTGGACCGCATCAACCTGGGATACAGATGCCCCCAGAAGAAGCATCTTTAACAGGATACCAAACCTCATTGAATTCATGTTGAGTTGTTTGCATGGAAAATTGATATGGAAACGTTATTTTGCTGCTCGAAGAAACAGATGATTCTCTGATTTATATGTGATTTTCCAGGGGAAGACTTCCCAAGTTCCAGACAACCCGACGACAAGCTGTCGCCTCTACTATGTCCTCGCCAGTGTAGAGAGTGCGGGGCTTTCTTGGTGCTTTGACTTGGCCGGGGGAATTTTCTAACTTTTCTTTCCCAAAAACGCCGGCCATCAAAGAATGTAATCACTTGAAGTTGAACAGAAAACCGTAATCGAGAATTTCGCGGAGCAAATCTGACGCTCCGCGATGACTCCGCAATGTCTAATCCCGCACTATTCTCCAGATTTCTCACAAGGACGGGGATTAATCGGCATTGTATTCCTTTTCATCCAACCAGAGCGTAGTTTCTCTACTATGCATTTACACCTTTCAATACATTGCAGCACAACAAGAGCCTTCGTGGAGTATATCCGAACCCAGTATACCGGATGCCCCCGCGATGATTTATCATACACTTGTAATTTCGGATTTCAGACTCGTGGAGATCATAACGCAACGAAAAAGGGAGCTTATGAGTTTTTTTGTAATCTTGTTTGTCAATCAAATCGCATTTCCCTTGATTGGACATTTGATTGTCATAGTAGTTTGAACATCACATCGTACTTTGCATGTATTCAGACTATTGCTCCAGATAGTTAAGCTCTGCGTTAGAAGACTTCATTTCGAAGAATGTATTAACTATTGCTATGGTAATATAGATACTTCATGTCCACGACTGTTGAAACTCTAGTTGAAAAATCCCCCAATCATATCCCCACTTTCCTCTTTGAACGGACCAAACTCTCCACAGCCTTGCCTCATATCATGATATCCGAGAGAATCATCATGGCGATCGAAGCCTTTCATTGATACGGGTCCTCGTTGGACCTGCGGTGGCGGAGGACTATCGCCCGTTCTTTTATTTCTTTCCAGCGGGGAACTGTATAAACGAGCCTGATGGGATAACGTTGACTCAACATGGTTTGCTTTATCAGGCTGATCCAACAGCAGAAGTAAGAGGTAATGAGTCTTGGGGCCATGCAAGCAGCTCGGCATCAGTCCATTGAACTCGAGAACCAAAATGAATCCTTTACTGGCATCTGTTTTTACGACGGGGATGATACGACTGGCTTAGACACGCCCGCCAATGCGAGGTACCTGGCCCTTTTTACTGGTTCAACTCTTCGGACGAAACACAGGGTCAGCGGCTTGCTTAGACCACGAATCTTGGAACAACATGGTTGAAGGTCCCCGTAATTCAATCATATCAGCAACTCTGCAGTCACCTTATACGGGGTACTACAAGGTTCATATAGTGTGGAAATCAAACGTAATGGAATATGCTAGGTATTAGCAGCACATACGCTAGTTTTACCTATATAGATTGATTTTATCGTTTCGTTCTTATTAATGAATTGAAAAATGTTTAGGTTATAGGACTATAGACAAATAAGAGGGCCAGTATTTGTCCCCTGCGCTATTCGATCATAACCCGAGTACGAAATCTTTCCACAAATGCTTCCTGGGTTCTCACCGAATGGAGAACAGATTGAAGTTTATTGCCATTGAACACATCTGCCCTACTGATATTCATGGTTCGAAATGCGTGTAAAGAGTATATGGAGCACCAGATCCGAAAATCATCTTCGTAAAGCTAGGCCTGCGCACCTATCGCGTGTGGCTTTTAGACAAGGACCACAACTGATCCCAAAGGGCTGAAACCTACACAAAAAGATGTTATAGTTATAATCGGCCTAGAAAGCGTTATATTGATGAGACTAATAGCTATTGAATTCCCACACCAGTCAGATAAATTCGGCTCTTATTGTCCAGGAGAGGTTGACCCTGACAAGGGAATTCGGAGCCACTAAAGCCGTGACTTCTCTTGGAGCGAAAGAAATGACTTAACACGTCAAGAAATCACGAAATGGAACTCAAGTTTGCTATCAGTCGTATCGGTTTTCAATAGCCATTGCATGCTATTGACCATCTCCACTCAGCTTTGACGCCATTTGATATCCTATCTGTACTTGCAGGCCCCTTAACATTAAGCGAATCTCAATACCTCATTTATTCAAGTTACCTCTATTGACGACCAAAGAACTTGTGTGAGGTTAAACCAAGCCTAACATATCTCGACACATCACTGTTTAACTAACCCTAAGTCAGTGACAGTATAGTATTAGCTATAGTCCCCCTCCACTTTTATATCCTTTCAGTAGTATCACTCAATCAAAATTGAATGCGCCGTTGACGATCAGGAAATGGGATCTCAGCGGAGTCTTTTATAATCTAGACTCTTTCCCTCAGTACTTTTTACATCTGTGGGTGCGTTTTTAGAGGTGCGCGAGGTTTTACCCAGTTCTCACGGCTTTTGTGGCAGTAGTTAGGTTTGCTTCAAAGCTAGCCGTGCTGCAATGCGAACTAACTTACCAGCTGACAAAGCCACAACGGCAAGCAGGTAATATCTCCAAGGCGAACTCTGCTCCCTAAGTGGCCCTGCGCACTGACTCAGGTATCGTTTTAAGAATATTATTTGACCATGGCGGCATTGAACAACCAACCTCCATATACTTCAATAGCTTGACAACGTAGGATTCATTCGGACACAGCGGTTCTGGATGCCACCAGACAGAGCTCAACAAGAGGGGCTCTTTCTAGCAATGGCTGCTCAAGCGGTGTAGCTTTTCTTTTTTTTGTTTTTTTTTTTTTTTTTTTTTTTTTTT
>JACVQZ010000217.1:0-72759 GCA_019828575.1 Talaromyces thailandensis | reverse complement strand
GAAAAAAATACGGTCTTTATAATAAGGAGGGAAGGCTTATCTGCCTCTTTCCTAAGGAACCCACAGCGGGGCCCGTTCCAGACTTGGAGCAGTTCCTTCCTTCTTCTCTCGTCATCGTCGCTTTTCTTCTTTCTTTCTTTTCTCCCAACCCTCTTCTCAGACTCTTAAACATGTTCTAATACTGATTGTGTGTCGGCAGACATATGCCATGGCTGTGATACCCTTGCATACATCTACCTAGTCAACCGACATGGACATCCGATTCGGCGGCCGCGGACGCAGCAATTCCCGCATATCCAGAAATGATGTGCTAGCTCCTGACAGCAATCACAACGATAACACCATCACTGACCAGAATGACGCTTACGATGCTGCCAATTCAACAATTGATGCGCCTTTCTCCCCGACAATCACGAAATGGGACTCTGTATACAGCTTGAGCAATGTCAAGACTCCCGCTCGCTCCTTTTATCATAGAGCCTTTCACGGTTCTCTAGGTTGGTTTTCTTCCCTCTGCTTCATTGCCTGGAACTTGTCTTACCCGCAAATTTTGCAGATCCGGCGCAATATTCCTCTCACGGTGTTCGTGAACAAACTGCAGAGCTTGCTTCACTTGCCATCTCCGATGCAGAGACCAACTTATCTGCCGCTTCTGCGCCGCCTTTCAATGACTCTATCCCGCCGGGTCTGGATATCTTCCGACAAAAAGACGCAAAAAGACACAGGGCTAGTCATGGTGCTGCTGACGGCATCATACGACCATCCGCAAGCGACATTGAGACATCTGCTCGTTTTGAGCCGTCGCCAATGTCTTCTCCGCCGCAACTATCGACTTCTAATCTAACGGCAATTCTACGCAGCTCGCCACCTAATACGGCTCAAAACCGGCCAGCAACTAGTACATCTGCCAATAACTCCGACTCGAGAGGTGCCGACTCGTCGAGCCATGTAGACGAGGCAGAGGAAGAGAATCAACCGGATGAAGGAACAGCCCTCATCCGCAAGAGGACGCTCTCAAAGAGCTACAATTACGGAACTACGACGGGAGATATCGAGAGTCAACCCATGTATGTTTACGATACCCGGAAACCCTTCTTGCGCGACACACTCTCTCGAATGAAGAAGGTTTTCTACATCACTACTCATCCAAAGTCCTGGGATCGCCGTGTTATATGGCAAGAGGGCGTCGTGCGTCCTGTTAGCCTTCTTCCCGCGGTGTTCCTGGGCCTGCTTCTCAATATACTCGATGCCTTGTCCTACGGCATGATTTTGTTTCCTCTAGGTGAAGCCATCTTCTCTGATCTGGGCTCCGACGGTATATCTATCTTCTATATTAGCACGATCATCTCACAATTGATCTTCTCGTCCGGGGCATCCGTGTTCAAAGGGGGGATTGGTAGTGAGATGATTGAAGTCGTTCCATTCTTCCATAAGATGGCCTTCATGATTCTAAATCGAGTCGGCCAAGGTAATCCTCGAGCCGTACTCGCGACCACCATCCTTTCTTTCTCACTCAGCTCGATATTAACCGGAGTCGTCTTCTTTCTCATGGGTGTGTTCAAACTAGGCTCTTTGATAGGATTCTTCCCGCGCCACATCCTGATCGGCTGCATCGGCGGCGTTGGGTGGTTTCTGGTTGCTACTGGAGTCGAAGTCTCTGCACGATTGCCAGGGTCTCTGGAGTATGATCTCGTGACGTTACGGCATCTTTTCCAATTGGATACGCTGTTTCTGTGGACGGTACCGCTTGCTCTTGCTATTATTCTGCTCGTTGTCAAACGGTTCGTCAAATCCAATTTTCTGGTGGGGGGATATTTTATTTTGGTTGCTGCTTTGTTTTATGTTGTCAAGTTTATTGCACGCATCGATATGCACACATTGCGAGGGGGTGGATGGGTATTTGAGCCGCCAGCAGCGTCTAACCCGTGGTGGCATTTTTACACCCTTTACGGTAGGTTTAGGTTCCGAGCCACTTGTATCATGTTTGCCTTCAGTGAACTAATCTCGTATACAGATTTTGATGCTGTCAACTGGCCCGCACTGATCGATACGATACCTGCCATGTTTGCACTTACCTTTTTCGGCGTTCTCCACGTTCCTATCAATGTTCCAGCTCTAGGAATTTCTACCGGGGAAGATAACCTGAGCGTTGACCGGGAGCTGATTGCACACGGGATTACAAACACATTATCAGGATCTGTCGGAAGTATACAGGTAAGTGTTAGAGCAACAGGGTGCATGATTCTCGGCTGACCAGTACAGAACTACCTTGTATATACCAACAGTCTGTTATTCATCAACAGTGGCGGCGACTCGAGACTGGCAGGTATTATGCTGGCAGCAGCTACCGCTGGGATCATGGTCGTTGGGCCGGTCATCATTGGCTATATCCCAATCCTTGTCGTCGGCGCATTGATCTTCATGCTCGGTATAGAGCTCATGGAAGAGGCGTTGGTAGACACGTGGGGCAAACTACACCGATTAGAGTACCTGACGGTCGTCATCATCGTCGTGACGATGGGTGCTTGGGACTTTGTTATCGGAATCTTTGTTGGCATTATTCTAGCTTGTGTCAACTTTGTGGTACAAACTTCGCGCAAGTCGGCAATCAGAGCTACCTATTCTGGCGAATTCACCGCGTCAACGGTGAGACGACCTCCAATTCAACAAAAGTTTCTGAAAGATGCAGGAAGGCAAACCTTGATCATCAAATTGTCTGGGTTCTTGTTCTTCGGGACAATAGTCAAAGTTGAGACAACTGCACGTGGTTTGATCGATGAAGAAGCTTTTACGAGACAGCCGATAAGGTTCTTGGTATTAGACTTTTCGCGTGTGAACGGTCTAGATTTCTCGGCTGCCGAAGCTTTGACGCGGATCAATCGGATACTGGGAAAAAGAAACGTGCAGGTCTTGATTTCGGGCTTAGACGTTGAAGGCGAAGTGGGCAAAAGCCTACAGAATGTAGGACTATTTGCTGACGACGGCAAGGTCCAGATATTTGAGGATCTGAACTCAGCGCTAGAATACTGCGAGAATGAATATCTCAAGGTTTTCTACAGCCGCAAGGAGGCACTTACGGGACAGCAGCAATCGTCCAGAGCGTCTCTGGAAGTGCCCACGGTGACTGCCAACCAGTCATCACTTCTAGACCCATATGGTCATTCACCCCGACGTAATTATCTCCAACAAGCGGCACTTTCTACTCTCCGCGAGAACGAAACAGCAGCGAGCATCACACAGAAATGGACCACATTCCGCCAACCACTTCCACTACTTCTCCAAACTTTCCATGATCTTACCACACACCAATCTGAAGACTTTTGGTACCCAGCATGCGCATACTTCCGGCGCGAGGCTTACCCCAAGGACACAGTCCTATATTACGAGGGCGACGAACCGGAAATGTTCTACCTCCTCGAATCAGGCATGCTCCGCGCAGAATATGAGCTTCCCCAGGGCCGATACTCAGAGCTCATCGTCGCCGGGCGACCATGCGGGGAATTGCCCTTCTTCGGCGTTACTCCACGCACGGCTACCGTAAAAGTCGACCAGGATTGTGTAGCGTGGTGTCTAGATCGGGAGCGATGGGCAGAACTTAAAGCTGAGGAGCCGGAAATTGCGCAGGAGTTGTTGATGGTTACGCTCAAGTTGACTGCGGAGAGGATGGATAGTATCACATCGCATGTCCTTGCCATAGCCGGCTGAATCGTTTCATGTTGTACAATGTTGTACCATACGTATACTGAAGGGATTTGATGATAGATGAATGTAGATAAGACTAGATGCAATCTAAGTGCAATGATTCGTGCTCAGTCGTTAAGAGTCTATTATTACTAGTTACTGAAGAGAAGTGTAGAACAAATCACGTAAATTATTATTATCAGTATACTGATGATGACGACAATGACTTGTCCGACTATAAAGCTAGGTATAGGTATAATGACGAAACGAGCGACATGATATCAGAGCAACACCAAACGTATTACTAGCTCCTCCTTTCACCAACACGGGTCGCAGGCGGAAAAGTGAGCGCGTCATGGTATCAAGCAAGCAATCAAAAATAAAAAGGAAAAAGAGCAAAAGCAAAGTGGTATCAATCTAGCAGATAGACAAGAGGTAGACAAATGCACAACGGAGACACACGCCAAAATGGATTCATAGATTCCAGGACGAAGTGTGCACTCGGGTATCGTTGCGAGACACTAGTATTTTTTTCGGCTTTCATGGTTGTCAGGTGGGCTCAAGCAAAAAACAAAAAATGAACAATTACCGAAGAGAGAGAGAGAAAAATAGTGGGTATCATCATCTCGCCAACATTCCAACAGTCCTGTCAACAGTCCTGCACATTAATTAAATTATTTTCAATTCCCAACGGCAAAAAAAGCAAATTGGAAATAGGAAAGAGTCAAAAGCGGGTATAGAACATCAGATTGTCACTTCGTCAGGCTGCAGATATGCCAGAACGAGTAGGGTGATTCCCGTCCCACCATTTTTCAAACTCCACTACGCTCGTTCTGGCGCTTCTCCTTCAAGCAGCAGCCTGAACAGGGGCCGCAGAGGGAGCAACGCTGACGGGCTCAGGAGCGACAACGCTCTCGTTGGTCTTCTCGACGGGAGCGGGAGCAGTGGCCTCCTCGGCAGGAGCATCCTTGGCGATGGGCTCGGGCTTGTCCTCACTCTCAGGGATGGTCTCGGCGGGAGCAGCCTCTTTCTTCTTGTCGTCCTCGGACTTCACGGCCTTGCTGGGCTTGCGGAAAAGACCACCGAGCTTGTTGGTCTTCTTTCCCTCACCATCAGAGGTGGACTCGGTCTTGGCCTTCTTGCCCAAGGTACCGAACAAAGAGGTACGGCGCTTCTCGGGAGTGGTGGCCTCCTTCTTCTCCTCGGTGGCGGCCTCGACGGCAGGGGCCGCGGAGGAAGAAGCAGCAGCGGCTTCAACAGCGGGGGCTTCGGTCACGCTCTCAGGCTCAATGGGCTTGACAGCGGTCTCGTCAACGGGATTCTCGAGTTGGGGAGCAGTGCTGGCAACGGGGGCAACCTCTTCCTCGGTCTTCTCCTTGCTGGGGCTGGCAACCTTCTTGAAGAAATCTCCAAAGATGGAAGCACGCTTGGTCTTGATAGCAGGTCTAGCCTCCTCCTTCTTCTCCTCAGCAGGAGCCTCGGTAGCAGCAACAGCCTCGACGGGAGCAGCCTCTTCGGTAGTGGCCTCAGCGGTGGAAGCCTCGGTAGTTTCAGCAGGGGCAGCAGGGGCAGCAGTCTCAGCAACAGCAGCCTCCTCAACAGGGGCGGCCTCAGTGGCAGGAGTCTCCTCCTTGACCTCTTCCTTGTCCTTCTTGCCCAAGATGCTTCCGAAGATGGAGGCACGCTTGCGAGACTGGGAACGGCTCTTCTTGTCATCCTTCTTCTCCTCATTCTTGTCCTCAGCAGGAGCAGCCTCGGTCTCCTTGGCATCCTTCTCAGGGGCGGGAGCAGCCTTGACAGCAGCAGCAACAACGGCAGGCTTGGTGATCTTCTCAAGCTCAGCCTTGTAGCCCTCGCTACCGGTGACGGTGTCCTTGTCAGCCTCAGCCTCGGCGGATTTGGTGTTCAAGGCAGCAACCCAACCGTCACGCTCAGCGGCGGAGGTGGCCTGGAAGACGTGCTTGTGGCCATGGGTCTTGAAGGAGAATTCGGCGGATCCTTCCTTGGTGATGTCGCTGACCTCAGACTATCGGGCTATTAGCATCATACCAGCTAGTAGGAACGATGTTCCAACTTACCAAGTTGAAGATACCGGCGGGGGTGGCCTTGTCCTCGGCACGCTTAGTCAAGAAAAGGAGACCCTTGCCAGTCTGCGTGGCCCAGGCAGCAGTGCGCTGAGCGGCAGCAGAGCCCTTCTCGGAGGCAAGGTAAGAGGTCAAGTTCTTGGCCTCGACAGCATCCTCGGAGAAGTAGAAGAAGCGCTTGGTGAAGCGGAAGCTCCTATAGTAGAGTAAATGCGTTAGTTTAACATTACACAGAACTTCCAATGTCAAAAGAATTGCACTCACTTGACGAGACCAGGTCCCTTGTAGCCAAGGGTGCCGTCAGTAGCAGGAGTAATTTCTTCCTTAGCCTCCTCCTTGGGAGCCTCGACAGCAGCGGCCTCGGTGGTCTCAGCGGCAGGAGCCTCGGTGGCCTCGGTGGCGGGAGCGGCCTCGACGGGAGCTTCAGCAGCAGGCTCGGTGACAGCAGGAGCAGGCTCAGCAACGGGGGTTTCGACGACGGGAGCAACAGGCTCCTCAACGGGCTTGGTGACTTCAGCGGCAGACATATTGACGGATATTAGGTGGTGTCGATATAGAAATTATAAATCGAGATTGGGGTGAATAGAAGAATGGATAAGTAACACTGAGCTCGCTAGCGAGAACAGATGGGTATCACTTGTAATTTTTGGGGAGGGGGGTATCTTTGGAAAGGGGGTATCTCAAAAGAAAATACAAGAGACGCAGAAGCAATAGCTATCAGACGACTCTGTTGGGGTATCACAATTAGAAAAGAAGCCGAGGGCTGAGAGAAGTCGCGAGATTAGAAATGTGTTGTGTGCGAAGGATATGAGAGAAGAAAAGAAGAGAAGAGAAAGGAAAAAAGTCGAAGGAGGGAAGGACAAGAAAAAAGGCGTGTATAGCTGACTGGCCCGATTAGGCTTAGTGCAGGGCAGAGATGAGGTAGGAGGCAGGAGCGAGGGAGAAGGGGAGGGAAGGGAAGGCGCTTGGACGGGACTAGGCACACTCTGGCCCACCACGTACGGTAACGATACCACGAGATACCGCACCACGTACCTACGTACACTCCAGTAGGGGGAGCAGCACGTACACAGGCAGTAATCTCGTTACCTGCTAGGCTGTAACATGTGACGGCACTAAGCCTAGCTGGACTCTGGCGCCTGACGATCGTCTAGGCTTGCCTTGCAGTCCAATAAGCTACCAAACGGGCTAGCTAACCGGGAGAGCTCTCCACCACATACTAACTATGTAGTATGTACATACTATGTACATACTATGTACGTAGTACTAGTAGCCCATCCCCACTGCAGCTGCTGCTAGTACATAGTACAAGCTCTATTGTGTTTTTTTTTTCTCTCCCCCTTTTCCCCCTTTTATGTGCGTAGTCACTGTTTACGTGATCAGAATCTGAATAACTCCGATCGGGCAGGCAGTCACTCGACAGGCATCACTCTTCCGATGTTCTTTTCTAGACGAGTATACATAGTACATATCGCCTCTACTATGTACAATGACGCTTCCCTGGTCGGAGTGCATAAACAGTTAAACAGACACGGCAATCAGGTGACGCTTATCTGGCCACGGCTCGGTCGTCTCACGAGCCTCCGTAACTTGTAACATACCATACGGTGGAGCGTTTATTTTCCGTAAGGGAGGTCTGCCCTCTGTGCTCCCTCGTAGCACGTAGTAGCACCTTGACTCGATTCTTCAGAATGCCCACCAGGGATACGGAGTACAACGTCGGTACGCGAGTACTCCCTGCACATCTGCTACATACTACATAGCACATTGACATATGTACACATACCACACGTGGAACATGTCTTGTCGTCTTTGGCTCTCTGCCTCTCGAGACAAGAGCCCAGTGTTACCGTTGCCTGTTGTTCGTGACGGTAACAGGGTAAGTTAGCGCCGAAGCCAAAATATCAGATGCCCGTGTGGGCCACGCCCAACCATGGAACACGGCCAACAATAAAAAGGAGAACTTCTCCCTAAACTAACCTAACCCTAACGAACTCAAGCCCTCATCCCCCAGCGCTGTGCAAGACGATCATAGGCAGAAACCGGGACGCATGGTATCATGACCTGACTCTTGGCGATATTTTTTACTTTTCCTTTCTTCTTTTTCCTGGCCATACTCCGTACTTTACGTGGTAATCAGTCAGGACTCGTAAAACGATCTACAAGAATTCGCAAATTTGACATGGGATGCCGTTATCTGTTACGAAATGTATGCAATAAGTCAACTGTTTTAAGCCTTTTTCTAGTCGTCCTGCTAGTGTGCTTCCCATTACGGAAGGCGTCAAGGGCGAGAACCCTGGGAGTGAACTCAGTGGAAGGATGTGCAGTTCATCTTTTCGCGATTCATGATGGCGGTGACTCTGCTGAGGTCTAGTCTCGTCATATCATCACATGTCCGCCCTCGACCCAGATAACGCGATCTTTTTTTTTTTTGGTGTACCGTACGTGTAGCGTCGTTTGGTAATTGGCTGGTTTCAGATTTCTGCACATCTCTTTTTCCAAAGTTTTGAGTTTGGACTTCGCTTGACCGTCTTTTTATCTTTGGAATTTGTCGTTGACGAACGGGCTGCTCATAGGGGTATTCCGAAACACACAATCTCCTCCAAGTTTGACCATGATCAGCAGAAAGAAGTAAAATTTGCAACGTGTTGTAGCACTACTGCACCAGTGATGGGCGCATGACCGTTTTGACTAAATCGATTCGCATTGCAACAGGTATGACTATGATTAATTGATTATCAGTCCGCCGGCCGTCTGGACCAACCACCGTGGCTGAATGAGCCGTGCCGGATTCCGGCAATTGGTGCGATGGCTTGTGAGTGGTTGCTGGCCACATACTGGTCAAGTCAGATTCTGTGGCCGATACGAAGTTATCACGAGTTGTCTGTGTGGAAAAAGAGTTTATGCATCTTTATCTTTTTATTGACTCGTGTGAAATGCTATCATGGCCTTCAAATTGTCGAAACGTACTCCGTACTTCGTTCGTATCGTACGGAGTACTCAAGAGGATGTCTTACAATTAGCAATCAGAATTGAACAAGCCAGGACTTTCCCAAATGCTGTCTAGTCTAGATGAAACCCGCCAAGTACTGGCAATTCACAGTAAGAAGCAGCATGATGCTCGTTCCGATTCGCTTAACTACTTGAACCAAGTTCTCGAGAGTCGAGACTCACAGTCACAGCGCTTCGGTTTTTTCTCCTGACGAAACTCCACTGCGCTTGGTTAGTCTAGGATTAGGGCAAAGTCTCGACTTCCTGGGTTTGAGTCGAATTTTATGTCTAGACAACTCGCTAATCAGACAATTTTTTTCTGAAGACAATTCGTGCTGTTGGCTAAAGATGTATCATCGAGGTACGTACTACGTAGAAACAAAACGTTGTGTCACTGGTGCTAGTCTCAGATGTCGACAATCGTTAGGGTAATCTTCCACGTGATTGGCTTGCTCCATAGCCCTAACTACTATAGGTGTTTATTTTATGATAATCAACGTTTCATTTCTAATGATATCTACGTATCATTTTGAGTGATTATTAGATTAATCTAAGGTTCGTTGCAGCGCCAGGTAGTGACAAGCTGACAGCGACTGACCGACGGGGGAATCATCATCATGATAGGCTTGTTTCATCCTGAATGTTTCATATCAGCTAGTGCTGGGGCTTTGAAATTTCAAAAAGTGTAAATTCATGTAAATTACACCTTTCTTAGTGTAATAAGATTTTATATTTTATAATTTTAAATCTCCATATTAATAATATGGGGTGAAAAAATTTTTCTATATATTATTTAAGAAAGACTAGGACCCTTTTATATATATAAAAAGTAATATATATTTAATAAGAATATAAAGCTATTTTAATTAAAAATTTATAAGTCTTAATCTAGTGTTTTATTTTTAAAGGTATTAAGCTGTTTAGTATATTTTTTTACTAATCTTTTAAAATAATCTAGTATTTTATTCTTAGGAGTATTAAACTACTTAATATATTTTCTTACTAATCTTTTAAGACTACTTAAGTATATATTTAAAAAGATTTTTTAAATTTTTTAGTGTTAAGCTTCTCTTAATAATTAGTCTAGATTAAAGCTAGATAGATTTAAATAAATATAAATTAAAATTATTTAAAAACTTTAAAAGTTATTAATCTTATTTTTTTAGTTATATAAGTTTTTTATTCTCTATTATTAATAAGTCTTTATTCTTAGGCTTTATAAGTATTAAGTTATATATCTACTTCTTATTAATCTATATAAAAAGAAATATATTAATTTTTTTAATAAAAAGTATATTTCTTTATTTTATATATATTAAATTTATATTTAAAAAAGTACGCTTAGTAGTAATAGAATTAGTAATAATATATATATAGTATTTTATAAAGAAAGTAAATATTAGAATAATTTATATCTAGTAAAAATAAAAAATTAGTATATAGATAATTTAAGATTATTTTTATTTACTACTTTAATTTAAAAATTAAAAATATTCTTTTTTTTTTAATATATAATGTTATAAAAGGCTTTATTATATTATTAAAAAATTAAGAATTCTCTCTAAATACTAATATTTTTATTTAATAATTTTTAAGCTTTTAAAATTATATAAATCTTATCTATAATATATAGTTTAATAAATTTATAAAATCTCTTTAAATAGAGATAATAAATAATTTAATAAATTAATAAAAACTATTTTTTTTAATAATTTTTAAAGCTATTTCTATAAAAATAATTTTTAATTTTAAAATAAAGCTTTAAGCTAGTTATTTTTAAAGATATTATTTTTTAAAACTTTATTTAGCGCTTAGTAATATTTATAATATTAATATTTATTACTTTTAAAGCTTTTTATATAATATAAAAAGACTTAAATATATTATATAAATCTTTAAGAAGCTTCTAAAAATCTTTTTAATAAATTATTCTAATAATCTTAATAAGTATAGTTATATTCTACTTTTTAACTAATTTTACTTATTCAATAATCATCTTTTTAGATTAATAAATAGATTTTATAAAATTATATTAAATCTTCTAATATATTAAAACTAAAATAATAAATATTATTCTTTTTTTATAGTACTTTTCTTATAGTATTTATAATTTAGTATATTAGAGAGGACTATAATAAAAAAATAAAATAATTTAAAGTATAAATTTAAATATTAATTTAACTATAGACTATTATAATCTTAAATTTAATAAATCTATAAAGATTAGCTATAAGCTATAAAAATTATAAAAAATTATAAAAATATATTAAAGCTTAGATTTTTAAGATAAATATCTCTATATTACTTTTATTAGAGAGCATATATTTATAAAAACTAAATTAATATTTTTTTATATATCTTTATTATTTTTTAGCTTTGCTTAAAGTTTTTAAAATTAGTAATAAATCTCTTCTATAATAATACTAGTATCTAGATTTTAGCTATTTATATTATGAAGTAAATAAAACTATAATTATATAGATATTATAATTATAATTATAAAGATATATTTATTATTAATATTTATTAATTTATTAAATATAATATTAAGATATTTTAAATAGTATAACTATTATAACCCTTTACTAAGTCACTATATTATTAATTAGCTTAGTTAGTTAGCCTGCCTAAGTCATGTGGGTGAGCACATGACTTATAGATAGTTAGTTAGTACTCTAGATAGAGCTATCTTAATAATATTATTATTATTGCTTAGTTTATATGTATTATATATATTTATAGGTTATGGTCTTATAAAATAGTAGTATGTCTAGTTAAGATATAATAGAATTATCTATATTAAAGATCTAAGAATATTAGACTAAGACTTAATTTTATATTAAGAGAATCTTTTCTATTAATTATTATAATAGATTTTTATTAGTTTATTTTTACTTTAGAATTCTCTAAAGATTTTTTAATATACTAAGTCCCTAGTCTTTTAGCTAATTAGAAAGATAGAATTATTATTAATATATTAACCTAATTCTTCTTTACAATTTTTTAATTTGTGAGATATATTATAATAATAATAATAACTATTAGTTAATTATAATAAAAGTTATTATTAATATATGGTATAATACCTGAGGTAGTATAGTAAAAGTTATTATATTTATATTAGAAAGGAATCTCTATTTATTTATATCTATATATTTTATATTTAGAAACTTCTTTTTATTATTTATTATTAATCTTTTATATAAAATATTTTTTTAATTATTTTTAAAATTGATTATTATATTTTATATAAATCTTTAATAAATTAAGAAGTGTTCTCTATTAATTTTTTAATATTTTTTTAATATTGTATTGAGCTTATATATTAATTAGAGATGTTTTATATTAGTTTATTAAATAAAAATATTTAGAAATTTAATCTCTATATTATTAACTTATTTAATTATATATTTTTTTTTTATTTAATATCTAGTTAGTTTTATAGCTTAAGATTAATTTTTATTATTAAGCTTTTAAGAATTCTAGGTCGCTTTAAATTCTTTAGATATAGAATTTTCTTATATTTAAGTAAATAGAATCTTAATAGAGATAATAACTTAATTAAAAAAATTAAAGACTTTATTTATTTTTTTAAGCTTATTATAGACTATCTAAGCTTCTAAGTCTAAATAAATAAGTAGAAGATATTAATAAATTATATAAAGTCTACTTAGTCTATAGACTAAAAAAAAGTAATTATATTTAATAAGATTAATATTTTAAAAATTTTTATTTTAAAAGAAGTTATTATTTTAATTTTTTAAATAGTAGATATTATCCTATAGTTATTATTAATAGAATATTATAAGAGAGTAGTATTTTCTACTAATTTATTAATATTAGTAGAGATATTATTTAAGTTTATAACTTTATATAAATCTATTTTAAAGATATATATTATAGCTCTATCTATTTTAATTTATTAGTAATAGAGATTTAATAATTTAAAATCTTTTTTATTATCTTATTAAATTATTTTAATTTTTTATAAAATATTTTTATTTTTATCTAATATAGGAGGCTATATAGTAATAATAAAAAAATTAATTTCTAATCTTAATATTTTTAAATTTTTATTAGATATAGATTTCTTATTATATTCTAGTAGTATATTAGGTATAGATAAAAAAAAGTCTAAAGAAGATTTAAACTATATTATTATAGAGATGTTAATGTAGATATAATATATAATTTAGAAGTAGAATAAGAAGATAGTGAGATTTTAAGTAAGAGTTATTTCTAAATCTTTGATTAATACTATATAGATGAATTTTGTTGTATTTTTTAGTTAGTTTGGACTATTCTAGTCTAGATTATCTTAGCTAGAATTGTTTAGATATTATAGACTAGATCTTATATTAGACTAAAATAATATTATTAATATAGATGATAGTGATTTTGAAGGTGATTTAGAGATTATAGATTCTAGTTTTAGATTATATAGAAGTGGTAAATTTTATTCTTTATTCTAAGACTAGATTAAGCTAGGCTGGTTTTACTTAGAAATAAAAAATAATAAAATAAAAAAAAAAAGTCTAATTATTATTAAAAGTAATAAGATATATTATTAAGATATTTATATATTTTATGATATTATTTACTTATATATATCTTTTTATAATAAAGTGCTTATTTATACTAGATTATAAACTTTATTATATAGTTTTATTTAAATCTAGTATATAATAGAGTTAATTAATTTTAAAAAGAGTGCTTTTTATAAAATATTATTTAAAAAAGAATAGATCTTAGCTTTTATTAAATATTTTACTAAAAATCTAGTTTAAGTAATAAAATAATTTGATAAAATAAAATATATAATAAAATAGATCTATAAAGGAGAAATATTTATAATTTTTATATAGAATATAATATAAGTAGTAATAGCTATTAGAATTATTTAGAAGAAGTAGTTATAGATACTTATAATATAGAATTATTTTTTTTTAGAATATAAGTAGGATATTAAATAGCTTAGATTTAATATTTTTTTAATAGATTAGATATTAACTCTTTATAACTAGTATATTATATAGTAAGAAGTAGAGGAATATTATTTAGAAAAATAAAAGAGGGACTAATAATAATAAGTTAAAAAGAATAGATATTCTAGATTAGATTATTATTAGTTTTAAGATTTATATTATAATAAATTTTATTTATATTTTAATAATTATTAGTTCTCTAGCTATAATAAATTAAATTATAGATATAATAATAACTATAATTATTATAATAAGAATAACTTAAAATCTTAATATAATTATAATAATAAAGGAGATTTCTATAAGTTTTAGAACTATAATAGGTATTAAAATAAAAAAAATAGATTTTTCTGAGATTCTAATAAAGAGAAAAGAGATAGAAAAATTAAGATATATTATAGTAATATAGAAAAAAAAGTAAAGAAAAAATTTAAAAAAGATAAATTAGTAATAAAGATATCTAATAATAAAGATTTAAAGAATATAAAAAAGAATTTATTAAATATTAGTAATAATTATATAAAAAGATATTATATTAAGATTTAGAAAATAGAAGAATTAGAAATTATAAATAATTTTATATTTTTTAATCTTATTATTAAAGTATTAATTAAGATTAAGAATATATCTTTAGAAAATTTTTTTTATAGCTAGTATTATATTATAGTATAAGGATTCTTTTATAACTCTAAAAAGATTAATAAAGTTTATATAGATTTAAGATATACTTTTATTATAATTAATTAGAAATTTTTTTAAATATATATATCTTAATTAGAGATATATAATATTAAGAATATTAATTTAAAAAAATTAGAGAAGATTAAATCTATTAAAATTATTTATACTATATTATATTTATTTAGTAGTAAAAATAGTTAATTAATAATTACTAAAATTTATTTTAAAATAAGAGTTATAGAGGATTTAAATATAGGATTATTAATTAATATAAATATTCTAATTAATAATTAGATTAATTTATTATTAATATTAAAATATTTTTATGTTATTATTAGTATATATTAAGATATAGAAATACTAGTTAAGATAATATTTAAAAGCCTCTAAATATTATTTATTCTAGTATTTATTTTAAAGAAAGTGGTTATTTTTTTATAAATTATAATATATATCTCTATTTATATTAAGAGTAAATTATTAAAGAATTATAATTTTCTCTTTAAATCTATATATAAAGAAATTATTATATTTTTATATATTATAGACTTATTCTTTTTATAGATTTAAATAGTAAATATTATAGCTAAAGAATAGATTATTTTATAATATTTAAAATTTAATATACTATTAGAATATAAGAAAATATATATATATTTTATAAGTAAAGTTCTAGAAGATATCTTACTAGAATATATAGAATAAATAAAGACTTTTAAAAATTAAAATACTAAATTTTTATTTTAATTTATTAAATCTAAATTTCTAGAAGATTATAAGATAGTAATAAATAATAATATTATTATTTATAGCTCTAATTATAAGACTTATAAAAAGCTAATAAAAATATTAAAGAAATTTAATATTTAGAGAAATAAAGACTTTATAAATATTTTAAAATATATATAAATATAGATCTATATAAAGAAAAACTAGGAATCTTATTTTTATAAATAAGAAAAGATGTATTAAGTAAGCCTAAAGAATTATAAACTTATTAATTAAGAATATAAGAAGTATTATTATATAAATTATATATAATAATTTAAAGAGTATTATTTCTTAGATTATCTAATTTTTATAGTCTAAAAGATAGTAGAAAAGAATAATAGAGAATTATTAAAATTAAAAGAATATATTATAATTAATTTATGCTAATTTAATATAGTAGTTGAAAAAAATATATATCTAATACTTTTATAGAAGAATATTATTATAATAGTTTAAAAAATAAGAGTCCTATTAGTATTTAATACTATAATATTTTTTTTTTAATAGAGAATATATTTAAATAATAAAAAATTTTTCTATATAATTTTTTATTATAGTTAAGAATAGTATATAGTAGTATTTATAAGATTTATTAATAGTTTAATATATATTTAGTGTATTATAGATTAGATATTTTAGAAGTTCTGTGACTAGTGTTATATTTATATTAATAATATTATAATGATTATTTTGAATGATAAAGTCTATTTAGAATATTTATTATTATTATTTATTATTATTAATACTGTGAATATTGTTTTAAATTTTAAGAAAGTATATATTAGATTTTCTAGTCTTATTTTATTAGATTAGTATGTTAATAGTCTTAGTCTAATTATTTCTTAGAAGTAGATCTTTATAATAATATCTATTCTATTTTTTTATAATTTTAAATAATTAGAAATATAGATTGGTCTAGTTAACTAGTTTAAATTTTAGATTATAAGATTTATATAGTATATTAAGTCTTTTTAATAATTTAAGATATAACTTCTAAAAGTAGTGTTTAAGGAAGGTTAGGTATATTAAAGCTATATATAGAAGATAATAATCCTAGAATTTATAAAGTAATAGTGAGAGGCTTTTAAGATAATCTAATAGTATTTTTATAATATTTAATTTTTATATTATTATTATTTAGAATAGGCTTTTTTTATTAACTTTAATATATTAAAGAAGAGATTTAGAGTTATTAAATACTATTTAAAGAATAAAGCTAATGATTATTTATATTAAATAATTATAAATGCTCTTATTAAAGATTTTAAGAATTATTAATTTGTTATATTAATTATCTTTCTAAGTTATACTCTGAATTAGTCTAAAATTTATTATTAGTTTATGGAATTAGAGGTTGTCTGCCTAGTATAAACTCTTTATAAATTATATTATATGATTAAAGCTACTAAGGAGCTAGTTATTGTTTATATAGATCATGCCTCCACTGTTGTACTTGCAGGACTTATGTCTTTACAGACTACGTCCACCACGCGAGCGAATCTCCTCCGAAGACCCGCGACGGACTGGACTGTGTCCTCACTGTGACTTGCAAATTCACCAAATGGTGAACCTTTATTGTAGGAAAGTTGGTGTTTATAGCTTAGATCTGGGGTTATGAGTTTGTATTCTAACTTATTATTAGTGATTAGGATTTTTTTATAATAATTATCTTTAATTATGATTTAAGATTTCTAAGTAAGATATAGACTAGATTTTTTATAGTAGTTAATATTAAGTTATAATTCTCTATAGTTTATTACTTATAAATAGATAAATAGTTTAAAAATATAAATTAGATTCTTAAGATTGTGCTTAGATACTTTATTATAGCTATAGAAACTTTAGAAGATTAGTTTAAGATATTATTATATATTTAACTCTTATTAAATAATATTATATTAATATTTATTAGAAAGTCTTTTTATAAGCTAATATATAGTTTTAAGTTATAGAATTAAACTACTTTACTTGATCTGAATATATAATAAATTTAGGACTTTTAATATAGATTTAATACTAGAGAGTATATTAAATTTATTATAATAGATGTTAAGTATGCTTTTAATAAGAAATATAAATAGATTATTTTTAGAAAGGATAATATAGTTTTATTATAATTAAATAGAGATTATATAATATTTATAAATAAATAGTTAAAGCTTAGTCTAAAATTTTATTAATAATATATAGGCTTCTATAAGGTAGTATATAAGATTAGTAAATTAGCTTATAAGATTAATATATTTAAAATATTTAAAAGATATTATATTTTTTTTATTATTTATTTTAAATCTTACTCTAAGGAGCTTTATAGATTTAAATAACTAAAAAAAGTTATAATGGATAAAAATAATATTATAAAATATAAGATAGAAAAGATTATTAATTATTATATATAATATATTAGAAGAAGTAAGAAGAGGATTATAAAATTTTATATTTAATAAAAAGAATATAATCTTTAAAATAATTACTAGATTAGAAAAGATAATCTGGATAATTATTAGGAATTATTAGATAATTATAAATAGTTTAATAATTTAGAGATTTTTTTAGAATCTTACTAATTAGATATAAATAATTTATTATTATATTTTAATATTATATAATTAGCTTTAGTTTATAATCTTTATTATTATATTTAAAATAGGAAATATAATAAATAAAATTTTCTCTAATAATTAATTTTTTTTTTTTTATTATCTTTATTTTATATTTTTTTTATATCTTATTTTTACTTTACTTAATAACTTTTTAATCTTAATTATTTCTTTTCTTTTCTTTTTTTTTAATTATAAATTATTTTTTTATGTTTTTTTTTTATCTATTTTTTATTACTAGAATTTTTTTATTAGTAAATATTATAATAAGCTATTATTTATTATAATAAGTGCTATTTTTAATAAAATTTTAAAGAAAGCTATAAACTTTAATATTAAAAAAAATATTAGTAATATAAAATAATAGATTAAAATAAATTTCTTAGTAGATAGTAAAATAGCAGTAGAATTTTAATAGGTCTTAGAAATCTTACTAGTAGAGAAGGTACTATTTAAGAATAATACTAATATAGAACTATGATGAATAGTTTATAATAGATAATTAATTAAATTTTATTAGTAGTAATAGTATATAAGATATATATATATTATAAATAAAATTAATACTTAAAAGAATATAATTTATGAATAAAAATAGGCTATAGCTAAGCTCTAAAAAGTTAGTAAAATATATATAGAGCTTATTAATAAATTATAATAATTTAAGATAATTAATAAGTTTTTATTTTTAATATCTAATCTAGATTTTTATTAGCCTAAAGAAAACTATTTAATAAATTATATATTAAAAGGAATTGAGTTACTAATTATTAAATCTATTAATAGAGAGCTAATATTATTTTAAATTTAAGAATATTTATTAGTAAAGATCTTACTATAGAAGAAATTAAAAAAATTTAAACTAAATTTAATATTAAAGATGATTTTTATATTAAAGAATATAGGTCTATTTTTAATTTTTTCTAGAAATTTTATAGTAGATAGCTTTGATATATAATTACTATTATTTAAAAAATAATATAATGAGTTCTAGTCTCTACTATACTTATATTATAAATTATTAGTAGTAGAATGGTTAATTTATATAGTAAGGGATTATATTTTTATAGAATTTATTTTTATTTCTTAGAGTAGTGTTAAGTTTAATAATTATTAATACTCTATAGATAAAAATAATATTATTATTAGAATATTGAGTATAGATAACTTTATATTATAATATAACTAGTTATAGTATTTTTTATATATAAAATATTATTTTTTTATTATTTAAGATTTTCTAGTTAAGTTCTTTAATATTTCTAAGTTATTATAATTTAATAACTTCTACTTATAGTGTTTATGTAGCTATATGGTTAGTATTATAATAGATAATAGTCTAGCTATTAAGAAGTTAAATATTATTATTTAAATAAATAGATGTTCTTTATTATAATATTTAGATAGGTTTAATTCTTAGAAAAAAGATAATAAGTATAAAATAATAAATCTATTAAATTACTAGATTAATAAGAATTATTAAGTGTAGTATTATAGAGCTATAATTAAAAAGAAGGAATAGTTACTTAATTTTAATTATTATTATAAAGAAGCTTAGAATTAATATTATATTATATAGATAGAAGCTTACTAATAATAGATTTTAAAAAAAAGAGAATAGAAATAGAACTTCTTATATATAATAATCTTTTTAGAATTATATACTAAGATAGTATAGCTAGTTAGTATTATTATTAAATTTTTTAATAAAATTATTTAAAAAGATATTTAGATGGACTTATTCCTTATATTAATTTTTATTAAGAAAAATATTATTGATGTATATTTAACTTATCTGCTATAGATAATAATAGTAAATAATTCTAAATTATATTTTTTATGTATATTTGATGAGGAATATGAAGTGTATAAAATAAAAAATTATAAGAGTAATATTAAGTATAATATAGTAAATAAGGTTTTTTTTTAGAGTTTTTTTATTATTAACTAGTACTAGATTTTTTTTATATTTTATATTTTTGCTTCTTTTATTATTAGTATTTTGTATTTTTTAGTATCTTTTTTATCTTTTCTATAATGTTCTATTTATAGCTATATTATATCTGGTTTTTTTTATATTATTTTTTTATTTATGTCTTTATTTTGTTATTAAGGGTAGTGGTAGTTTTTTATATAGGGGAATTTATAACTCTTTATTAAGTTATTATATTGTTAGTTAGTTTAGTTAGTTAGCCTGTCTGAGTTATATGGGTGAGTATATGACTTGTGGGTAGTTAGTTGGTGCTTTAGATAGAGCTATCTTAGTAATATCATTATTATTGCTCAGTTTATACGTGTTACGTACGTTTATAGGCCACGGCCTTACAACTATTGAATAATTTAACTCTATAAGCTATAATAATAATAAGATATAATATTATTACTAATTATATGTTAGTTAGGAGATTTATATAAAGAATTTATAATTTTAAAATAATTCTTTATATTATTTTACTTAAATATTGAGAATGATTAATTATTAATAATAATAAGATTAATTATAGTCTTATCTATAGCTATTTAATAAAAAGGTAAATGCTCTATTTAAAACTTTTATTAACTATTTTTTAAAACTTTTATTAGGATTTTTAGAGCTTTATTATACTACTTAATATATTAATTTTAATATATAGTATTTATAATCTATATTTTTCTATATTTAAGATAGATAGTTTTATTAGTCTATAAAAATTAGCTTTTAACTTAAAAAAAAGGATTTATAGATAAATATATAATTTTTTAACTCTTAATTATTTAAAAAATTTTTACTATATTACACTTTTTCTTCTTAGCTAATTTTCCAGAGTTCTAGCCTATTTTTAATAGATATAGGAGTAATATTAACTTTATAATATTAAATTATATATTTAGATATATATATTTTTAAGTAACTAAGATAAAGTTTTTTAAGAGATAAAGAATTTCTAAGAAAAGTAGTAAAAAAAAGGATTTATAGGCTCTAATTAGCTATAATTAATTGATTATTAGTTGCTGACTAATCCCTAGTATATATACTAAAAGAATTTATATGTAATTTGAAAAGTCAAAAATCGCCTGTATTTACAGTTTCATGTAAAGTGGTCGAATTTACGTAATTACACCAGCACTAATATCAGCATAGTGAAGACAATTTGATAGGTGTCCTTCAATCTGTTGACCAATGGTTAAACTGTCTCAAGAGGCAAGAAAGCTTGATACATGTCCTGGCTCATTGCTTTTTTTGTCATCGACATGGATCACATAGTTACAGCGCGATTACAGTTACGTACTTCACTGAGTGCATGTTTTAGAAGAAAGGATGAGAGCTTTCTTTCTTTCTGCTGACAAGAGCATCAAGATGAAATCCAGTCGGAGGTCTCGATAACGAGGCCGTGATTTGCAGCAGAAGGATGCCTCTCAATTGAAGCTGCTACCTAATACTACGGCGTACAGGCTCACAGTGGTGTACGTAGTTCGAGATCCAGTGAGATGGCGATAGTATAAAACCCACCAGAAATGCATAGAAGATCACGCCAGTGTCCCGTATGATAACCATGAAGGTGAAACATCGCTAAGCTTCGAATATGAATAGATCGGACGTAGCTCCATCATAGAGGTCGATTGAGCGCTTTCGAGGACGGCATGATCGCCCTTGACCTTCCCGCCTTTGAATTCTCGTGTGCATATGCTCTGAATATGTACATACTACACTCCCATAGATGTGTAGCAAAGATCATTAAGTTAGTTCCTCAAATCGCTGTGGTAGGATGTCAAGATGACATCAAGTCATAGTCATTGCGACTTGTTAGAAATACCAGCCTATGACTTTTCAGAACAACAAATGTGCCTTTTAAACAAGCAGTCACCCAAGAAGCTTGGTCCTCTGTGTTGCGAGTCTGTATGGCGGCACTAAACTAGCCAGCTACAACAGACTATTTAGAACCCATAACCATAACCAAGGTGAAAATAGCAACCAGCCACAATGAATGTACACGCAATGGCAGACGAGCAGTACTGCATTATATAGCGTATCGAGACTTCATCTTGCGACATCTTGCGACAGCGTTGCATGATTGGCACCCACCTCGAATCCTATTCATGTACGAGATGATATTTCAAGGTTGGTATCACCTTTCGATATAACCCTGACCCGAAGGAAGATCGTAGAATGAATCATACGACAGTGGTCAGCACGGAAATCAGCATCTCTGTTCACACTAATATGCTTGAACCGAGCAGCCCGACACATGGCGCTGTAGGTTTCTGACATATCACATTCTCTTCTGGGATTTTTAACACAGTCATCACTGCACAAGTCGAGCGGAAGACTCCCCCTCAATTGCTAAAAATGCACTTGAACCCATACTGGGTTAATGGCTAGCTATAATATAGTAGTCGGGCTAGTCGGGCGAATCGTGAATTGAGTAGAGCCCATCATTGAGACCGACATTTGACTTTCCTTGATGAAATTCCATGTGCTTCACGAGTGTTCCGCTATCATGTTGAAGAGAATGGCCCGTCGCTAGACCAACAGAGAGCGTCGTGATCATCTTTTCAGTCAACATATTGTGCTCCGTCAATAGAGAAGAATACATGAGTAGCAGATGTCATGGGCAGGGTCGAAGACTGATTGCTTGTATGTGATGAATATCAAAAAGGCACTCGGCATTCTTCGGTGACTGGAAGAATAGAACCTGTAAAGTAAACCGTAGAGACTGATATATTCGCGGTCAACGTTTCAACCGACTACGTATGTAATCGGTCGACCGGCCGAACATCGCGAATTCGACATGTAACGCCTAGCACTGTGAACGAGCCCGGGAAGTCCTCAATGGATGTCTCGAAAGCACTGTATAATGATAAGAGTAATTTCAAATCACCATGAAGATGCATGATTGGGATGGTTGGATGGCAACAGACGACTCGGTATCATTGACCAAGAATGATAGAAGAAATCTCCTGCTAGGGGGAGATGTAGTAGATACTTTTACAGTAGAATGGAAAGCCGGCTGTAATTGGACCTAGCTAGGCATCGTCGTCAGCATGTGATTGAAGATGCCCGGATACTCGGCATCGTTTGGAGTAGTACGTAGTTTCTGCATCCATTGAAACATCCAGACGACCGTCCCGTTCAGTTTTGTGGCTTACAAGCCCTAAGTTGACTGCTCTCACATAGCAACTCGGCTTCCAATGGAGCAGCCTAGAAAGTCTGTCGGAGATTGGATGAACGTCCGCCATGGAAACTAGACTCATCCGGCTAGATTGTCACGCATTGACTGTTTTGAGCGATAGCGCAACGTCTTGACCAGCTCACCGCCCGGTGTGCCTTGGATTGCCTTCCGGCCAGCCGTAAGCCGAATAAAAACCAGAAATTGAACGGTGAGCTATAAACTTCAAGTCGACGAACAGGGGATGATTGAGACGGCCTTCAACCATACGCTGATATCTGAATTGACCTTTGCACCACACGCCAGACAAGTAACAGCATGCATAATCGGCTCGTGATACCCCGTTGAAACATTATTGTTTCATTCTGTCTTTGCACTTTGTCATCAAGACTCTCGAATTCCGCGGGTTTATTTCAGAACCACTAATTGGCTAGTTCGCACGCGGTTGCAACGAACCACAAAAAATTGACAACCGGTTCCCCCTCTCGTATTTGAACCTGCTTTTGTTCCAACTTCTCGCTGAAATGGCCCTCGATGATATTAGCCCTAGCCCGGTCTAACCGAGTACTTCCTAGCGCAGGGCCGTGCGAAACTTGTGTCGGAATCAATTTATCAGAAATCTATTCCGCAGTTATGCGACACTTGAATCGGTGGTGGCTATGCTCAATGTTCATCGCATATCAGCAGAATAGTGTATGTAGTGCTTCCACTCGATACGGATGACAGGATGACAGCTCTGAAATGCAACGTCCTTTTGAAATTGTAGTGTCGTAAAGAAATCATCACCGCGACGACAATTTTTTGAGCGGGGTACGCCTATGTAGTATGCTAACTTGCTAAGTATGGTCACTGTACTTCGTACGTACTCTCAGTGCATGTGCGAGCCATGGTGCATTGGTGGGCTGTACATGCGGGTGGAGAATTTATTCCGTCCACAGTCCTTTTAAAGACCTGACGTCGGGGTCAAAAGAAGGAAAAGCCTGTTGTCGGATTCGGAGTTCGTTTCACGATCTGGAGGACATGGACGCGACGCCGGCAGTGGTGGAGTGAGTCATCCCAATGCACTACTAACTATGTAAGTTAGTATGTACCGTACCAATCAGCAGCAGGACCTGCAAGAGATCACGACCTGGCCGCATATGATCCGTTCCTCACCCAGTAAGATACTAACTAAGTAAGCAGCCATGTTTCCGCACCGTAGGACTGAGGAAACAGAGCAAGGATTCAAGGAACAGGAAAATGGCGCAAGGGACGCAGAGAAGGAATCTGGACGCGTGAGCCTCAGGCAGCTCGTCAAAAGGCGTGCCTGCGCGACGCGATGGATGCTGCGGCTCGCTGTCTGGCCAATCACGACGCGAAGAGGCTATGACTCACTCGGAACGCCCCCACTCACAGTGCCGACCTAAGGCCAGACCGGGACTAGCGCGCGCGTAATCTCTTTTGATTGGTTCATTCTAGCCCGTAGCGAGGCTGTCCGACGGCTCCTGCCAAATCTGCCTCTTTCGGAGTCTCTCTCTGGGCAAGTGCGGGCTTTCCCTCGCAGAAACGGCACGCTCCCTCGCTTACGTCCAGCCCACCCTTAAGACTGGCCTGATTTCCCCCAAAGTTGGTGCCTGGCCTTTTTTTCTCCCTTCCTTTTTCTCTCTTCCTTCTCATATCCACACATCTATTCCCTATCACACATCATCATATTTCTATTTCCATAACACAGAACAAGCGATCGTGTATTCTTCCACCATCATGGCGGCCTTTTAAAAGTCTCGGTACTTCAGACCATCCTCTGTCCTTGCTAAAGCGACAGACAGCACAATAAATCCTTCCCGGATCCCCGTTGTCAATCTCCCCTCAACTATCTCAACTTCAGAGCCTCCCCTTTTTGGGTCTCTCTCAACCACCATTTCGTCCGACTTCACGTCGTTCACCACGGATAACCAACAGCAATCATGGCTTCCCAACCCCCCTGCCCAGCAGCCTTTGGCGCAATTCCCGAATTTGAACAACAACAACAATCAGAGCAATCTACATCAGGACTTCGTGCTCTACCCGCAACAGCCAGCCTCTCTCCCGCAAGTCAATTCTTGGGACGAGCGTTCGCCAGCACCTCCGAGTGCCAGCCTTAATCAACTACCTGTGAGGAACCTATCTCTGGTCAACCGCCGACACACCGTGCAGTACAGCAGTGTCAACGTACACCAGCAGCAAGTCAAATCCGTTCAACCAGTGAACAGATTGTTTCCACAGTCTACCGGGTCATTATTTCCTCCGTCCAGCTCTCATCGGTACAGTCCATCGAGCCAGAAGCGTCTCGCGCACCGTCTTTACGCAGCTTCTGTGCCTTCAAATTCTCCGCTTGCAAACCGTCCTCCGGTTCCTTTGTTTAACAGCACACAAAACACTCCAAACTATCAAAAAAATCAGCACAAACAACATCAAACACATCCGCAACCGCATCGCAGAGTCATGTCTTCGTCCAATATCGCTCAAGGTAATTACTCACTCCGCCTGTACCCCGCAGCCTATCCAACTGAGTCAGTCCCCGACATTGACGCTAACGATTACTCTTTCCCCTTTACAGATTTCTCGCTAGATCTTTTTGATCTACCGACACAAAGCCCTCTGCTAGACGACTTGACCTCACCGATCTCGTCTATGATGGCTTCTCCACTCCCTGACAGCTTTGCTGCGTACATGACGACGTCCTCGGCGCCTGTGCCTCTGGGCACAGTGTCGCCCAAGGACTTGATGTCAGGTCCTCCGTCGTCATTCTCCACTGAGCTTGGTACTCCACAGTCGGCTTTTGACTCGCCTGCAGATTTGTCTTTCGGTCACTTTACATCACCCGTGTATGTGGCCGACGGCGATCTCCCGGCTGATCACAATGACTGGGGCTCTCTTTTCCCAGACAGTCATGACATGTCTGAAGACTTCGACATGACACTCGCCACGTTTGCGCAGGAGAAGACTAGCAAACCTCGTCCTTCCACTGCCAGCATGTCGGCTGCTTCTCCGGAGTCTTACACTGATGGAGACGCTTCATCGCCCAAGGCCAAGAACAAGCGCAATCTTCCTGAGCCAAAGTTCGATCCTGCTGACCCGGTCGCGGTCAAGCGTGCGCGAAATACTATGGCCGCACGCAAGTCTCGCCGACGCAAGCTTGAGAAGCAGGAGCAGATGGAAGATCGCATCCGAGAGCTTGAGGCAATGTTGGCCAAGTCTGAAAAAGATGTCGAGTACTGGAAGGCAATGGCGCAAACTTCGATGCCCGATGCTTGATTGATCAGTTGCGAATGACTTGCGCATTTCTGTTACGACGGTTTTGAAAAGAACACCTTCCTTTGAATGGTCTGATGTTGTGCAAAAGTTTGTTTTTAATGCTATATTATATCTGTGCTTGTTACCATTGAATCGGCAGCCATTGGCTACCTCGGTGGTGGGGGGCTGGGTACGCCTCACACCTGGGAGGAGTACCAGCTGGACTGAAAGTCAGTCTGGCAATGACGCTCCAAAAGGCAAAAGTGTGTTTTTACTTGCTTGTTATACATCATGTATGTCTGTTTGACATGCTATGCTTTTTCTCATGGCGAACATCGCCCACTGGATTCACTCCATGTTGTCTGTTTCTATATTCTATTCTTTCAACTTGTATGTGCTTATGTTTTTTATATCCTAGGTTTGGTTTTTGATTTCTGTGCCGGTTCTGATGTCTCCTCGCTTATGCCTGGATTGACTCGTGGCCAGATTGTTTAATTGTCTTTGTTTTATTAGCTTGCTAATATTATCATTTTAATTTTGACCCTCTAGTTTTTCATACGTAGTACGTACAAGTAAATCGAGACAAGATCATCACGCGGCTTGACCAGGTCGTTCTTGCCATCACTCACATGGCGTAGTCAAGAGAAGCTCTTTAGCGTACGCTGCTGCTACAGCTGCAGCAAATCCTTGCCATTTATCATTCTTATGAGAGTCTGCATAATCACAGATCCCTCGAATCACGATACATGGCAAAATGTTCATCAATCCTGCTGCTTCCATTTCCACGCATTGAGCACCGAATTCCTGGGTAAGCGCGTCTCGTAGCTTGCTGTCTTTCAAAAGTGTACTGCCGGAGAGTATTGTTCCATAGTGAAATACTGGAGCGTTGTGATTCCTGGGACGTCGGGCAACGGTAGCGCTTGGGTCACAGGCATCGCAAGTCGTAGATCCAGTATCTACATGCTCGTAGTCGGCGAGGTAAAGGCGATCCTCGAGAGCCGGGCGTGCAAATCCTTCAGCGTACTCGCCTAGTCTCTCTTCCATGGCAGCGAGATGATCCATAACATGGCTCCCATACGCAAGGTGTATATCTTGCAATCTGGTAATCGTCTTCAGAAGAATCGAGGGCGGACGATCAGACATGCCTGTTCGCACAGATTGACCACTACCCATCGCCTTAATACTGTCATGCTGCACAACACCCCCGTGTTCATTAGTCGGTTTACTGATCACAACATCACCAAGTCGGATATCTGCGTTTTCGCTGGGTAGTCCTCCCCCAATGCCAACCATTAGACCGAACCTGATCTTCGGGAAGCTTCGTAGTAGATGGCTAGCGGCTGCTGCTGTGGAGGCGATGCCATAAATGCCAGAGGGCAGGCCGACGATCACCACGTTATGTTCTCCGATTCTTCCTATGGCGTATGTATTGTTGTCTCTTGGATCTGCCTGCAGGTCTTCGTGGACTTCGTCTAGAAGAGCTTGCGCTGCTGCCATTTCCACGGGCAGCGCGCAGATCCAGGCGACTGTATAATCATTATGGGAAAAGTGTCTGCTGAATGCTGTAGTATGTTGAGTGCAAAGTGATTGGCATGTTCTTGTGATATAATCGTATGCTGGGGAAGACCAGCTAGACCAGACAGCTGCGCTCATACAAGCAATTGAGGTGATGTGACAATTGTGATATGTACGTTGCCAGCGAGGTGTAACCCTAATATTTGAACGAGATAGTCAGGAGTATATATACGAAAGAAGACAGAGAGAATGGCTAGGCCGGAAGTCTTTATCTTAAAAGAAGACATTCGATGTCAAGTATCTATTTTAATTATGCTCGCAACATTTGTCTCTGTATCCGCCAGGCTAACAAATCTTGCATCAGGCGCTTAGAGATATTGCAGCACAGCCAATCAGTTAGTACAGCGTTATATCATGCATGTCCAAAAAAACAACGTTCGTCTCTGAGACACTCAATCCAAGTATCTAAGTTTCTCACCGATGAATCTTCTCGGGAAATGCTGGTGGAAGGTGAAAGGCAAAAGAATTATTTCGGCAATTGACCTAGCCCTAAGCCGTTCTTCGCTCCTGGCACCTGCCTATCTAGGCCTTTTCCTTTTGAATACGACTCTTGCATCTAATACATAAATTGATAATGACTTTTACATTGTTCTTAATTAGTGACACTGTAAATCACACCATCATGGACAAAACCAAAGAGTTTCAACCTAGCCCCCTTCTGCAAACACTTGCGCCATTGCTTCATCCAAGAACTGTAGATCATCCTTACTATCTGTACAGCCTCCACCCCAATGGCCCCAGACACTCGGAACAACGGCAAGGGTACCTCTGCCAGCGTCCATGTTCTCCACCTCGAACCGAGAGTCTTCCGGAGGAAAATACAAGTCTGTCTCTACTGGAGCCACCACAACTCGGCATTTAATACTCTGCAATGCCTTCCGTAAATCGCCACCAAACTCAGGGGCCTTCGAAATATCTCCAAGCTGCCACGTTCGAAGCATAACAAGTAAATCATCCGGATCATTCTTCAGTCCCCACGGCTCCCAGAACGTTTGGAGAAACTCCTCTTCATCCTTGGCACCGAAGTGCTTAGAAAAGAGTTTCTGTCGATACCAGGCCTGACTAAACCCCCATCCAGCATATACACGACCAAATGCTTTGAGACCAACTTCCCGTTCTTGCGGTGTCCAAGGATCACTTGAAGGATATCGCTGACCTTTCCCTACTCCCAAGCTTATCCCTCCGCGAGCTGCAATCAATGCACTTTTGACACCTTCCAGAAACACATTGTTGTGAATCGCATTTTTCGCCGAGGCACAGATAGGCACGACAACATCCATGAAATCAGGATACTGAACAGCCCATTGATAAGCTTGCGCTCCGCCCATGGAGAAACCTACCACAGCCTTGACTTTTGTGAGGCCGAGTTTCTGTGTGACTAAGAGATATTGGGCGCGGACATTGTCGGCAAAGGTCACAGCTGGGAATGAGTTTCGGAAATGTGGACTGTTGGATGGAGATGTGCTTTGGCCGTTGCCGAAGAGTGCGGGGACGATGATGAAGTATTTTGATGGATTGAGTGATTGACGTGTTTCTGAGATTACTGAGGCTGTTTCATGGATGACTATCAAGGAGTTAGCGATGTAATGGCAAAATCGGTAGGTCGAGGCCACGTACATGCAGTGTAAGAGGTTGGATGAATGATTGCTGGGTTCTTGATATCCCCAAAGGTCTTGTACGCTAAGAACGCCTGGGGTAAGATTTCCCCTGACTCTAGTTGAAAATCGCCTAGGTGGAACAGATCAAAATCATTTTTCTCGGGTAGACTATTTGAAGAAGTCATGCTGACTGTGTGTCGGTGCGTTCTCGGTTTGTAGAAAGTATCAGAAGTTGGTCATGTTGGATATAAGTACTTCTCTTATCAATGGTTGGGGGTCCAACCTGGCATGCACCTATGGAGGACGGGCAGTACCCCGCAACCAAGATATGATCTGGATTCGTATCAGTTGGAGATCCTACAATAGTACGTGCATTTCTCTTATTGGGTATTATGCAGTGGTCCCACTGCATGTCGTACATGATCTTGTCTGAGCGATGCATGATATTGACGTTACGATTCTTTCAGGGTTGGTTGGTAGTATCAATCTAGCTGGATGCCTAGAACTCGAACCCAATTACGTGAGAGCCTTTGATGCAAATCTTTGATGCAAGAAACGTCGAATCGCCGTTCTATCTATCCGGAATGATCTCAACTGATTTTAGATCTCATAGACGAGCCATTGTTCCACAGCAATTCTTCTCAGCATCATCCTCAACCAGAACACTCTTGTTATCCGCCTGCTTGGAGATCGGTACATCCAAAGCCGGATTACGTGTGAAAAAGTTGACCGGCTTCAAGCCAACCGTCATCTTCTCAACTGGCATAACCGGCCAATCCTCGACCCTAGGGTTATGCGTGGTACCAAACGTATGCCATAGCACAAGATCCTGATTCCGGACACTCTCCGGATTGTCTTTGCGTGACTTGATCCACGTCGCAACCCCCGAACCAGTAGTTGACTGCAACGTATGCTCTCCGGCCGCAAAAAGCTCGTCGTCATGGTGCCGAGTAACCCAGATCGGATAATCGCCGAATTCTGACCTGATGGAGTGATACGAGGACGGATGCGCGAGCAACATCTGCGAATAGTGTGGTACGAGTTTGTAGCCCACTGGACAGCCCGTGACGGGATTTTTGATCTTTTCGTTTACGATCTTGAAGACGCGGCCAACCCGATGATCCGTGTCTAGAGGCGTTTCGTTCTCGACAAATTCGTTTTTCGTGATGTAGCCGACGTTGGTCATGCTTTTCGTGTCTTCGATTGGCATAGGATGAGATTCTTCCACCATGATCGAGTTTTCATATCCGTCAATTGCAGGATCAATGCGAAGGGAGAACAGGTGCTGGTGGTACGGCGCCATGACGCCGGGAGCAACGACGGTGCCAAATGGGACGGAATCTCCCTTATCTATAAAAGCTGTACTGAGGATACCAGTGGCGCGTACTTCGTAGGATATTTCGGCTGATTGATTAAACTGAAACGCAAAGATATACTCGTAATTACTTACGGTGATTACGGTCTGCAATACAAGCACACGAGATCGAGTGACAACGGCATTGTCTGTTCGGTAGTTGGTATGTTTCCATAGAATACCGTCGTCAATTTCATGGCAGCAAACCACGTTTGACATCTTGGTAGGTATGCCGTCGTTGGTGTGGTGCCAGAAATGGAAATACTTGATGTGACCCAAGCAATCGCATCCTATACTAGCATTAGCCCGGTCCAAAGATGATGCTGTGATAGAGGACAATACCAAGTCCGAGATTATTAGCATTCACACCAGCACCATTATTTCCAAAATCAAACGCCGCCTTGCGAGGATAAGGAGCTCGGGGATCGCCATATGGGACAAACATCTCGGAACTCGAAAGTCTATGAAAGACCCGTCTTTTATCATACGTAACATCATGAATAATGAGCCCTTCTCTATAGTTGAAGCCAACTCGAAACCTCCACTTTTCCCAATTGATCAGGTTTCCACTCGTTTGGAAGGATGGACCTAGTGGTTGAGAAACGTTCAATGGCTTGACGGTTGTTCTGCGCTCTGTTGCTAAGTCTGGATGATATTCGCTGGTTGTGTGGATCTTGGCTCGGTCGAAAGGTCGCAGCGTACTTGCGTCGGCAATTATCATCTTGTCGCTCACGCCTGAGGGGACTTTCAAGACCTGCATAACCTTCATCTCGTCCGACAGCTCTGCGATGAACTCCAAAGGAAAGGCGTAGTGGTTGGCGTCCCCGTGCGTTGACAACTTCATGTAGAAAAAGCACTACCGGCACCATCAGCATAAATTTGTGATATGGGAAATCCGCTTATCCTCTTACCATAACACAGCGCCGAGTCATATCATTCATTCCATCCGGCGAGTATGTCCATGGGTCACAAACAACCACTGCCCCCTCAGGTAATTGTAGTGCCTCAATAGCAGCTTGGACTCGCGAGTCATCCAAGCACGCCTTCTCGCACTTCTTCATCTCCCCAGCATCGACGTAAGCGTGATGACCATCCAGATTCTTTACGTCCGTAACTTTCTTCAGTCCCAAGTCAACTCGTCCCCGGCGATACTGAGTCGCCTTATCAACGTAGAAGAGGACTTGAGCGATGCGCGGCGGAGGAGTCGGAAGTAGCTTTTCGAGTCTTTCTGCTTCGAGGTATGGGATGATTTCTTTCTTTGAGGGCTCCCATAGCGTAATGGCTCGGAAGATCAGATTATTAGTAGGGAAGCTGTTGTTTACTATGTGTGCAGCCTGATATGTGTCAGTAAGCCATGGAGTAGTTGCGTGACGTTGCCATTTCTCACCAAGGAGATTTCCTGAGGCGTGAGAGGGTCCAGAGGGTGTACAGCTGCCATTGCTGTAGAATTGAAAACTCGATAATTCCAGGTAGTCAAGGTCCTAATACTGAGACTTCCAGTTGAGCTGCTTATAAAAGTAGAGTGAAGAATTCTGGTACATGCTGGATTCCTACTTGACTGATTGCGAACCCCGCCTGCGGAGTTCTGTCCGTTGTCTCCTAGATCTAATTCATTTCCTTCCTTATCTGCAGCCTGCGTACTGAACCAGGAAACCCGAGTCATTCATGTTTTAACTGAATTGGGCAACTGTAGACGGCGAGCTTATCAGAGTTAGGGCTAATCCTGGAAGGTGTCGGCGATTCGGCGGTGTGGTTCAATCATTGTTAACAATGCTAATGCCATTATGCCAACGCCAGCGCCAACGTATGAGCACTTATTGTAGTTACAAAGGGGCAGATGCAAGAGAATCAAGGTATAACCAGTAGTTTCCTTTACAATTACGCCTGTATTGGATGTATTCAGCTCAGAATTGCCTTCAACAGATCATCGAGTCTCTTCGATTGTAATCGCCCAACCTATACTCTTACTCATCCTTTAGTCTTTCGTCATGACACCCATGCCGGTTTCTTCTATTACAAGTCAAGCATAGCAAGACCACACATTGCGTATACCTTTCTTTGTCACCTTAATCCTTCGACTCGACACACATGATACACCGGATTCGCTCCACTATGTGATGCATAATTCGATGACTCACGAGAGACGAAAGAGTGACGGAGCGGCTTTACTGCGAGCGTGGCCTGGCTTGACTGTAGATAGAGGGGACAGGTACACATAGATCGAGACGACTCCAGAAGTAGCAAGGAGTTTATAGCAAGGGAGTGAGACTCTCATAAGTATCTGTTTCCTGGTTGTCATCACCACTGAAATGTGAGCCTGATTTTCAGGCCTGTAGAATATCGAAGAAAAGAGTGTGGGAATTCAAAGGGCGAAAAAAAAGTGTCTAGATTGTTTGAGTACCCTTACTCCTACCACTTTCCATCTTAGCTGTTCTAGAGCCAAACTGAATCGCTCGCTTCTTCTCCTGTGCCGTCTGTACCATGCCCAATTTGAGCGCCAGCAAGCGGAGGGCTTTCTTTTCAGAATCAAGACTTTCTGCGATCTGATCAAGCTCACCGTTTGGTGCGGGTTCTGCTTTCGCTGTACCGAACCCACACCGCTCCCAGACAGGGGTCTGTGTGGCATACGAGACGAATTCTTCGTCAAGGAACGGGAAACGAACTTCGCGTCCCCAATTCGATATGACGCGGTCATCACGGCCCAGGTTTCGCTTGCCCAGACGGCCAACGTCTAGATCAATTTCGTCAATGAGACCTTGGAATCCTTTGCGACCAAAAGCTATTCCATGTCGCCCATAGCCAGCGAAGAGCTCATCAGCACCCAGGCCAGAGAGTAACACTCGTGCTGTTGTGGTGTATGTTGTAGTTGTATCACCGCTCTCTTTAGTGGCTACATCACCTTGCCCTCTAGATGCAAAGTACAGTGCACATGCAATGGATAAATCCATCTCTGTATTGTGTGGTCGCATAAGCTGAACGACCTCATCTCGGTGTGCAGAAAATTCTTGAAAGGGTACGTTGACAGCAACGAACCGCCAGACGCGATCCGGGCAAATTCTCTGTAGTTCTGCATGCCCAGCCCGACCTGTGATACGATCTGGGCAGCTCGCATAGATCGATGGCATTGGCTCTTCTCCATTCTCTTTTCCGTGCTTGGCCTTTAGTGCAGCTGCAACGCGCGGATTCTCAAAAGCGACATTGATCAGATCAATACTCTGGTCCTTTGGAAGCGCGTCATGCGCAAGCCTGGCGAGCAACGTACAATCCAAGCCACCAGAAAATAGCACCGCAACCTTGGCATCAGCTCCAGGAGACTCGCATCCTAATCGCGGTATACTTCGAACGCGGATTGCTATCGACTGACGAAGTTGATCTTCCAGTGTCCGAACACAAGGTGAAGATAACGATAAACATGGTGGATCTGTGCTCGGCAACGTTCGATTCATCGGAGCGACTGGGGTTTTCAGTAGTGGCGCATTTACTGAATCATATGACCAAGCAATCACTTCCACTTGATATGACATCCTAGGAGTGCCATCATGCGCCTCTTTTGAAAGCTCAAGTCGGGAAAGGTCGATCATATGGAGTCCGTCAGTCTCCACCTCCTCAAAGGCAACTCCAGGCAATTCGTCACAAACGCTGCAAATTTTGAGGTTTCCATAGCCATCTTGACCATGAAGTAACGATCTCCTTCCAAGACAATCTCGGCTAAAATATATTCTTCGATGAATCCCATCGTAGAACACAAAGGAAAACGGACCTGTGATGTTGCTGATTATGTTTGTTAGTCTGGCAACGGAGTCATTGGGTCTACTTTCTCCCGATTCACCAGCATCACGGTGGTCACTGAGAGCTTCAATGAATTTCTGAAAAACTAGTTCCGTATCACTCCCGTCAACAAGCTCGCTGTTGACTTTCCATGCCTCGCCGTTCCAACAGAGGACAGAATTACTGTCAACGTCCACAAGCGGCTGACTAATAACGTGGTCACCTCGTAGTGCAAGAACGGACGAGATGAATGTGAGATATAGGGCCCCTGGAGCGGTTGTCGATAGCTCAGCGCCACGGGGACTGTCTAGCTTCAGTAGATGAGTGTAGTAATTATTGGGTCCTCGGTTTCGAAGCCATGTTGCGGTCTTTTCTTGAGGCAACACATGCTGGGCTGCACTCAAAGAAAAGAAGATGCCGCACATAACAGCTCACTGTTGGAAAGGAAGAAGCGTCGAGACTTGACAAAAGGAAGGAAAGAAAGTCAAACTGTTTATCCGGCAGGCACCAAGGCGGCAATTTGCGGCAGAATGATAAGCAGGCGTAGATTGCGGGATGGGCGCCTAAGTGGATGGCGCCTTAAATTATGATCCTATTTCTGAGTGAGCCATTTTTGTGCGATAATTGTCTTTGTCGAGCTGTATTAGCTCAAATCATATCAGGTCTACGAGTTGGCACTGCAAAGAGTGCTGCACCAACACATGAATTAATCTTGCGACAATATCAAGAGTGATCTTGAACTGCTCGTTGAGGCGGGGAAGAGCCCCATGTCCGCCTCTGATAGGCCTCGATCTTCGATATCGGACGACGATGCCAAGCTCAAAGACGCGAACCATGACAGTGAACAGGAGTCAATAACCGCAAATCTCGAAAATATTGAGTCTAGGAGCGCCGTCAACATGGCAGAACAAGAGACCGGTCAGCCTGAGCTCATACACATCGATCCATCTCCCATGGATGAGCCAGCAACCAGAAGCAGCGCAAGCATACACAATGCCAACACGGAGCGACTACAAGAGTTATCACTAGCATCGAAGAAACCAGATGCCCTCAGCGTCGAGACACAAATCGACGCACCGCCTCCACCTCCACTGAAAGACGACGCATACGTTGACCCTACTCCAAAGACCCCTCAGGCACCTCGATCCCCCCTAGGGTTGCCCATCGAATATACCGAAAAAGAACTCCCGAGCGTACCACAAGATGAACAGCTTGAAGATCGAAAGGAAGATGGCGAAGTTAATGATGACGACCAGTCAGAGATTCAGAGTATAATGGAACAATTCTCGGATGAAATGAAAGGACCCAACGAGACAGAAATTATGTCTCCGCGCTTAGGAATTGCGGAGCATTTCATGGGCCAGCAGAGTCAATTTCCGCAACGCAAATCGAGTCTCGAGCCACTTTCACAGAGCGCAAGCAATTTCCCGACATCCTCTGGCCCATCTTCCGTATCGTCACCTATCATTGTGCCTAAATCTGCACCAAATGCTGGAACCGACGTACCTGATACTCCGCAGTCGACATCTTCCAGAACAGGACTTCCACCTCCTGAGCCAGAACCAGATCAACCGTTTGATTTCCACCGATTCCTTGAGCAGTTGCGCCACCGAACTGCAGACCCGGTTGCGAAGTTTTTACGTTCCTTCTTGACGGAATTCGGCAAGAAGCAATGGTTGGTCCATGAGCAAGTGAAGATCATTAGCGACTTCTTAGCTTTCATAACGAACAAAATGGCGCAGTGTGAGGTTTGGAGGCACGTTTCGGATGCGGAGTTTGATAATGCCAAGGAAGGAATGGAGAAATTGGTTATGAATAGGTTGTATAGCCAGACCTTTTCACCAGCTATTCCCCCTCCTCCATCTGTGCCACGAAGCGCGAGCAGGAGCAAACGCAGAGAGTTGGAAAGAATACATGGACCAGGACGACGGGGCCAGCATCAGGAGGATGTTGAGCGCGATGAAATATTGGCCCAGAAGATACGGATATATAGTTGGATAAGACCCGAACATCTAGATATCCCGTCACTAGGTAGTAATGGTCGTCGCTTTATCAGTCTTGCACAACAAGGTAGGTTCTGCAATCCTCTCATTGAACTTTAAGGCTGACCGAATATGATAGAATTGAGCAAGATTAAGGGTTACAGAGCCCCACGAGACAAGGTCATCTGCATTTTGAACTGTTGTAAGGTCATTTTTGGTAAGTAGCATTATTTTTTTACTGCTGCAAAGGGCTTGTTTGCTCATGTTCGCTGGTCTAGGACTGTTGAAGCACTCCAAGAACCCCGATACATCGGCCGATTCATTCGTTCCCATCTTGATCTACGTCGTCTTGAAAGCGAACCCCGAACACCTCGTTTCCAACGTGCAGTACATTCTACGCTTCCGCAATCAGGACAAATTGGGGGGAGAAGCAGGCTATTACCTCTCTTCTTTGGTAAGGACTCGTCAAATATATCCGTAATCACGGAGCTGACAGCTTGTAGTCCGGCGCCATTCAATTCATCGAAACCCTTGACCGGACGAGTCTCACCGTTAGTGACGAGGAGTTCGAGAAGAATGTAGAAGCTGCCGTCTCTGCGATTGCGCAGGAGAATATGAAGGCTGAATCAGAAACGTCCAGTGCTCAAGCTACTCCGCGCGCATCGGCTGATACTGAAAGACATTCGCAAAGGCGCGATGCTGGGCCTTCCACGACAAATGAAGACGAAAATGCCCCTGTCGCAGGACTGCTTCGATCGATTCAGAAACCATTGTCATCAATCGGAAGGATGTTCTCGGAGGATGCCGAGCCCGACAGGAGACCTCAACAAAGCAGCGCAAATGCACCACCATTGCCCGAGCGGGGACCTGCCGCAGGACATACCGGCAACGAGCGTATTGATGCTCAAGAAGCAGCGGCTCGACAAGCTAGTGCAGAAGCAGCGGAGGCTCGGAGGATACAGCGAATAGAGCATAGAGACGTGGTAGAGTAGGTTATCAATGTTCGCTTGTGCTTTATCCCATACTAACATGGTTGCAGGACATTATCAGGCATGTTTCCAAATCTAGACAAAGACATCATTGACGATGTGGTTCGGATGAAAGAGGGGAGGTATGTCGCCACGTCCTGAAAGTGTCATCGGGTGAAAGCATATTGACTAACTTGATTACAGAGTCGGTCTGGCAGTTGATGCGTGCCTCGCACTGAGTAGTACGGAATAGAAGGTTGCTGATTATTATTTAATCAGGTTTGTAGTCCGTACAGAACGCTATGCCATGACAGACTCATGGGAAGCCATGGCTTGGGCCCCCGGGCTTCAGCTTCTAAGAGTCTCAGGTGTAACACAAATCTGGGCTCTTCTCTCGCCCCTATCTGGCGCTTCCGCCTACGCCTGAGACGGTTAGAGGGTTGTGCTGATTGCTGGGCTCAACTGATTTTACCATCATTTTGATGAATCTTGCACATAATAATGACGAATACATTAATTAGCGAGTCCATAGATACTTAGCATTACAAGACGGCACAATGAGAGTCTGTTATTCTGATCTATGTAATCGCAAGAGGAGACTCGATAGACTTGAGCAGTAAGAATGTAAAACAAACAGTGCAAACATAGCAAACACGCATACCCTATCAAACAAATCAAACAAATCAAACAAAATAAACACTGGCTGCTGCCTGGACTCATTCTTGACGTCTAACCAATCACAAGCTCTGAACACGCAGGATCACTCCTTCGCTTAACTAGCCCAAAGTAGCACTAGCGTCTCTCCCGCCGTCTATTTAAACAGGTCTTTCCCCCCAGCTTCTTTAGGATTTTTTCTTCTTCTTTCTTTTCTTCATACTTACCTTGTTTGGGTGACTGCGATCAAGAAGGCGGTTCACCACAGATTGGTCCCTGCATTGCACAGCGCGGAGGAACAGTCTGTCCAACGGCCTTCGGGTCATTGGCAGGCGTATTCTTTGGCACCTTCCACTTTGTGGTACTTTTTCTTTTCATCAAGGCTCGGCTACATGCTGGGTGTTGGAGAAGAGGATAAATTAGCACTGTAGCAGCGTAACGCCTTGCCCCGTGAACACGGGACTTGATCCATACTGCTCAGAGTCACCTAGACCTTTCATCTAGACCTTTCATGACTAGAGTTAAAAGTCAACCGACAGTTGACACTGGAGTGCCACGCCAGGTCTGGAGCTCTGTCTGGCAAGTGACGTGTTTGCCACGGACTCGCGACGCCACCTCCAGGCACCTTATTTAATTGACATCGAGCCTCATTCTCACTGTCTTTCGAACATATTTATTATACACTCCATCCTTCTATTTCATCAAGCTACAATACAATCAAAGTGCTCAACTTCCTCCTACATTACCTATCCCGCCCACAATGCCCGTCAGCTTCGCCTCCTCCGACGAACAAACCTCCCAAAACCCAGCCGAAGTCCGCTCCACAGGCAGTGCAGGCGCCGCCTCCCTCGAAGCCATCAACTACCTCCAACAAAATGAAATAGGCACTCGCACACGCATCGGTGCCTCGAGTGATGGCGTCGTCGCTGCTCCGCACTCCCAGCAGGCTGCCGTGCCATCCGGAAACGCGCCTAGTGCGCGCCAGTTGACCAAGGATGAGGCCGATCGGTTGTATGAGGAGAACATTGAGGATGAATATGCGAAGAGGGAGGGTGGTGCTTGATTTCTTGGTGGTCTTATGGATGCATGATATGCCTGTATAATATAAATGGAATGAAATTTTCTGCTCCTTCACTCCGTCAAAATTCACCTACAGACAAGATGTAGTAACTTCCCGCGTACCTGTTTCATCGCTCGCAAATCGACCTCGTGAACCGCGTTGCAACAATACCATTCAAAATGTTGTCAAGGTTACGCATGTTTTTAGTTGTCAGGCTTGCTCATTGAAGTATATCAGCTTCGCGTTGTGTGTCTCAATGTGTGTGGATCAATCACGAAGTCGGAGGAGCCAGACTACAAGACTGTGTACAAGTCATACCTTCTATTGCCCCATGGTTCTCCGTCTCTTCGTAGTGCTCGATCCGCGACTGAGCCTGGGAGTATCTGAGGTCGTTTTGCGTGTTGATTGCCAGGTGATTGTCCATCCACATTAGCTTGTCGGGACTGCATCACGCCCAGATCGGATAGATTTCCATGCCCCGTGTTCGGATTCAAGTTGTGGTTGCGCTGTCGGCTTCTTGAAAGGAACGATATCTCATGGCGAGTATGCAACCCATTAAGCTTTTCGTTCTTCTTCTAGAGATATTGCAGCGTGGCAACATTGTAGTCGCGACTTGGTTATGTAGACAGATGAAGATTGTGATGCGCGCGAGGCCCATGAAACTCGAACGCTTCATTCCATCTGGGAAATAAGTAGACGTCGTCGTTGTCAGCAAACATGAAGGTTTCGAGATAATGTGGGAGCTTTTGTACCTACGATTTGTGCAAGTAGTAACTAAGTGTAAGCGTCGAAACTTGACTCTGGCCTTCGTATGCACATGCGCTTAACTCGAGAAAACGCAACTTCAAAGGTCGGTTTTTAGAGACAGGGGACGAGTATATTGAAATTTGGTGCCTGATATGGCCCGACAAGGCTGTGCAAGGTTGCTTGATATGTATGTCAAACGCCACTGGACGATTGAACCACTGATGACCCTGGCAGCTATATTACGCTAGAGAAGCAATACTTTTCACAGAATTGCAGTTATTGGTGAGCGCGGTCGTTGTCACTATGCCTACCCTCTCAATCCTTTAGATGACTTCAAAGGAACCTTGAAACTTTACATGTCATGATTGTGGTGGAAAGAGGCCAGTCAACAAGAAGTACCTGGGGTACACTTCATGCCCTCATCAAGAAAGTTCCGACATGGCCAAATTCTTTGTATCGCCAAATGGTGTTAAACCAGCATCCGACAGTGAGTGATTAGGCCATCCGATCACAAAAAACCTTTGAAGTGTCGACGACGAAGGCCACGTTGGATGAACTGCATTTAGGCAGCTTCAACCTTTCTGAATCTATAGACTTACTACTCACTATGCAACAAGGATTGGGCGTTCAATTCCTCGGCATCATGCTGAGAAATACAATATGTCAGTGTCCACGAATCCCACGACATTCTCGGGGAGTGATTATAGTATGATGATATGACTGAGAATACTGCGAAATAAGGTCGTAGCATCAAGCGTTATTGGAATGTTTTGAACGACATGTTGACGGGATGACATTGGTTCGAGAGAGTAGCCTTTAGGGTTAGGGCTGGTCAATAGTCACGTGACGGAACACGGATATCTGGCCCGAGAATATCCTCAGAACCATCCTCGATCCATTTTCCTATGCTTGTTTCTCGAGTTGGCACCACCATCTATTCTATAAGTATGCAAGTGGCTTCGAGAGCTTCATATTGCTGTATACTGCAGTTGGTTGCTGGCCAAATATTTCTTCATCGATGCCTATGACTGGTTAAAAATGATCGATCTTGCTGATTGATTCTTTATTGAGGATTAGCGTACCAGCCAGCAGCCTACGTTGAGACTCCGGGGTCCGAATTACGTGCGGTGTCATATCAGATTCATCAGACGCTCTAGTGGTTGGCTAGTGATTGCAGTGGGCCTGCTCAGACTTGATCGAGTGCTATAACTTATCGGTGTCACATCTCAGCTTGTTCTAACTTACTCGCGTATTTCGTGAGCCAAAACTTGGAAGAGATGGCGATAATGATGATGGAGAGTGGAATGAGGAAGAGATTCGGAGCAGTCTCGAGAAATAGAATAATACTCAATTTAAGTAGCAAAATCATCTAGAGACACATATATAACAAAGAATCAACAATGAATGATGATGTGGAGTAGGCATAGGCACTAAACAGCGATCCCGTCATGCCGCAACCTTGGCTAAGAAAAGGCATCGTGGCCTCTTTCCCAATGCCGCTCGCCGTCCTTACATATCTCAACCAAGGAATTCATTCTTGCCCTCGTAAACCATATGATGCGACATTCTTTCTGATCTACCATTGTGTACTCCCTTATCTTTCTTTATTACTTTTTTCCTTCCTCCCTTTCTCTCAATTCCCTACTCTACCGCTCTACCAAAACAAACACGCCTCAACGCTTACATCATGGCGCAAATACGCGGTACTGCGGGCTACAACCTCGGCCACCAGAGTCCCTTTGCTACCGCTCCAGGCAGACAAGACGCTACCAGCGACCCCAGTCCATTGGAGCAAATTCGTGAACAAACCAGCAAAATCGAGGACTGGCTGGATACTCTGTCTGATCCCATCAAGCCGTACGTTTCTTTGTTGTTGTTGTTGTTGGTGGTGGTGATGTTGGCCCTGCGTTACTTTCCGCCGGAGGTCAAAGTCGAGGGAAAAGAACAATTCTGATTTACGTGTCGTCAACACTATAGATATATTCCTGCAATTGGCCGCTTCCTCATCGTCGTTACTTTCCTCGAGGATTCACTCCGTATCGTCACGCAATGGAACGATCAACTCATGTTTCTCCGGGATTACCGACACAGTATGCCGATCCATCAGTGATCCTACAGCTGGACCCCGAGATCAATTAAGCTAACAACGTACTGAATAGTTCCCTGGGGTATCACGCATCTCTTTCTCGTCATCAACGTCGTCGTCATGCTCGTCGCTTCAGTCATGGTCATTGCCCGCAGACACAGTGAATACGCAGTAGGTGGATTGCTAGGTGTGGTAGTTACGCAAGCTCTTGGGTACGGTCTTCTCTTCGACCTCAACTTCTTCCTCCGCAACCTCAGCGTCATCGGTGGTTTGTTGCTCGTCATTTCCGATTCATGGGTGCGCAAGAAGTACATGCCCGCTGGTCTGCCGCAGCTCGACGAGAAGGATCGCAAGATGTACGTGCAACTCGCCGGTCGGGTGCTTTTGATCTTGCTCTTTGTTGGATTTATTCTTGCTGGTAAATGGACTTTCTGGCGCGTGCTGGTCAGCTTGATTGGGTTTGTGGCTTGTGTGATGGTTGTTGTTGGCTTCAAGGCCAAGATGAGTGCTGTGATCTTGGTCATCTTGTTGAGCGTGTTCAACGTGTTGGTCAACAACTTCTGGACGGTATTTCTTTCTCCCTAAGTACTTTTCGAAGCTTACTGACTCTCGCAGCTCAAACCCCATCACCCCAACAAGGATTTTGCCAAGTACGACTTTTTCCAGGTTTTATCCATTGTGTACGTCCCATTCTTTGCCCTGTTCTTCTACTTGCAACTAACATTCAGCAGTGGTGGTCTTCTCCTCCTCGTCAACATGGGTCCCGGTCAATTCAGCGTCGACGAGAAGAAGAAGGTCTACTAAACCCTACAACACCCGGAAAGCGACAGAAATCATTACCGGAGATTTCAACGACTCAAATAAAAGAATATATGCAGCGATCAGCATGACATGGCGGGTGACGGATATTCATCCTTTCTATGCTTCTTTTTTTCCATGCTAAACTATGGTTTCACTTCGTGTTTCAATGCTATGAATTTTCCCATCATGGATATGTTATATGAATCTTTTCTTCAAGGAGTTATATTGACATTTGAATTGAATTTATATTGCAGGTCAGTCTGTTTATCGACTATACTTTGTAACGGTGGCCGTGTTTGTTCGTTTATTTTCTACTTTCACTTTCCATGAAGTCATGGTCACGCCTCTCATGTTGAAAACGTACTTTCTTTCAATTTCAGACGGCGCCGTATCAAGCTCCTCAGCAAAATGTCGGTATTGATGTGGAGCGGTGTTATTACCATCGTCGAGTTTCTCAACATTGACGAATCTGAATCTGCCCATTGTAGTTTGTCTTGTAGTATGAATGCGGCCATCTTCTTCATTGATCCGAAGAAGGACCTTTGTCTCCTCTTGTTGTCTCGTTTCGAGGTCTTCCTCGTATATAAATACTGTTTTAGTGCCGAAACTTTCGTCGTAAGATGCCTTCTCAAGACGAATTGATGCTTGCCCTGTTACTGTTTTCATTTCTGGTAAAGTTTCTTGTTCGTAACGCCAATGGCCGCGCAGAGCTCTCAAAATTGTTTTGGAGAGTCCTAGCTGTCGTTCTTTGTGGTTCGAGGATGGTTCGGTTCGATCTAAGAGAAGCTTTCGCAGGGAAATGATCACTTTGTTGCTGCTGTTGCTATTTCCATTCGTGGTTGTAGACTCAAAGTATCGTGCAGGAATTACAGGTCCCGTTCTTTGTGTGGTATCATCTTGAAGTGGCTTTCGTGGAATCTGCATTTCGCGTGCAAAGGTCTCCATCATGCCGACATAATCGCCCATGGGAAACTGAGCACGTGACGAGGTTGTCCTTAGATCTTTGACTTTGGTTATATCGTTGTTGCTGTCGATTTGACCACTCCATTGGCGCGCAAGACTTCGTGCTTGCATCTCCATGACACCCCAATAGGGGCCGCGATACATGCCGACGAAGCCCAGGTCAGGAATGTTAGGGTTTCGGACTCCCTTCTCGTCAAGTACTATAGGAAAGACAGTGTCCTTTTCGGTGTATTCCAGGGATTGCAGGACTTCTTCCGGCAGGAAAGATAGAGATTCAAACGGTGTGAAGCCCGTTGCAAACACTATAGCAGCGACATTGTCGAGTTTCAGCGTCTTTCCATTGTTTTGCTCGATTTCCACGACACCTTTCGATCCTGCTTCTCCGCCAGTCCATTGCATTCCTGACAGTCTGCCCAGTGTAGGCACAATATCTCCCGCACGCACAAATCCAGGATAATGATCCGTCACAGCTACCCACGGTGCGCTATTTCTGTCTTCAATTTTCGCTTCCAAGGCCAATTCCTCCGCAACATCAGACTGATCCGATCCAAGCAGCGACTCGAAATATGCATGAAGCATATTCGCTCTCTCGGGCGTGACGGGTCCCAAGGCATACTGAATATCGCCGGGTGGTCTTCGGGACAGGTCGTACATGACTATGTCCAGGGGTAGAAAGTAGCCCGATTGGTCGTTCGCAGGCAAATAAGTAGGGACGGCCCAGAAAGGGCGGGTGGTTATGTGATGTATTACTGGTTTGGTCGTCTTCGGTTCCGTTTTTGCAGATGGTAGATCCAGGGCAAGTGAACTAGCAGCTTCGGCGCCGGACATGCTCCCACCGACAACGAGGATTTTGCCATCTCCATCCCCAAGACTGGTAACATTTCCACTGTTAGATCTGAGGGAGGAGCTATGTATGGCTCTATCCTGGGGAAACTGGTCGAGACCAGCGATGGAAGGGATATAGGGACGACTGAAATATCCGGACGCAACAACAAGATAGTCGAATGATTCTGAGAAATGCTTTTCTCCATCGGAGTGAAGTTGATCGGTCCATTCAACGGTCCACTTTCTCGTTGTACGTGTATTCTCATCGCCCCGATTCCGCTGCGTACGATTTACTCGACAAGACAACCTCAATGTCTCCCGCGGCAGGAATCGATTGGCATAACTCTTCAAATACTCGCCCACCTTCCACGCTTGCGGGAACATATCTTCATCTTCTTTTCTCCCATACTTACTTTCACCATTCCAATCATGATCCGAAAATGAAACTGTAAACCGACTCAAGTTGGTGCGCATGAAACAATCCACAAAATCCGATGAGCCCTTCTTGAAAGTGCTGCTATCCGGTCTGGTAACAGCCCATATCCCGCCGACGATGGGCTTGGAATCGAATATTATGGGCTCGTAGTAGCCTTTGGGATAGTGGTGTAGAAGAGTTTTGGCCATGACAAGCCCCGACGGGCCGGCACCTGATAGTGCTTGTTAGTCTTTCATCTATCGCATGTGGGTAGGAGTGTGATGACAGTGAAGAAGAAATTTTGCAGCGGGGTAGTAGCTGCCAGCCAGATGGGACATACTCACCAATAATGGCGACCTTTTTGGTTGTGTTCATATCTTCAAGTCCCTCGGGTATATTGACGATAGATGGGCTGAATCGTCCATTAAAAGTGCTAGACTTATGAGCTGTATAGGTTTTGATGCCGTTCAGGTCCAGTAATTGGACTGGATAATTGCGTACCCCAACTTATATCGAATAGGGTTAGGGTTATCACGTCTGCCTTAGCGAGATTACAGATAGACGTTCTTGATGGCTAACAATAATGAATTGTATACGAAAGTCATCAAAAGAGCCAAGACTAGAATCAGGCAAAGGTAGCAAGGAGGTCATCTATGCTTCCAGGCATTGCATCTAAGCATGCGAAGGATCTTACCAGAATATTCGAGCGTCACTGTATGGTCCAGACTTTACACAACGACAGTCACATCCGTCTCTTGCTGCAGGCATCAACATGTGGCCTTCAGGTTCACTGATAAAGTCTGATTTGGGTCGCATTCCACATTTCTCAGAGACCTTTGCCTATTCAGACCCGACTGTTCTTGCAACTGGGCAGGACACGCTTGATATGTCAGGGACTCGGGATTTCGGCATGGTCACTGGTTCGTGATGCAACATTTAATCCAAGTCGTTATTGTTAAGGCAAGAAGACAGAATTATGCGTAGTCCAGATGGATCTGCAGGTAGCATAAATACTCATTCCTTGTATTAGACATTAGATTATTTTGAACAATATGTATCATACACAGTAACAATTAAAGGATGACCACCATTCATTCAAATTAAGAATAAAGACTCTGCGTGGCAGAACAGAAGCAAATCAGCTGTAGACTTGCCCGAACAGTATTCAATGAGTGGTCGGTCCATAGCAGCCTGTTGCCTTGTTGCAGGTGCATAGAATGTATTTCATATGCAGTCGTATGCTAATCATGACAGTAGGCTTCGTCAATGCCGTTTGACCCAGTACACTAATCGGACAATAATAATACAACTATTAAGAACCAATCGTGAATGTGTATCGCGAGGTCACGGCGGAGGGAGAAACTTGTTCTCAGGGTTCGTATCGAATGTGTATGTCGTCCCTAGGCGTCAAGGTAAGAGAATACACAAGTACGGGAGGTTTATCGGACAATTGCACTGATAATAAATTAAGGTTAGCAAAAGCAAGGGATAAACGCGAGTCAGTCGGACCTACTCAGGAATGCTCATGGCAATTGCTGCAGCCAATGCGACACGTGCAGGTTCTCAGCCCGGCGGACACGCGCATCACGAAGATCTTGCTCGATCAGAAAAGTGTCCATGTTGCGCTGCGTCAAGGGCCTTGCAGCCCGATTTTCGCGTTTCAAGATTTCCCGCTCTGCGTAAGCGGCGCGCGCGCTTTTGAAGGAGAGTCTGTTGCGCAATTTGCTGGAAATGTTGTTGACGAGAGGAGGAATGGAGATTGGTGGCGGGCGGGCGGCCGTGGCGAGGGGTAGACTTGATTGGGATTGGGACAGGTCCATGGGATTGGTGTTGTTCGGACCGCTGCTTTTGGAAGACGCGTTTGTGCTGCTCTGCTGGGAGAGAAAGGTCGATTGTCGATGCATTGAAGTGGTAGTAGACTGAGTAGCTGAGTAACAGGGTGTTGTAGGGAGGTTGAGGTGGTGTAACAGGCAGGAGTACGCGGCAAGGCAGCAGACAGGACGGACGGACGGCACAGAGTACAAAGGAAAGGCGGGAGGGAGATGAGATCTTAATATATCTCAACACCCCTGTGCCGATCTGAAAAGAACGAATGAATGCAAGAAGGAAAGCTATCTACTACGTACAAAAGAGAAAGTCCACGCTGCAGGTCCGCTTGGTCGATTTTGGCGGCTCGGTTGGACTCGTAAGTTTGATGGTAACGTCGCTTACCAGACTAATACGTCCTACGTATGTGGTAAAACACGGATCGAGCGGCAGATGAGACAAGCTACGTAATAATACAGAGAAAACACACACGAAGGGTATGGTGTCAGCCGAACTGCGTACTACGGTCTACCCAGGTAATATCCATAGTACGTATTAAGTCTTACTGTTATACGAGGACCATACTATAGTGTCGTAAATTTCTCATCCAATAAGATACGATTTTGTTCCCGAGACTTTACCATTGAGAGTAGGCGGTCGCTAATATAGTACAGTACCATGTATTTCAAGGCGTGTATTTACGTTAGAGTAAAAACGTACTATGGATATTACCGGGGTAGACCATAGTAGTATTCGGTACGGAGGCCGCCTCACTGAGAAAATTAAATAAAATACATGTCTGTGCGTCAAGTCCACTAGTACGTCGTACGGAGACGGAGTACGTATGTACTTTGGGTCTTTGGCACTAAAAAACAGCTACGGAGCACTGTGTTCCTGTTAACTCCCCGCTGGACACCCTGAGCCGTGGTTGCATTGCTGGTCACTTACCTGATGAAGCAACTCTACAGACATAGATACCTAACAATGACTTGATTATGCGGCGTTGTACGGAGTACTTGTCTACGCGTGCTTGTTCAAGCTTATGCAGGTATGATGACTATGCAGATCTGCTTGCTTGTTTGGGCAAGCGGGCATCGTACAGGAAAATGGGCACGTGATCTTCTTTGCCCTAGAGGCTTCTATGTCGTACTTGAGTTAGCTATGAAATCGAAAAAAAGAGAAGCCAGTCTCCTATATGGGCTCGCACAAATATGCAGATTTCGCTAAATCATAAACATCCACACAGCTAACAGCGTGCTGTCGAGTGATCTTCGTTGAGGATCCTGGAGAGCCGTATTGACAGCTGCGAGCGCTATTCGGTACGCATGCACTCTATTATGCGTCGAATTCAGAGCGCGAGTCTTGCTCGCTACATACGCGAGCCCGATTGCATTGCAAACCTCGTGAACAGGGAGTGCGGCATCTGCTTGTCGGAGTTATGCGTCGGATCGAATCGAACACCTCGTTTAATTGATTCACGGGGTGATTAACATCTGGGACGCTTGTGATCCTCGCTATAATCAAGGGTCTGAAGTCTGTCTGTGCCGAATCCAGCTGAAAATATCGTCCTGCCGGACTTTCAGTCCCTGAGGGAGCGGGGGCTGGCGTTCTCCCCTGAGAAAACATCCAGTCGGTAGTTGAATCTGCATGATGGTGGAGGTATGGCTGTTGTTGCTGCTGCTCTTCTTCTTGCCTTTCAACAATTATTTGAGTGTGCCGTCTATCTGGCACGGAATTCAATGGAACTTCTTCTGGTGTGCGTGGTCTGTGATTGTCCCGGTTCATAACAAATGGGAATGACGAGACATTCTCAACGCGAAAACGCACCTTTGCCTCATCTCGATAGCCGGGACAAACTTGTCCACGTCGGATACACCGATTGCAATGTAGACGAGCGAGATCGCACTACACTCGAAATTAGCTGCATGTTTCTCAACTCCGTAGTACATCTTTCAAATGATAAAAATGTGTGGCGCCTGAGAGTGTTAGGGGCTGAGTCTCCGGAACCCCTATGGGCCTCAGGGCCCAAGCTAAGGCTACCCATGAGTGTGTTCCATACGGACCGTAAACAGGAATAAATAATAATGATGATCCCATGCAAAGACTAACATCGTGCTGAAAAAAGGTTTAGTTCTGTCACAACGTATCAGGGAACCAACTGTGGTGCGTGCAGTCATCGCTATATCGAAGTCAACCAAGCCTTGCAGAAAAGTTACCATCTGGCAAGAGCGTGCTACCCTGAATTTCAGCTACATAACTAGCAAAAAATTGTTTCAAGCAAGATATATTTTAGACTCCTGATGAATTATGACCGGAACATGAATGCTCTTGGACATACTGACCACATGATTGACGGGGAGACTTGCTTATGTTTACATGACCTAGACCCTGCTCAGGCACTGAGGCAGATGCCTAGCCATATATTTTTCAACCGTTTACCTACTACGGAGTATCGGTGACTGACTTTTCACTATCGATTATTCCTTTTTCCCTTCCCCTCCTCCCCCGCATTCATATCATTGACTAGGTTTTACATGGTACCCTCACAAATTACCATCATTAAATTACAAGTCAGATGAGCATGTAGTGCTGCTCACTTAAGGGGAAATAACATTTGAAACTGAGGATGCAGTAAAAACTCAACAGTCACACTCCATGCTATGTCGCGGTAAACGCGTCAACCTTTTTTTGAATTTAGATTTTACTAAATGCAACCATGCAGGTCTCTGCTTCTTTCGGAGTCTTACTGGCATACATATGCACCGTCAATCTAGTGGCAAACTGTACTCTGCATGCATGGTGAAGTAGAGGTAATGTACTGCATATTACATTCATTACAATCATTACAGTACGGCTCTAGGTATCAGGGCCAAGGGCTATGATAGTTACCGTGTTATTGCCTTAACTCCCCGATCCTATGAATTGATGTGTGTAGGAAGCTGCTGTCAATGTCCCAATATTTGCGAGTTCATGTTTTTGAATCGGTATACAGACACTAATCAGGTCGATCGATTCTTTATGGTTTTGCTCTCTGGTAATCTCCCAGAACTCGTTCCACCTGCGCTCAAGACGTTCAAATCGAATACATCCAGGTCATAAGAAGACTCAAGCTTGGTTTGTTGTCGGCGATTCCGTCGATGATCTCGCGTGGTCCTATACTTGTCGCTGTCAATAGATCATGTAGGCTGGAGGAGTTGCGGCGACTTAGGGCTTTCAATTGAGAACCCTAAGCCCTAGTTCGAACTTTACTTCCCCCTTGGGCATTCAATCGCTCAGTCTTGAAGGTTTTTTGAGAAGTCTTGTATTTCAACAATCGCCATGCTAGAACTACAAAGTGCAAGTCTTAGTAATTGCATGCACGTCTACAGCTTTGGGGTTAACGTACACAACGCCGACCACAACCACTAGGTCTCCAAGGATGCAATGAAACCTCAATCTTTCTCAACAAACAGCGGCAAGCTGAATTCTTTTCCATTGACTTTGTGCAGATTCAAGGTATCCAAATCAATCCCATGAACGGTCCGCATCTGTTTTCAATGTTTTATCTCGGTTAGCCTTTCTCTCAAGTCGAACGGCAGCATTATGCCCTGCCTGAGCAGCTACACAAAGCCCGTATCTGACACTTACATTGATACCGACTTTCCCAAACATAAACTCTTCAGCTCTTGATTCAGCGACTACCTGTATTCCGCAAGTCTTGCAAAAGGAGGCTGTGATTGACTTGGATCCCCAGCGGTAAGTCTTTGATAGAAGCCAGAATGAGAATCAGTCATTTCGATTGCTCAGTAAAGACTCGTTCTCTCTCTTTTAGTCAGGATTGTAAGGGATAAAACATACGGAGATATTATCAGCTCCTTCGGTAAATGCGAAATCGGTATTTGGTATGTGGACGAATAGCCTGCCACTTGCGGAGCAGTAAGAGCCTTGATATTACAAGGTCAATTAGCATTCTAGAGGACATGATATAGTAGTATAAAAAGAAAGAGTGAGTTCCATACAGTTGCATGTTATCACTTTCCGTTCCTCGATTGGTGGTGACATTTCGAATTTGTACTTGATAGTGCCGCAGTGGCAGCTGCCCGTGTATGCAACCATTTGGACTGCCTTTAGTAAATCTGTGACTCCGTGTCACTGCGTCTTCTCAATGTGTCAACGGAAAAGGGATGACTACATGGCCAAATTATATGTAGAAATTCATGAAACTGTATTGTCCATCTATGTAGGCCTACATAAATCAACCAAATTAGTGTTTAGTAATTATTAGAATCGTTGAGGATCAGTCTTCTTGGCTTGGGTTCTGTTTTGTTGAGCGAATTCAACAATATATGCAAATCTTCAACAAATCATTTTGGCCATTCTGAATGAATGGTTGACCTCGGTATAATGCGAGCACGTCGGAAAGTACGAAATAGTGTGCATGCGACTGAATTGTCAGTAACAATGCGAACAACAACACCCCAAGTGCTGCACTCTGTATAACTGTTTATATACACATGAACGAGTGCCAGTTAGTTATCAACTGGACAAGAGAAATAAATGTATGTATGATCAACGGACAATCTGGCCCCCACCCGTCGGCACCCGGGGACCGCATTTACGCGCGGCCCTATCCCTGACCCTGAATCCGATTTACAAGAATATTTCAGCCTCCCAGCCAAGGGTTTGAAGTTAAGATGCGTTGTCTTTCAGGGACATTTCATTCTTTGCGTAATTTCAATCTCATCCCCCCCTCCAGAGTCTGTGCGATTTTTGGATCTACGATCAAGCCGTACATAGCTACGTGAAGACGCAACAACACATAACTCCCAGCGACTGCAAATTGGCTAGTGGGACGGAAGCGAGATCGCCATAGGATAGACGACTGAGTCATGCCAACAGAACCTAAACGGATCGTGGACCCTTCATCATCCTCGTTACGCAAGCTCAAAAAGACACGAGCTAGTCGTCCCAAAGTACGTACAGGATGTGGAACATGCAAGTGAGTTTCGAGACCCGCTCCCTTCCCATCCTTCCCGGTTGCGATTAAAAGCTCCTATTGTGACTATGAGATAAGCACAGCGATGGGAAAAGGTGCGTAGTCGCGTATAAACAATCAAAAGACTAACTCGACGTCTCGTGGCGATGAACTTGCTAGGATTCGGCACAAAAAATGTGACGAGACGCAGCCTGCTTGCCACATGTGCAAAAGCTCTGGGCGTGTTTGCGACGGCTACCAACAAACCCCTGACAGAAGGACACGGGCCTTCCGGAAAAGCAAGAAGGATAGCCACTATGATATTCGGAATTTGATCGATAACCCCCTGACAGAGCCAATATTAGTGGAACCGCAATCAGATGAGCCCGGAGAAAATGCGCATGACGGGGAGTGTGTTGGCACCGTCATTCCCCCCGAAAATGTACCAACGCCCTCTGTCAACACCAAAAGGGTCACAAGCAGAATAGTGGTGTCTTCTCCCCTGCCTGAAGATGTATTCACAGAGTCTCCTAGGGCAGACCTCATATCATCTGCCCTTCTTCTAACAGACCCTCACAAAGCCAGCCTGAATCAACGCGAACGACGGCACTTTGAGTTTTTTATTAGAAATACCTCATCTCAGTGTTCGGTCTTTTATGGCCATGACTTCTGGCAACGTATCGTACCTCAATACACAGAGGCCGAGCCCGGTCTTCGTCATGCTGTCATTGCCGTTGGGGCACTTCATCGAAACTTTGAGGCCAGCCAGCTTAACTCACGGGAGCGCGATTTTTCCTTTGCGATCCAACAATGCAATAGAGCTATATACAGTCTCAAACACCGACTCGTCGGCGACCAAAGTCAGCATATGGAGGTAGCCCTCATCACGTGCATCTTGTTTGTATCGTTCGCTTTCCTCCAAGGAGACGCTGGAGCAGCATGTCGTTTGATACACGGTGGTGTGGAACTGATGCTGGAATGGGAGAAGACCTCTAATTCCCTCAAAGACCCCACAATAAAGCTGACCTTGATGCGAGTCTTTTCTCGAATACAGTTTCATGCCATGACGTGTGGTGAACCCAACTTCTTTATTGAAAGCGAAGATAATCCGAAAGGCACAATGAACGTGTTGTCGTCGGACGAAAGTCTCTCCCAGCCCATTGACAGCATCGAGGCAGCAAGCAGCTTGCTATTCGACATTGGCTGGCAGGTTGTGCAGAGGAAACCCTGGCTGAGTCGGCCGCACAGGAATGAACATTACGATGTGGTTGCGACCCTCAACAAGCTCCAGTACTGGGAAGCACAATGCCACTTGTCCTTGATGAGTCGACGTGAAGAGTTGTCCCTTAAAGATCGCGGTGCGTGGATAATGCTTCAAATGTGGAGCGAGACAATCTATATTCTAGCTGCAACGGATTGGTGTGCAGACGGACGCGAGTCAAGGTTCGATGGTCTCCTCTCGCACTTCCGAAAGGCCATCGGATACGCCAGGGAGCTCTTAACCACGGAGTCGATGCGCTCGTTCTTACCTACCTTCCATATGGGACCGGGCATCGTACCGCCCCTTTTCTTATGCATCAATAAATGCCGCAATTGGGAATTGCGCAAAGAAGCAATGTCTTTGCTACGGAGTTGGCCGTGTCAGGAAGGGTTCTGGAATACTGCAGGCTCTGCGAAATGTTTGGAAAAACTAATCGAAATCGAGACGGAGGGTCTGTTGCCCGGCGAGGTGGTGCCCGAGTCCCAGCGCATTATAGCTACGCATGTGGACTATCTGCCACTGACCAACACATATCGATTCTGGTACCGTCAGTCTCAAGCGTTTGGAACGTCAAGCTGGAAGAGCACCATATTGTCTGCCTGAGTGGGGGAGTTTCCTTTCTGGACAATATCTGTTAGGATAGGGCGATCGGACCGAAAGTAGATAGCGGTGAAGAGATTACTGTCTGTGAAGCTTTTTTTTTTCATACTATGAGTATGGTAGTTTGAAAGTGTGTTGAGCATGAGCAGCAGCCAATCAGACTACAAGTATTACAGATGATGATGATTACATTTATAGCTGATCTCATTGGTTGAGCAGCTCGGGGGGCCTCCACCTGGCCGAGATCAAGCTGCATGACGTTAAGCTGTTTGCGCCCCCGAGTCTGCCAATCAGCGCGCAGGGATAGTAATCGTCCAAATATTTCTGGAAGGACGCTCGCTTCTTTCTGTCGTGTTTTGGTTTCATCTTCCTTGTCCCTTTCATGTATCACATCACATTCTTTCTTCCTTAAAACATAGATAATTCACCTGCAGGAAGCCAGGGTTGTTTGCTGTCGCTCCTGCATTGGAGGCGCTTCCTCTTCTCCAAATTGCCATCTTACTACCAGTGGGCAAACTCGTTGATTCATCCTCCTCCATACACACAACACACAACTATGGCTCTGTTATTCTTGAAGAACAAAATCTTCCCGTCGTGGGACCAGAGCGACAGAAACAAAAAAGCGCCTTGCTCGAAAGGATGTGCTTCCTCATCGCCTGATCTCCGTGAGCTGATTCCTCCATTTAGCCTATTGACGAATACTAATATAGAAATCTCTAGGACGTCCATTACTTGTCTACGATTCAGATAATATAGATGGCTCAACTGTCGACGGAAACAGCGATGCAGATATCGAAGCACAAATGACCGGATCATACAGCACCTTTGCAGGGACCAACAACGAGGGCAGTCAAAACAGAGACGACGCATCAGTCCGAAGTAATGACAGCGGTCGATATCGCATCAACCCGCGATTGATTTCCGATGCGATTCTCGGGCTTTCAGATGGACTCACAGTTCCCTTTGCGCTGAGTGCTGGTCTTTCGGCTATTGGCAATACAAAAGTTGTTGTTCTTGGTGGATTGGCAGAGCTGATTGCTGGCGCGATTTCTATGGGACTAGGTGGTTACGTTGGTGCGAAAAGCGAGGCGTATGTCACCCTTTTTCTTACCCTCGGACCATTTCTTGTGAAATGACAACCAACTAATTTATGTGCATATAGCGAATCGTATGAGGCAACAGTGCGCGAGGTCAATGAGATTCTCGATAACCCCGGCGAGACTCGTTCTATGGTTACCTCTACCTTTGCAAACTACAAGCTCTCACCAAGCACACTCGACGAAATTACCAACTCTCTCCAGGCGGAGCCGGAGAGACTGCGTGACTTCCTTCTGACGTTCCATCATCGTGAATCTAAGCCGGACTGTAACCAAGCGTACATGTCAGCTCTGACACTGACCCTTGGTTACTTTATTGGCGGCTTCATCCCACTGATCCCTTATTTCATCGCCGACCAAGTCTACACCGCTTTTATCGCGAGCGTCATAGTCATGGCCATCACGCTTTTTGCTTTTGGATATGTGAAAACCTGCATCGTGAGGGGATGGAAAGGCGGGGTCAATATCCGGGCCGGTGTGATTGGAGGCATCCAGATGTGCGTCGTCGGCGGTCTTGCTGCAGGAGCGGCAGTAGCGCTAGTCAAATTAATCAATGGCAACGGCAATGTCTAGTCTCATGAAAATACTGGCCATTGTCTACGACTTTATGCAGGGGTCTTTCTATTTGATCTTCATCATGTGGGAGCGAAAATATCCGGCGTTTTTTGGGGGTTACAGAATCTCAATACATACCACGAGCTATGCTCGTCTGCGACGATCAGAAAAGAAGAATGGACATTCAAGTAATGTAATGTTAAATTAAAAGACATATAGAATCATAGATCATGTACCATCGAAAAGTGCTTTATCTTGGTTGATCCGTGTCATGGGCTCAACGCTTTCTGTACCAACTCTCTGCACCTATCACTCATCTGAATCTCCAGCGCCATCCGATGACCATTTTGTGACATCTTACCCCAAGTCTTCCTCAAAATACCTATCACTTTCTCCTCATCCAAGGTCTTTTCAAAAGCAGCGAACTGATCGTCCAAAAACACCAAACAAGCCACATCCTCCAAGATTTGCGTTTCATCCTCTTCAGTCTCTGCTGTCTCATCCGCCGTTTCAGTGGTTTTCCGTTTCAAGCCCTCCTTCCTGATCAGCGCAGCAACTCGACCAGCCTCCTCGTCCGAATAGCCCGCATCAAGACAGATTTGTCGCGCCTGATCGGCCTGTCGGTTCTTGAGGAAAGCGCGCCAAGTCAAGTACCCTACTTTCGTGGCCGGATACGATGAGCGGGGTACTTCCCAGCGTCGTAGATGTTGGGCACGAATTGCGAGACGTAGCAGTTCCGAGGCAGATGGTTTATAGGCATCAAGGTATGAGGTCATTTTTTGTGCGTAATGAAGCTCGTAGGGGATTGATTTTGTTTCTGCATCGGGTTCGGTGATGGCTGTGAGATTGGGGTCCTGGGAGTGTGCCTCGTCGATGGCCGAGAGGGCGCGCTGGAATCTGTCCGACATTTTGGCTTTGCTTCTCTGCCCTTGAATGATTAATTGCAAGATAGAAGGACTTTACTGTAATTGAGAGACGTTTCCGAGGAAATAGTCGTGCAAACAAATGAGGGGCAGTTGAACCGTTCGAGATAAGAAATTGCCCTTATCGCTTATCTCAATCAACCCTTATCAGATTGTATGGATAACTTCATTATTGTAACATGGGTAACATTCACTATGCAATCCTGTACTACTTGCTGAACTAGACCTGTTTTTGCAAATCAGCTTCAACAGCATCAGCAAAATCACCAAGATTCTTGAACTTCCACGCAAACGCCACTTTGCCCATCAATTCCTCTACATCCCCTCCCATCCCACTCACACCACCTTCTCCCCTCGCAATCCAAACACTATCCAGCCCGATCTGTTTGCCAGGCACATGATCATGCGTCAAGCTCTGCGCAACATGCAAGATCTCATGCTTCTCCACCCCAAAATCAGCCTTGACATGACTAATCAGATACTCAAAGTTCCTCAGGTCGGGTTTATAAGATCCGATGTCCTGCGCAGTATACACTGCATCAAAAAAGGGATCTAACGGTTCTGAGCCGGGGTCCAGAGGCTCTTTGAGACCACACAGTGGCCCAGCAAGAGTCTTGCCAAAGGAGCCGCGGTCAACATTCGATAGGGGCACAATTTTGAACCCCAACCGCTTAAGTTTGCGCATTGCCTCCACGGTGTCTGGGAAGGCAGGCCAGACGGCGATGCTATCGGCAAAAGCTACGCCTTCGGTCTGTAATTGGTCTTCTCCCGGTGCATCGTCTAATAACTCCTTTGCGACTGCGATATAAGCATCGCGCAGGATCTCGTCGTATGTTGCCCGCGGATTCTCGGATTGGAGTCTGGCTTCGTGTTTGTTGAACACGGTGCCGAGAGCGTGGTCATTTTCTCTGCTTTTCACGGGAGAGAAGTCCGGTAGACGATCTCGTATTGGCGAGAGGGCTTGTAAAATTCCACTCTCCCAGTCGACTAGGGTGCCGTAAATGTCGAATGATAGCAGGCGGTATGTTGAGAAGGGATTTTGTACGCCGGTCATTTTGTCCACTCTCTTCTGGCTAGAATTGTCAAAGAAGCAAGATATTGATAGCAATTGATCCAAGTGTATAGTCTAAATGTAATGGTCAGAATATCGTTGTGGTCGAAGAGTTGCTGTGATGATAAGACGATATCTGGACATCTGGAGGGTCCCGCTCTGAGTGAAGCATTTATCTTGGCTGCTTCGTATGTAGTCGGAGGGCACGCACACCAGTGCCAACTGGTTCAAGATAACGTAGGTGGATGGCATCGATCTAGTGACTGGCTACTTAAGCATAATGGGCAATTACTGCACAATTTGATTTATGTGATTTTCATAGATTTTCTATATACCCTGTCTGGCGTATCTGTAGTGTCAGCAGGGCTAAAGAAAAATGAGCTCGATCAAAATACATTGATAGCCCAGCCAGAATCTCAACCGGTCATCAAGAATAAGAAAACAAAGGTAGCAGGAAAAACCGAAGATATTCAAGCAAACAGATCGTGCAAAAAGCTTGCCACACTCCCTTTCGAAAAAGAATAAAAACGCTGACGTTTGTTGGTTGTGCGCATATCAACTCATCAGATCGCATCATGAACCCATCCTGTTTTGTTGGTCCCCGATAAAATCAATCAATACTTGAACCGCCTGCCCTGGGACTGTAATAGTCAAACACAAAATATCCTTCCGTACACTGAAAGAAACGGTGATGGCGTGGTTGCATCGCATAGTGATGAAGCGAAGAAAGAGCAATCGAAGGCGAAGAACGAAACTTTGGAAATCGTGGAATGAAACTGATTTTCGGGATAATTAAAAATCGAAAAAAAAACACCATCCGTAAACGCCATCCCAATATTTTGAATAAAGCGGGTATATCCAGCACCTCCATGCATAAAAAACATGTACGTCGAAAAAAAAATCTAAAATTGACCGCGTTCCGTGTCGACTTTGAAATCGTGAGGCTGTCATAATTTGTGCTGTGCATTTGCTCATCTGGCCCCGATCCCGTACATGCCGACCCCATAACTTCCAGTCCGTTCTGGCATAGGAGGAGACATTTTGCTCATATGTTCCTGAGTATAGTTCATTAGCTTGTCTGATTGAACATATGAATAGGTTGAAAAACCTTCTTGCGCTTCTTCTTCCCACTCCTGTCTTCACTATTTGAGTATAGTGCCCCTTCATCTTCGTCGTCTACAAAGCCTTCACCATAGCCGACAAAGCTGTTGTCATCATAATGCCGTTTCTTTCCACGAGTGGGACGAGCGCGCTCGGGTGCTGCTGCGATTGCCGGAACTCCATTCGCATGGACCGTTGGACGAAGAGCATTCGGTGTTGACACTGCCTTCTTTCCGCTCTCGATGACGGTATGCTTCGAGGGCTTTTCGTGACCCAAGATATCCTCCCAGTACTCGCTATTCGGAAGCGGTCCTGCTTCCAGCTTCATGGCCCGCATTTGCAACTTCTGGAGCGCGGATTCGGCCTCTGCAACTTGAATTTCCTTGCCATGAACCTTTTGAATTTGCCATTCTTCTTCCGGCCACATCATCAAGTGTCGCAACCCTCCAGCCTGATTCTCGTTTTTCACAGCCTTATTCCTTCCAGATAGACCGAGCCCTTTCAACTTGCCCTCGTACGACTTGCGAAGACGATTGATTTTCTCGCCTGTTGCGGGATCTGCTCTCATTACTGACCTTCCAATTGGTCCCAAGCCATACAACGATATAAGATCGAAGCTCGGATCAGGGCCTGTAATTGTAGGAACTGTTTGTGGAACGTGTTAACACAATGACACAGAAGCCTAGACTTACAAACAAGTGCAGTCAAAGGGATTATCTGCGTCAAGAAGAATATGCCTTACCAGATTTGCAAAGATGGAAGGCCGTGCCAATGTCTTGCTGCAATGCATCGAGACTAGAGTCACGGATCGAAGAGCTGTCCGCCTTCGAATCGATGTCCATCATGTCGACGTCCGCGGCTGATGGCCGGCCTTCCATGTCGAACCCTTCAGGGATTCTATGCCGATCGTGATCCGTACGTCTATGTGCTGAATTGTCGGCGCTACCAGATTCCCTATTGCCTGTCGCATGGGAGTTCTGTACGCCTTGACCCCAGGATTTGTCGGCAAGTTCCGACTCATCTGCTGGAGTCGTGTTTCGTGGATGACCACTGACACTGCTGGCTGGTGTCGGAAATGAGGTTGTTACACTCACAGTCGGCTGCTGTGAGTTTTGAGTAGACATGGGTGTTGACGAAGGAGGAGAGGAAAGAGGCTGTCCGTTTGACGTCCTCGTGTGGCTGGGGGACGTATGCGTGTGTGCGAAGTTGGAGGCATAATTCTGTGCGCCGACTGACATCAACGGAGGAGATGTGGGAGTATGCGGATAGAGGTTGTCTGAGATACCAGGCGAACGGTTCGCCTTGAGATTGCTGACTGAAAACGAAGATGGGGAGACGTTGCCTGACAGCGGAAATGAATCGGACATGAGCCTTGTCTTAAGGGTAACGGTGGGCGGTTTCTGGTCGATCAAAATCACCGGGCTCCGTCTACTTCGTATAGATTGAAGGCGATATGAGGGATTGCGAGGCCGATGAGCGAATGAAGGGATCGGCAGAGCAGAGTTTCGCTCACGGGATAATCCTGAATCGCGATGCCGCTCGAACCTGCATCAAGAATGCTGGAGTGCCGGACAGGTGAGAAATATCTGGTGATAAAATAGCTTTAAGAGACAACACCGTTGGGCTTCGCTGGGGTAGTATTGAATCAACGACGCCCTGGTTGCTGGCCTGAGAGATGGGTGAGGTGAGGTTACGGCGAGAGGAATGACGGCAAAGGCGACCGATGACCACGTGATTCACGTGACCCGTGTTCCAGCCTTCTTTTTCTCACGGACTCTGCCGTTACCGTCCACTCGGCGCTGCTGAGCCAACGGTCACGTGCGCTTCGATCTTTTTACTCCGAATCTCTTCACTTTGTTCATACTCACATTAGTTGATACACTCTTCCTATCTCTTATGGACCATGGTACAGCTGTACGGAGAATCACCCGATCATTCCTCTCGCTTTTAATATGAAATGCTAGCTATCAGGCCACTGTGTTTAAGGATCAATTCTACTTTCAACTGCTCCTTTGATGCTTCATTGAGATTTGAAACGCGAGTATATCTGAAACACGGAAACGACTTGCACCTCATTAAGGAGGTAGATTCCAATAAAGTCAACATCCAACCAGCATGGATTCAAGGCATCCAAAGAATCATCATAATCCCAACCCGTGAATGGAGCCATTGACGGATCAAAGGGAAGTGAGAACCAGTCATCCATACTACTGTTCCAAGTATTAGTACGTGTTGTTGCTGCAGTGGCAACATCGAGATGATCAAGACTAGCAGTTTCTGTCCATTGACCATTGGTGGAATAGCAACGCTGGCCATTGAGCGAGTCCTCTTCGGTAGCCGGACGAGGAGTGATGTACGAGGATAACGACGCTGGTTGGTTTCCTGGCAGCTCTGAATTCGGCGGCCACTGCTCGCGGCGGGGATTATAGTGTCCCTCACCGGCGTGTGCACTTGATCCCTTGCTATGAAAATGCGATGTACCAGAGGACTCGAAACTTCTACGTAGACGATCGACCTGGATTTTGAGCAGCTCTCCATACTGTGCAGCTAGATGTATATCATCCAGATTGCTAATTTGCAGTGCTGAGATCCCTCTTTCAAGAACATGAAGAGATTCGGCTAGTTTGGTTTTGCGCACTCCTAGTGCAAGGGCTTTGAGAAGGAAGATCGAGGCGCTGATCATTCGAGAGAACATGCGGATAGGAGCGTAATGCAGACTGTTATTTGTGTCTGGATCGCTCTTGCGTGTGATTAATTCAATAATGTGGCAGCAGCCATCAATCACTTCTTCGACTAGGCTGTACTCATAATCTGACTTGAACGGTCGTGCAGAAAACGTGGATCTGGGGTTGTGTGCAAATTGGGGCTGAGAGTAATGAGTGATAACTCGCTGCATTACGGTAGAGTTGGTAAGGACACGGAGGTGCTGATACTCGATGAATAAAAAATCCTCGTAGTGACAGCCTGAATCGGAGCCATGTCAGCGAATCCGCGCAATTTCATTCTTGTGTCCAGCGAACGAAGGAACATACTACCAAAATCAACGGTTGTATACCAATTTGACAGCAGCCGCTGTTTTTCCTGGAGACAGCTCTGGAACTTCTCATCATCGTCGGCAGTCATCAATGGAAACAATGTATCTGTGATACTCTTCGTTAGTTGGGTCAATTCAACCCAACAGTTCATAAAAGATTGCCACTGCTGATCATGATCTGTGATGCCACCTCTATCAACCTCTAAAAGGGTGACGTTGGATGCAGAGCACATGAGTGAGGTGCATCCTAATCGGGAAGACATCAAATTAACGAAACAATACAAGAGCTTCGGAAGTCTCTTGCGGCGTATCTTCAAGTGCTCTGTATAAGTCTCGGCATCTGGCTTGACAGCTTCAGAAGCACTTATGCTCTTACCCGAGAAAGCAGCCTTCTTGTCGAATATACCTACTTCATGCGACAATGCTAGTGCGGAGCTTAGAACCATCCAAGACATTTGCTCCGATCTCTTCGTCGGCTCAATGACGTCCCTTTTCCAGCGCTCTAGAGCTGGGATCTCATGACTGAGAGGAGGATCACGTGTGTCAGGGGTTGTCAATAATATGTCGGAGTCCCAACCGTCGCTGTCCGGAGGAAAGTGGACAGAGAGAGGATACCATTCGACAATCAGCAACAGAGCTTCGATTGTGCCGACATTTCTAGTCTTTGCTTTGGATGCTTTCTCTTGACCCAGTATTAAGCGCAATAACAGGTGCTGACAGTGCTGCCATAATCTGTGATGGATGAACAGCCCACGTGTTTTACCTCCCGGTCCTGGCAGGACATGATAGCGGGAGGAGATGGCCAGTATAGTGCAGCACAGCATGGGTTCCTGTGTAACAAGCCAAAATTGATTTGCATGAGAAGCGTAGAAGTCTGTCAGAATAGGCGATCGGTTTGACATATTGATGAAGAAGCTTCCAATTGCACATTAGCATTGCACTCATTCAAAACAAGAGTTCATCAAGGTAGCTTACAGATCGACCAAAGTCATTGCTTCGTGAGCTGAAAACCAGCCCATTTTCACAAACCGACAAGCATTCCATATACGCAGGATGTCATAGTCTACGGATCCAATGTTGCTTAGCAGCGGCGTATATTGATGCAACGAGCCAGGTGACTCTTCCACCTCAGCAACCGATGGATGACAGTCTAAGGCTATCTCCGAGGTTGAAGGGAAGCTGTTGACCGGCTCTGTACACGTAGCTGCCTCAAATAGTATGTTCAATGCATCATTCTCACTCGATACCATTGTGCGCAAAACGGTGTCTTGTAGATTGTCTGACTCCTCATTACGGCTCACTAATTGCGAGCTACTTGTGCCATGTTCGTCGAGGTCATTCGACCCGTTTCGTGGCGAGACACGCTTTGCAGACAGCGGACTGGGGCAAGTCAATGTTCACGATCTCCGATTTTCTAAGGTGAGGCAATATGTTACCCTGTCTGCTCCAAAGATGAGGATGTTGGCCTCGTGTGTCTAGTTTCAGGACCTGTATAATGGCTGTTAGAGTGAACTCCCCATCAGAAGGTGGTGAACATGCCTTTCCGTTGTCGTGACCAGGGTACTTTTGCAGCAAAAGTACATCGCAAGCCTTGCTCACTGCATCTAACACATTGCGCTTGGCCATTGTCATCTTTCATCTGACATTTGACTTTTCTCTCCCGACACGGAAGACAAGCTCGATAGGCACGTTGGAACTCATAATCCAGGAGCTTCCTGCTGCGTGGAGGCCTCTTCTTCTGTTCGCTTGCCATGACGTTGAAAGCGGCTTTTTCTGGCCGTGCATAACCTTCAAGGATAAGTTAGACATGAAAAGTCTCGTTCACCCCGCGACAGAGAGCGGGTGTTGTTGAACTTTGAGGCAAAATGCTCGGCAATTGCACAATATCCGCAGTGGGTCCTTCTCCACGTTTTTCTACCCCGGATTAGGATTATTCGATTTACGCACTACCGTACTAGGTATACTAGTCTCTAGAAATCATGATGGGGTGTACAGATTTTAGATTACGAGGCTTTTATGTTGCTCGGCCGAGAAACAATCATGTCAAACTTCTGTTTCACGATAAGTACAGAACCATGGGAAACGAGGGTGAGAGTCAAAGAGGGTTTTCGTCCTGAATTGGGACCATCCATCCATACATAACCAGCTGAATATAGTCACCGATGCTGTCTGTTCAAGTGAAATAGCGGAATCGTGAGTTATAGTCACCGCCATCTGTAACATCAATTTGGACATTCTGATCAACAACACCAAATAGCCTGTCTCTCTTCCGGTTTTCATGCTCCAGCTTGAAGTGTAGACCCAGAGACAAGGCGACAATCATACCAGTCAGAGCACATCCAATAGCACAGCCCTTGACATAGAAGGGACCATCCTCCTTTGGAAACACGGAACTACTCACAAAGCTTGAGCATTGTCCCAAAATAGCCAAAACCGCCATCCCACTACCTCGCTTCGAGTCACCTCCCTGATTATTCAGGAGCCAAGTGATATTAAGCGCTAGAGCAGGAAATATGCCACAAGTGGCGAGCCAGACACCCAAGTATCGAGGACCCGTCTGCGTCTGGTCCTGCACGGCTACCAAGAGAACATAACCTATTGTTCCCATGCAGCCAAAAGCGCTGACAATATAGCCTCGCATACCAAACTTATCAGAAATAAATGCTGCCGCAGTACAGCATAGAGATGCGGCAAGGTATGGTGGAGCTGTAAGTCCCTGAGCTCTGACGCTCGAGTAGCCCATGTCCTGTATAATTGTGGGTAGGAAATTGGACAATCCGGCAAAGGAGTAATTGCAGCAGAAATGAATGGCCATGTGAACATAGTTCTTATAGTCAGTTAGTCCACTCAGGATCTGGGTCCACTGAACTCGTTGTCTGCCTGTTGTATCAATCATTTGTAGCCGCTCAAATGCTTCCGTACGTTCGTCTTCGGTGAGGAACTTGGCGGTTTCAGGTGAGTCCGGGAGGAAGAAAAAGACTATAGGCGCAAAAAGAATAGTAGGTGCGCCCTCTTTGAAGAAGATGATCAGCCTCGCTTCTTAGTCGTCGCAATGAATCAACACAAACTTACCGATGAGAAAAAGAAGTCTCCACGGAGCGATAGAGTGCTTGATCTGTGTAATGCCGTATGCAAGAGCACTTGCAAAGCAGTTTGCCAGAGGTGATGTGCCTAACAAAATAGACACCCGGAAACCCAGTTCGCGTCGATGGTAAAATAACGAAAGGAAATACGGAGCACCTGCGCCAAATGCAGCTTCGAAAATCCCGAGGAAGCATCGATCGACGACAAGTCCGGCCATGTTGTGGACTGCGCCAGCACACATTGCAGTAACACCCCAGCTAGGGGGAAGATATAAGTTAGTGAAGGCTTTTTTTCTACCTTAGGAATACTCACCAGATGCATAGAACGGCAATGTAGATATGGGCCGGCAAAATCTTCCACAAGACTGTTGTCCATTCAAACAAGACGTAGCAGATGTAGAACGAATACAGGACCCAAGAGAATTGGAGACTGCTAAGCCCAAGGTCTTTCGATAGACCCGCCGCATTTGCGTTTCCGATGTTGCCTTTCGTTACCATCAGTCCAGTCTATCACCAGCACGAAGATTGTTGGGACTTACCCCTGTCCAAGTAGGACAGGACATACAGAACGCAGACGATAGGCAGAACTCGACGGTCAAACTATGGTGCATATGAGTCGATGAATGAGACTGGAATGAGGGAGCATACATACCTTTCTGACTAAGAGAGGACTTCGTGTAGTCGGACAAGAGACAGGAGCCTCTTCATCGTTCTTGCTCCAGCTGTCCTCTAGGTGCAGGCTTTGCCCCTGAATCTGGGTGTCTTTGGTTGTTGTCATGATTCGAAATATTATTAAAACCGATGATAATAATGAGTAAGTAAGGACAGAGATAATCAAGAAGAGGGTATCGGCTCCTTTATACCTATGCAGTTACGATTTGATGGCAACACGGGGATAATCATGTCTGCTATGGGCTGTATATTTACAGTGCCTGAATGGAATGAAGTGAAATGAAGGGTAAAATATCTACTAGGTATAAAGATTTTTTGATATAATGCTGACTAAGGGATTATGTGAGGAGGATTAACTTAATCTATTAGATTTAAAAAGATAATTTTTATTTTATTTAATTAAACTACTTTTTAGAAAAGAAATTAATTATATTAATTCTAAATAGGAATAGTGCTATATTACTTAGTAAATATTAATAAATATTAATAAGTCTTTAAAAGTCTTTATAAGCTAGTAAGATAGTCTATTTAAAATTAAAATTTTATCTATTAAGTTTATTATAATATATTTTTTAATTTCTAAAATATCTCTATTATAAGAAAATCTTAGCTAAGAGTAATAATAATATAATAAAATCTATAATATAATAATAGCTGAGAGTGGTAATAATATAATAAAATTAGTAATATAATTTAATAAAATTAATAAAGTAATAAAAATAATAATATAATATAATAAATAATTTAATTTAATAGATATATATTATAGAAATTAATTTAAATAAAAAATCTATTTATATATTAATTTTAATCTATATATCTAATACACTAAATATGAATCTAAAATTATATAAAAATATAGATAAAGATTTAAAAAAATATTTTAATATAAAAAGAGATATATAATAATATTAAAATATTAATACTAGATATTTATTTTTAAATATTATTATTTATAAAGTTTATTCTTCTTTTTTTATTAAATAAATATAATTAATAGAGTAGATTATATATTAATTAATTAATTTTTATAATTAGGCTTATATTAAATATTTTAAAAAATTTAGCTTATAGCTTATTAATTATTAAAAATCTAAGAAAGCTTTTCTTATAAAAAAGAGTAATTAATAATAAAATTATTATATTAATATTTATAATTAAGTCTATTTAGAATATTTTAAAGTATTTAACTTATAGTCTACTAGTTATTAAAAATAAATTTAAAGCTTATTTATAAAATATAATAAAGCTTATTTAATTTTATATTATTAATAATATTTATATTATAATATTTATATTTTTAGCTTTTAGATTAAGATCTCTTAATAGCTAAAGAGCTAAATCTTATATTAGAAGAAATAAGATTAGATTATATTTATAACTTTTATATTATTTTAATATAGAATATTTATTAGTTAAAGAATCTTTAGTATAATAGAATCTATATATATTTCTTAGATATTTTATTTATTGTTTATTTTTTTTAGAGTAGATTTAATAATTCTATCTATTTATATAATAGATAGTATATTTTTTATTATTTAATATTTTTTTACTAAGTTTAATCTTTATAATCTAATTAATATAGTTAAGTATAGAATTCTTTAGATTCTTTTTAGCTTAATTATATTATTACTTATTAATTTTTTATAGTTTATAGGGCTTAGTTATCTTATAATTTATAATAAATTAGTTCTATAGATAATAAAACTAATTAATTTAAAAAGCTCTATTAAGATTTACTTAAAAAATAATAATAATATAATATAGCTAAATAAAGAAAAGAGAAAAATATAATATAATAAAAGATATTAATAGAGAGAGTAGATATAGTAATAATAAAGAAGATAATTAAAGAGATAATAAATATAGTAATAATAAAAAAGATATAGATAAAAATAATTTATATAAACTATTAATTAGTACTTATTAATATTTTATATAATATTAATATTATTTTAGTAGATTATTATTTAGTATAGTTATTAAGATATTAATTCTATATATTAATAAAAAAATAATATTAAAGATAAGAAAGTTTAAATATATAATTAAGAATTAAAAAATAGTTTTTCTTTCTATATAAAAAGTTTAGTAAAATTATTAGTATTTTAATTATTAAATTTATTCTAATTATTAATTTATTTTTAATTACTTCTATTATTACTAAAAAATAGTAGTAAATTAATAAATTATTAATCTATAATAAGATAGCTATTTTTTTTTTAAATTTATTAGAATTCTTATTTAAGTTCTTTTAGAGACTGTATTATATATAAAAAAAAAGAATAAGGAGAGTATAAAAAAAAGTTATTAATAAATTAATTTTTAAATTTATTTTTTATATAATTTAATTTAAAAATATTTATAAGGATTTTAGTCTAATAAAATCTAATTAAAGCTAGTAATAAAAAAGTCTCTTTATTATATAAAGAATCTTATTTTTATTAAATAAAATAATAAATAGATATATAAGTATTTAAACTATAAAAATATATATTATTTTAAAGCTTTTATCTAGTTATAGAAGAGAGAGAGAAAGAAAAAAAATAAAAAAAAAAAAAATATATTTTATAAATTAAAATCTCTTAGTATAATCTATTTATTTATCTAAGTTAATTATCTATCTAGAATAGTTTTTTATATTTATTAGATTAGTATATAAAAGCTAGTAATAAATATGTTTAATTAACTTATAAAAAGTTATAAAAATATATAATAAGATATTAAGATACTTAGAGAATTTTAAAGATTTATAGAGATTTAAGAAATTATTTATATTAATTATTTTTTTAAATAGCTTTTCTCCTTTATTAAATTAGTATATAAAAGTTAGTAATAAATACTTTTTATTAATTTATAAAAAGATATAAAGAAATATAGAAAATTATTAAATTACTTAAAAAATTATAAGGATTTATAAAGATTTAAGAAATTATCTTTAATAATTATATTTTTAGAATAGTTTTTATCTTTTATTAAATAAGAATATAAAAGCTAATAATAGATATATTTAATTAGCTTATAAAGAGATATAAAGAGATATAGTAAGTTAAGAAAAACTAAGAAATTATATTTAAAATAAGAAGAATATAAAATCCTAGTTTTAGCTAGAATTAATATAATTAAGAAAAAGATTATAAATAAGCTTATATACTAATTAATAAATTAGAAAGTAAGAGTAAGATAATAATTAAGTTTATATTAAAAATAAAATATTTAAGAATAATAAAAGACTTATTAGTTAATTTAACTAGTTTTTTTATAAAAATAATTAATATTAAAGTTCTTATTTAACTATAATTAGAGATAAAAGTTTATATTTATTATTTATTTCTCTTTATATTTAGTTTATTAAGTAATATTTATTTTAAAAATAATAATATTAATATTTTATATCTATTTTTATTATAATAATTAAAGATCTTTATTATTTAAAATATAAAGTAAAGTATTTTTTTTAAAGATAATTTTTAATAGATTTTTATAAGCTAAAGCTTCTTCTAGAAAAATTAATAAAGAGTTTTAGAATTAAATAAATTATTTTATATATATTCTCTACTTTAACTAATTTTTATATTATTATATAGATAATTAGATTATTATTAAAGATTATTTATATAATTATATATTATTATTATTAAAGTCTAAAGAATTATTTATATAGTTATATATATCTATATAAAAGCTTATAAAGACTGCTAAAGATTATTAAATACTACTAAAGAATAATAAAAAGGTATAAAATCCTATAAAAACTTAGAAAATATTTTATATATTATTTAAGATTTAGAATAGTATCTTAATAATTATTTATAGCTTTATTTTTTTTTTTATAATTCTAAGCTATATAGAGTTGTGTTATATAGATTTATTAATTTATTATTTTTTTTAAATAGATCTTAATCTATCTTATTAATAATATCCTTAAATTATATATTATATAATAGTGATAGGCCTATTTAAAAATATAATTATAAAAATTATATATATATTAAGTAATATTATTAGTATTAATTTATTTCTTATTTATATTAAAGATTTAGTAATATTTTATTAAATATTTTGTCTTATACTTTATAGTTTATTAAAGAGAATATTATTATTAATAATACTTATTTTTATTTAATAGTTAAGTTCTTTATTTTTATATTAAATTCTAAAAAGAATATTAGAATATATTACTTATCTAAACCATTAAATAATATATATTTTATTTTAAAAGGTTTAAGGAATATATATTTTATTAAATAACTATAGAGTATAAGATTCTATCTAATTTTTTTAAATTAAGCTATTTTATATTAGCTCTTATAATCTAAAATTAATATATAGTATATATACTATTAATATTTAGAACTAGATCTTTAATTATAATAATTATCCTATTAACTATTCCTAAAGATATATTAATATTGGCTAGGATAGCTACTAATATATTCTTTATATAGAAAAATAATTCTAGATTTTTAATATTATTTTTTTTATCTTATTTATAGAATATATCTTTAAGTATAATAATATTATATATTTAAATATAATAAGCTAGAAATATATAAATTTTTTATTTTTAATTTTCTATAAACTATAGTAGCTATAATTAATTAAGATAATATTTATAAGTATTTATCTAGTTAATATAAATATTAGAAACTCTATTTATTATTAGTAATATTTTCTAAATATAAATATTTAGATTTTATATATTTATTATAATAAATATTCTCTATTATACTTTTTAGAAGAGGTTTTAAAATTAAATATTACTATATTATTTTATTTATTTATTTAATATAATTATTTTCTAGAATTATTATTATAAATTATAGCCTGCTTCATGTAAGGCCGTGGATGGAATGGCATTGCAGATAGCTTCATGTATCACAGGCACGTGATTCACGTGACCTCGCTAAGACTAGTTTCTATATATTAATTAATAGAATATATATCTTAAAGCTATAATGCTATGACTTTTTAAAGAGTAGTAAATAGCTATAAATTATATATATATCTATATTTTACTAGTTATATTTCTTATTTATATTATTATACTTTTATAATCCTATTTATAGTCTATTTACTTTTACTATAAAAGTCTAGTAGTATAAGGTTTAAAATTATAGTATCTTTAATTTAAAATTAAGCTATCTTTATTTAAGAGTAATATATTAAATCTAATACTATATAAATTAAATCTAATAATATATAAATTGAAGCTATTATCTATAAAAAGAACTAGGTTAAAGTATTAGAATTTTTCTAAATTATAATAAAAGAAAAGATTCTAGCTATAATTAAAGCTAAGCTAGAAAGTTATATAAAATAGCTTATAGCTAAGAAAATATATTATTAATAAGCTAAAGTATTATTATAATAAACTAAGATAGTAACTTATTAAGGATTATAAAGTGTAATAAATAAGATTTAAATATTAAATTAAAAGTAATAAGATAATAATATTAGTAAAGAAAATTTAATAGTAATTATAATAATTAAATTTATAGCTATAAATTATAAATTCTTTATAATAGTGCTGATAAAGCTATTAAAATTTAATCTAGAATAGTATTATATTATAAAAGGAATTTTTTAAAAGAGAGCCTTTAAATTAGAACTAAGATATTATTTTATAAAGAATTTATAATACTATATAAACTTTAAAGCTAATAAATATAAAATTATTATTACTATAAAAGCTTTTAGTGAAGATATAAGGATTTAATAAGATTAAAAAGTAAATAATAGTATTAATATAGATTAAATAATATAGAATAATTTTAATAATTTTCTAGTATAATAAATTAACTTATTAGAGCTATTTAAAAAGAAAGTAAACTAGATTTATATTATATTAATATAATAAAATAATTAAAGTATAATCTAATTTAATATTTTATTATAAAACTAGAAAAATTAACTTAGTATTAAATATACTAAGAAGTAATAAAAAACTTATTTTATAGCTAAAATATTTAAGTTAATAGAGTAAAAAATAAATAGCTAATAAGAATTTAGTAGTTTAAGCTATAATATATATATAATATAGCTCTAAGATATTGAAGATAGTATATTAAAATATTAATATATAATAAGAGAATCCTAAAATGATTTAAAAAATAGCTTTAATAATAGGAATAAGATATTAAGCTTAGAAAATAGATTTAAAATTTAAAAAAGATTAAATTAATAAAAAAATAGAGGAATAGGCTAAGACTATAGTACTTCTTATTTCTAATTTTATAATTATGATTTATAATAATAAGGGTTAAATTAATCTAATATTTTAATATTTTTATATATATCTATTAGTGATATAATTTATAGCTATTACTATAAGCTAGAGTATATTAAGAAGTAATATTAAATATTATATCTTAAATTATAGTTAAAATAGAATAGTAATAATAATATAAAATAATTATTCTAAATTCTTAATACTACTAATATAGCCTTAGAGATTTAGATTATATAGATAAATATTAGACTTTATATTATAATATATATTTATATATTTATTTTAAAAGAATATTAGTAGATACTTACTTTAATTAATAATAATACTAATAGTAATTTTATTAATTAAGAATAAGCTAGATGTTATAATTATAAAATTATTAGTGCTATAGTTATAATTAAAACTATAAATAGATACTAAATTTTTATATTAGATAAAATATATTTAAGTATTATTATTCTTAATTTAATAAAAAAGATAAGGAAAATCTATTAAATATATAATATTATATTTATAATAAAGTATAATATTATTTTAAAAATATTATAATATATTAAATTAGACTTAGATATTTATTATTTTATCTAGAAATAGTTTTATTATAATAAATAAAGTTAATAAGAGGCTAATAAGTGGTTTTACTATTATTAAATTTAAAAGGATATAGTATAATAATAAGAATTATTAAAGTAAAAATAAATAACTAAGACTAAAATAAAAATAAAAAAAGATTTATTAATAATATAGATTAAGTAGATTTCTATAATTAAGCTTCTAATTAAAATAAAGATTAGTAATAATATATTCTAAGTAAAATTATATATAATAGATAAAGAAGAGATTTTAAATCTAAATATTATTAATATTTTTAAGCTATTAGACTATATAATATTATATTTTAATATATTTTTAGAGAAAGAAGCTGCTAAGCTATTAAAATATATAAAATATAATTATATTATTAATCTTAAAAAGGGTAAAGATTTATTATATTAATTAATTTACTAATTAAATTTTAAAAAATAAAAAATATTTTAGGATTATATTTTTATAAATCTAGCTAAGAATTAGATTTATAAATTTAAGAGTCTAGTAAATATTTCTATTCTTTTTATATTAAAAAAGAATAATAGTTTATAACTTTATATAGATTATTAGAGATTAAATATTATTATTATAAAGAATTACTATCCTTTATTATTGATAGAAGAGATAATAGATTGGTTAATTAATATTATAGTTTATATCTAATTAGATTTTTAGAATGCTTATTATCAAATTTAAATTAAAAAAGAAGATAAGTAGAAAATAATATTTTAAATCTAATATAGATATTTTAAGTATATTATTATATTATTTAGTCTAGCTAATATTATTATTATTATTCTGTAACCACTAT
>JACVQZ010000215.1:0-159631 GCA_019828575.1 Talaromyces thailandensis | reverse complement strand
CTTAGTCAGCACCATATCGGCAAATCTTTACACCCGGCAGATATTTTACCCTTCATTTCACTTCGTTCCATTCAGGCACTCACAGACCGCAGTGCCTGTCCGTCGAGTGCTCGAGTGGATGGTCATTGGGTCGGTATTAGGGCTAGCTGCGGTAGTCTTTCCTTTCTCACCGTATCGGGTGAACTCGGAACGATGCCAGTCAACATAACATAACGTACTTACCAACTATCTTATTTATACAATGTGCCCTAAATGCGAATAAGCAGAATGGCCAGTTCCTGATTTACTTGTGATTAGCGAGTTGTGTTTCCACGGATGCATTTGTGTCTATAGGAGCCGCCACCATGGTGGACAGCCAGTACCTAGCCTTAAAAAATCTATACACTAATTAACTACGTATTCGGATCAGATCAGATCAATGCCATCAACCCAATATCTTCCACGATATAAACTGTGCTGAAGCACAAAAAACCGCCTAACCCCGGGACGGCTTGACCCCAGATTTTACCGTTGGATATCCATGATCCGAGGCTTGACTGGTGCCCACACCACTACGTACGTACGTGGACAGTAGGACTTGTATATATAGTAATCCGTCCCTAGATCAATCTGTGTAGGGCCATCCCGAGTCCATTATCAGATGGTAAACACTAAGACTCCGTAGACTCGAGAACACACGGACGTCAGATCTGGACTCGGGCTGGAGACTTTGCATGCAGGTATGTCACAGTGACATTGAATATTGAGCCTCGGTTAGACATTGAATGATTGTAGATTTGTTTTACATCTGTCGGCAATTGATGATGTTGTCTGTTCGACGCCAATACTGAGTATGAGTATCATGTCAAGACGAACATGTAGTATGTACCGATGAGAAGCGCTTCCCCGCAACAACCGACGGCACGCTAGAGACAACGATGAAATCGAACCACGAATCAACGCATGGGCAATTTACCAATAAGAAAATCATATTGACGAGTTTTTCCAACGATGCAACAGAAGAAGAAGAAGAAGAAGAAGAAGAAGAAGCCTGTCAAGCGAAGAGAAAAAGAAAGAAAGCCTCGTGAGGGATTTCCGCATTGGTCGCTGACTCGCGGACCAATCAGCGGCGGGGAATTGGTGTTTTATACGCGCCTTTACTTTACGTATATTACCATACGGACACATGTAAATCGTGCAAGGAGAGTGTCATGGCAGTACAAGGAGTGTAAAGTATGCAGGCACGCTTTGTCCCATGCAGGGATGTACTCTGTACCTAGTACCTAGTACCTACTATGTACTATGTACTCTGGACTCTGTAGTAGTAGTATGTGTGCGGAAATGCCCCGGCTCAAAGGAATGAGGCATTTTCGTCGGTAGTAGACTCAGCAGGATTGTACTTGGGTCATAACGCTAGAATATACTCTTGTCGGGCGCTGCTAGTACGTGCTGCCTCAGCCTGACAAGAAATAAAGAATAAACCGTTTCTTTGATCGAGTTGGACCGGAGTATACCGTGGCGGCCACGAGGCGCCCACAATGGGGATGTGGTGGAGAGACTGAAGAATAAAGAAAAAGAAATGAATGAAATGACACATAAACAGAGCGTTGTGAAGTAGCCTGGGAAATGTAGGTGTCTGTCTGTAAGCGTATGACTAACTTCTCGTACCGTATAGCCGACCCATTGGCTGCGCTCCCCGCAGCGACTTGCTCCCTCTCTCATTCTCCAGTCCAACTGACTTCGACTTTGCACGAGACAGGACGAGCCACAGAGTTTGCGTCTCTTTTCTGCTCTTTCTTCTTCTTCTTCTTCTTCTTCTTCTTCATCTTCTCGCACATCTCGCGTGCTGCCAGCCTCGTCGCAACTCAGCATTCCAACCAGCTCCAATCTCCACTCTTCCAACTTTTCCAGCTGCGAATTCTCTGACTCCGTCGGCCCTCGTCGCAAAGTCCCCCGAGAGTCAATTCAACGCCATTGACTCTGCAAAAACAGACGAAAAATTCAATGAACGAAACCCCCACGGACCGCGTCGGGTGAACAACAAAGTCGTCTTTTTCGTCGTGCTTTTCGCCCGCTCGTCGCATCAAGGAATCATTGCCGGCGCGCGACACTCGTCATCCCGTTTGATGACTGAGGTACCAAGGGCTAAGAACCTGGTGCGCTGGTTCGACAATAGCCCTGATTTTCACGACGTCCTCGATAGGTGGAACTAGACTGAAAACTTTCGAGAACTGGTTTATGCCCGCAATTCAGTATGATGGACACCGATAAGGACGACCTGCCCTCCGCCACGGACCATAGTGAGCACGAATCTGGCGACGTCGTCAAAGTGGAAGGCGGCACGTCAAAGTCAGCGCCGAATTCCAAGGATCCCTCGCGACCGCGAAGAAAGAAAGCGCGCCGCGCCTGCTTTGCGTGTCAACGGGCGCATCTAACTTGCGGTTGGTTTTTCATCCTCCCATCTAACACATTGATGCTAATTTTGTAGGCGACGAGCGACCTTGTCAACGATGTATCAAGCGCGGTTTACAAGATGCATGTCATGATGGTGTGCGAAAGAAAGCGAAATACTTGCACGACGCTCCAGACGGTGCTCTCGTGCCTGGAGCTCAGGGCAATTTCTACAATCAAGGGAACGGCCTGCCCAAAATGTCGCCAACTGAGTTTCCGCAGAATGGGACCAACAACGTGCAGCAGCAGCAGAAACCAAACACAATATACACTTCGTCAACACCTGCTTACAACAGCAACAGCACGTTTGATACAAACAGCGCAACAAACACGGTACTGCCAGACAGTGCACTAAATCCAGGCCCGTTTACTGCAACGCCTGCTTCGCCTACTTTTAGCATTTCTGCTTCCTCGGCTATTCCCAGTCTCACTCAGCCCGCCAATGATATGACGTCTGGAGCTGGACAAAACTCATTCGGCACCTTTTTCGATCCCAGCGATCCAGCTTTGTTTAATTTTGATTTGGCTAGCATGAACTTTGGCAATCGGTATGGTGCTTTGGAGTTCGGCATGTTGGGACATATGGCCACTGGTGCTGGGGACACGCCTCCAAGTGATAATGGCAACCAGCGTGGAGGCTCGATTGGCCAACGCAGCAACTCGCAGCAGTTTGGTAATCCTACAGGAGCGTTTACCACTGAAAGTCCCGGTCAGCAGTCGTTCATGTTTGGCGATCCTGTGCTCAACGATTGGTCTACAGGCCAGAATACGAATCCTCGAATGAGTGTTGGCGGTGGATTATACGGTCAAGGCGGAGGGATGCATCTATTGCAACAAGATGCGCCTCATGCGTATGCTATTGGTTCGAATACATTCGCCAGTCCTTCGTCGACGACGAGTCCGCATGCTACGACGATTGCGCCGTCGCAGTTTGATGAGTCGCCGATGAAGACCAAAACGGTGATATCGACCCCGCATCTACGCCAGCAAAGTCTGTATAACGCCAACTCGAACAAACGACGCCATCGAGAACCGTCTGCCATTTATGAAAGTGTCAAAGAGCCGTATTCGTACACGGGCGGATTCCATAAACTCATTGCTTTTATCAAGAGGAGATTCTCGCCACCGAAAACAGTGCGCATCGCCAAGGCATTAGCGTCTATTCGACCCTCGTTTATCGCTACGACCAAGACGCTGAATCAGGATGATTTGATTTTTATGGAAAAATGCTTCCAGCGCACCTTGTGGGAGTACGAAGATTTCATCAATGCATGCGGCACGCCGACTATCGTATGCCGTCGGACGGGCGAGGTAGCCGCAGTCGGAAAGGAATTCAGCATCTTGACCGGATGGAAGAAAGAAGTTCTGCTCGGCAAAGAGCCGAATCTGAACGTCAACACAGGCGGCGGCAGCAACCCGTCATCCCAACCCGATTCCAGCGCATCCTCGATACGCGGGGGCGCAGGAGGACGAATGCGCAACCAGGAACCAGCCCCGAACAACGCAGCCGCTGTATTTCTCGCCGAACTGTTAGACGACGACAGCGTAATTGAGTTTTATGAAGATTTCGCTCGTCTCGCCTTTGGCGATTCCCGCGGCAGCGTCATGAATACGTGCAAACTACTCAAATACAAGACGAAAGAAGACATGGATCTCGTAAAGTCGGACGACGGGCGCTGGAACTCGGCCATGACGCATCACGTCGTTGGTAAAGGGGGCATTGTCGGGGAGGCGGGCATGAACCGGTTGGGATTCAAGGATGGCCGCGTGGAATGTAGTTATTGTTGGACGGTGAAGCGGGATGTTTTTGATATACCCATGTTGATTGTTATGAACGTAAGCCCCTCTCCTCTCTTCCTGGGTTATATCAGGGTACGTTTACTGACGAGCACAGTTTTTACCGCATATTTGATCGACTCGATCACGCAATAAACGACTTACATACAGAGTTGATTATACCCTTTCTTTTTTTTTATCCTTTTGGTTATCCTTCGGCTGGTGTACGGTGTCCCAAGGCGTTGCGTCGGATCCAAAAAAAAGTCTTCAAACCGTACATATCTTTTTTTTTCTTGTTACTGTCTAATTTCTTGTATATCGCTTTCGGTCTCCTGTACATATAACCAAACCAAGTGCGAACACGGACGGATAGGATGGATACAAGACTAGAACGGGGGTGCATGATTCTGTGTGCACATGTTGATAGTATATTATGATTATGGATTAGATTTTTTTTTTCTCATCTACGCCATAGATGTAACCTGTAGGAGTATGTACTATGTACGTATATTTGCTGTATCTAGGGTATCTACTATCTACTATGTAGGCCAGGTTCCACAGAAAGGCTTAGAAAAGCTTAGATCCACTCTGCGATAGTTAAAACTTAATAGAATGTTCCGCGTTCGCCCCGCGATGACAATTACTTATCAACTACTTTTGCTACGAGTGTCAACGAGGTAAGTAAGTATTCCTGTCCATGTCTATACGTACATGTACTATGTTTAAGAATAGATACTAACGTCCGTAGATCCATCGACCTCATTGCCGTGTGTGGTGCTGATCGCTGTGCTGTGACAGAGCCGCATTAGTCAGACATACATCTCTTCCAGGTGTATCTAACATACAAGACAAAAATCCATAAGTGCTTACGAAAATGCGTCCAAACGGCCCTCGAGACCCCGTCGCAGGCCCCGACGCAGGTCCCGAACCGCCATATCCAATCCGTCTCTCAGGCCCGGTGATCAAAGGTTTCGGCCGAGGAAGTAAAGAAGTCAGTTCTCCTCCTCAATGCCCCATCACAAGACAAGAATATCTAACAGACGTATAAGCTCGGCATTCCAACCGCCAATATCCCACCAGATGGTCTCGCGGCGTATCCCTCGCTGCAGACGGGGGTGTACTACGGCGTCGTCGCGCTGGATCCCGCGCGGTTCGTGTACAACAAGGATGAACCGTCCACCTCAACCTCAACCTCTACCTCAGCCGCAGAAGGACAGAAAAAAGAAGTCACGATCCTACCTGCTGTGCTGAGTATAGGCTACAACCCCTTTTACAAGAATGAAGTTAAATCCATCGTCCGTATCCCCCCCATCCCTCATCCACACATTAAATCAATAAATGAGATAAATACTGACTACTGCACCAAAGGAAATCCATATAATGCCCCCCCTAACCTCCCCAAGCCCAACGTCAACAGCCCCAACCACAGGCGCAGAATCAGAGAACAACAACAAGGAAACGAAATTCTTCAAATTGCCCGACTTCTACTCTACGCACCTCAATCTGCTGATTCTGGGGTATATTCGGCCTGAGTTCGACTACGTCTCGCGCGAAGCGCTCGTGGAGGATATTAGGGTTGATTGTGAGGTTGCGAGGGCGAGTTTGATGAGGGATGGGTATGTGCGGTATTTGGCTGATCAGGCTGCTGGAGAAGAAGAAGAAGAAGAGGGTGACGATGAGGTGAGGAGAGAGAGGGAGTGGTTGAGGAGTTTTGGAGGGGAGGTGCTTTAGACTTGTTCGGCGGGGAAAGAGGATTAGATTAGATGGATAATGGATACGGTAGTTGAATAGTCTATTAGGTATCTTCTATGTATGCTGTGCTGTAATAAGAATATGCAAGAATTATAAATATACATTTCTTTTTTGATCCAGAGATCAAGGGATGGGGAGTCGATCAAACACGAGATGTGGCGAATTTGCTCTTCTTGCGCAACTCCCTTCCATACGTAAAGAACAGATATCTACATACGTTAGTTGAATACAGCGAATAGAGAGCAGAGTGAACTCACGGAAATGGAAGCATCAACAACGTTAAAAATCCCAACAGACTCGACGCCCAATGAATCCCGAGGCGGTTGTACACTGCAGATCGTCAGTCGAACTTATTCGCCGATCCGACAACGTGGCAGGTAACACAAGCTGCAACTTTATCTCAACGGGCAAAAAACTTACTGTATGTTCCAAACAGAGGGAAAACACCCGCAAAACTCGATCGAGCGAAGCTGTTGGCTGCCAGTGCGCTAGCCGCGAATTCGGGATAGGCGTCAACCAGGAATGTGAAGATGCCGGAATACACGAGGATGACCCTGACAGAATTAGCTTGTCATCATTTTTTATTTTTTCAGAGAATGGACGCACCCCATTCCAAACACTGCCGTTCCGATAATAGGCGCAATCCAGTGGACATGCGAGTACGCCGTCCAGGCAAAAATGAAAATACCAATGGTGACCGGGGGAGCACCGGCAATGGCGGGTGGAAGACGCCATTCGGGCATCGTCTCTCCCTTCTCGCCCACAGCGGCCATGTGATTGCGTTCCAATCGTTGGTAGTTCCTGCGCCAGAGCGGATCCGATCCTACTGCCACCATCATGCCGACCGAGATACCCAAAAAGCTGCATCCGACCTGCCATAATTTGAACCCGTACACCTCCGTAAAGACGAGGTTGAAGGCACCGAAGAATAGGTACAAGATACCCAAGAGAACAGCCGAATAGAGACATAGACACAGGACCATCGGTTCCAGGGTGAGAAGCTGAAAGGGGCGATAGCAAGAGCGGATAATAGTCTGAGCAACGCTTCGGTCCATTTTCTCGATGGTTGCGATATATCTCTGGTCGCCGGTCTCTTTACGAAGGCGGATAGCTTTTCGTTTCAATAATCTGCGATCGTTAGCATTGTCGTTCCTAATAGAAGGTAAATGCTTACACTGGATGGTACGTCTCTGGAACGAGAAAGAACAATGCGACCAATTGAACGCCGGCCCAGATGAGGAAGGTATAGAAAGTCCATCGCCTATGATTGTCAGTTTTTTATACGCAAAGTAGTTCAGGTCATTCTTACCAAGTGCTAAACTCATTAATGAATCCGCCAACCCTACAACAGTTAGCACTTTATGCATATGAGTTGCGGACATGCGGAACGTACAAGGGACCAATCTGAGGACCCAGAAACGGCGCAGCAGAAAACACCATCATCGGCGCAGCAAGTTGATTGCGACTGAATAAATCACCCACCGTACCCCCTGCCACGCTCAAAAAAGCCGCGCCGGACAATCCACCAAAGAAGCGCACGACAATCAGAGTCTGAATGTTTTGCGCGACGGCGCATGGAATCATCCAAATGACATAGAACGTGAAAGAAGCGAGGTAGATGATACGTCGGCCGTAGAATTCGGATAACGGCGCGAGAAACATTGGACCAACACCGAGACCGAAGATGAAAGTCGTCAGGCCGAGTGTTGCGACTTCTTTTGAGCAGTGGAATTCTTCGGTGACTTGGCCGTAGATCATGGTGTACACCGAGGATGTGCATGTCCTATTAGTCGTCAGTCAGCGGCTTAACATCTGGGTGAGGGCTAACGACATACACGCAAACAGAGCCTAGACAGACAACAATCGCAATAACCCATTTCCTGGCATAGCTCATATTTCTCGGATTTTCAGGATCATTCTCGTCCCACTTCACGACTATCTCAGTGGCAGACGCATCCGGTGCAGTTACACCTTCCTCCCTTCTCTGCTCAAGTTCTTCCTCCTCTTCATCCTCTTCCTTCCCTTGAACACTGATACAATATCCATCCGTCTGCGACAATGTGCGATTGATACCCGTGGAAGAGCGCGATGCTCTCGACGTCGTCTTGTCCAATTCGATCGTGCTCAGGGTGTGTTGCTGGGTTGTGGGAGCTGCAATAGGCGAAAAGGTAGCTCCATCTCGCTCTCCGATAGATCGCGAAGGCGTCGACGAGAGGGAATAGCGGTCTGTTTCGTGATTGTTCTCCATTGCGAGTGGCGAAGTGAATACAGAGATGCCGACTTTGTACTTCCCAACAACAAAGTCAGTTGATCTCTTGACTTGCCGGACTAGAAAGTCGGACAGTCAAGCTTCTTTATATCACGCTTGTACTATAATCGACCTCGAAAATCAATGGTAATAAGCTGACAAACGGAGCGTAAGACGGGATGACGATGATGTTCTTATAGACGGGCGCTGCGGGGACAGAAAAAAATTATCGGGAAGGACCCAGTAAAGCCGACCCAAGTCGTCGCATCAACATGTCGAGGCTTACGATTCGTCTACATGGTACAGCTCAATTGATTGATTTTAGCGGCGTCAAGCTGGATATGGTGGAGATACGTAGTCTTAAGTCCAGTGTCCACTGCTCCGTCCACGTTGGATACGATAGAAGCTAACAGCCGTGTTAACCGGCGCACTATCTGTCTGTCTGTCCTAGGAGTACTGCTGCAAGAGTACGTACATCTACGGACTTTGCGGTCTCAACGTAGCACTGCAATCGTACATCCGACATGGTGTACTAAGTTATGTAGTTATAACTAGTCAAATCTTACCAAGGACTTACTAATATTATAATATAACTTATATGCTCGGTACTGGTAATTACTAATTACTATCATGGATGAGAAAAAGCAACCATACACGTGCAGGTCAATAGTTTATCCACCACGTTGAGGGTAAACCTAAACCAATTGAACTGTATGATGACAACGAATCTTTCTTTCCGAACATTAGTTAACTAACTTACTACATAGTACCTATTTAACTAAATCCAAATCCAATTAATATAATAAAATGTGTCTACATCCGGAGCATAAAGCCGAAGGAGCGGCCCGCGCGGAGCGTGCGGGTCAGAGTACAACTACACTGTACAGTACGAAAAAAAAAGAGTCCATTCGTAGCAACAATCTAAGTATAGAAATACGACCCTGGATGCACGCCAGACCTCCCCCATCCGACATTGTTCCCATCAGCCTCGAGATTCTTAATCATCTCCGTCGCCTGCGACTTTGTCCGTCGGGCCCGTGTACATCGCTCAACCATGCCGTGCACGAAGAGGAAGACGTGAGATATCCTACTCCATTAGCTCCTCAACTTCCCAAAACTTGCAGGCAGAAGAAACAGGCAGAAGAAGGGGAAGGACTCACCAAACAGGAACCCCAAACCCAATCGCAGCAATCTCAATCAACCCCATCGGATACAACTCTGGAAAACACTCTCGACTCCAAAAATTGGTCGATACATCGCACATCACCACCATCCCCGCCGACGACGAATTCGGATCCATGGTCATTGTGGCCGTTGACCAGACATTGAAGACTCCGCCCCAAGTCGCGAATATCAGGGCCGGCACGAGAGCGGCCCAGATCAGAAAGTCGATGATTAGCTCTGGGATGTAAGGGACTCGTTTGGCTGTGCGCATGGCGTATATGCTTGTAAAGGCGTTGTAGAGGGACGACACCGCCAACTAACATCATTCAATACCAACCCTGACTCAGGCCTGCAGCAGAGGAGAAGAAACTTACAGGAGCAACAGGAATCCCATCTTGCCAATCCCCCTTATTCGGACCATGGATATGCTCCAAATTCCGATCCCACGACGGTATCGCAGCCGCAAAGAACGACAACGATATAAGCGCAAGGACAGCCGTGATGCCGCGCAGAATCGTTTTGATGAAGAGCCAGGGTGTTTGCGTTTGTGATTGTGCTGAGAGCCGGCCGCGAGTGTTCATCCAGCCGAAGCGGAGGCGGGATATTGTGCCGTCGCCGCTCATTTTATGATGTATGAAGAATATTGTAGGGTTGGAGTAGTTGCGAGGACCTGCTCGCTGATGATCTTTAGGGCCGTAAAAGAGTGACTTTCCAGCAATCGAGGAGCGTTTGTTAGTTTTGTAAACGTCGAGTAATCAAATATCAGTTCTAATGTCGTAAAAATCGTAAAAGCATTGCGATTCTGCTCATGCAAGCAAGTCAGTATGTAAACAAATATCGAAGTCAATAGAGGAATCGTACAGGATCAATTGATATATATCTAAATAAAGATTCTGCAGAACCTTACTATTATTGACATCTTCGCATGCCAATACACACCCACGACTGGGACAGTTTCGCATTCTAGACTCATTGCGTAAACGCTCTCGACTCCAAGCCAAAGCAGACACAGGTGCTTATAAATTGTACGTCTCGCGCACAGCGTTTACCGATTAGGGTATGCTGAATACTCCGTTGGAACTGTGCATGTGAGCTGATTGGCTGCGTCGCAATGGTGAGACAGCGACAGCGTCGCAGGTGTCAGACAGGAATTGCTTGGGTTTACGAGGGTTACGTGTCTTCACTGTTGACAGGTGTGTAGAGAATGTAGCGAACGTGAGGCTGAAACAAGTCAGGGAACGTGCCAGGGATTTGTCTACGATACTGATATCGTGCTGTGGCTGTGAAAATGGTTATCATTAGAATCTACGTACTAGCTAAACGTACAATTGGTACTCAACAATAATTCAACAGTCAGACTGCTCAGTGCTCACTAAGAGCCTAATTCAAGCAAGAAACCCAAGTGACTTCCAACACGGACTACCAAACTGTCAAGCAAAACTCAATCAATGTCCAAGAAGGGAACCCAGAAGCAAAACACCCATCATCAGTATATACGCCGGGAAAAAGCCGACCCAGGTTTTTCGAGCAATGCCAAAACAATTCCATGATCAAAATCCAGATCTGTACACACAACGCGGGCACGCTCCAGTAAAACAACCTTTCAGTAAAACACATCTTAAAATCAAGACCATTGTAACGCCTCGTACACCAGCCATCGGTATCGTCCCTTCCGTTGTTGCTTTTATTTTGATGTTTCTTGTCAAGAAGGTTAAGCAGCAGCCTGAACTTCCTGAGCAGCAATCTCGCCGCCAGCCTCGGTCTCTGCCCATGAACCCCAGAGTCCACGCTTGGCCTTAATACGAAGAGGACCGCCGATGTTGTTGTGGCTTTGCTCAACCTTGATGGCATCTTTTGTCGCAAGAACGAGTGTCTCAAAGAACATCTTGGTTGCATCAGCTTTCGTCGTGGTTTTCTCCGGGCACAAGCTCTGGAACAAGACGCCCTTCTTCTGTGGTGTGGCTGCCTCTGCATCCTGAGAACCTCCAAAGCGTTCACGAAGCAGGTGAACAGCATGCTGAGTGCCTAAAGATACTGGACCGGTCTCGGTTGGGTGGATGGTGTCGTCAAAGTCATCTGGAAGTAATCCTTCATCGTCACTGCCAAGTCTGTCCTCGTTATCAACGCCAAACTCAATCTGATCCTGCTGAACAGTGGTATCGAGACCGATACCCTCGTCGAGGTTGATAGCGGATTCATCTTCTCCAAGATCCAGAGCAGGGACATTTGCCTCATCGATTTCCATATCCGAAACACCACTATCGCGCTTACGCTTGAGTTCACCAGCTTTACGGACAGTTTCAAAAGAAAGCATATCACGGAGTTCGGGTGCCCATCCACGGCCACGGTCCTGTCCAAGAACACTAGACACAAAATCACCGTTCTTTTGCATTTGCATGAGTGTCAATAAGACTGGGTCACGTGGTAGGAATGAAACGGGCTTAAGAATATCGTCGTGGTCTTCTTGATGCTTCTTAATAGCCGCCGAGCTCAACTGAGTATCCACATCGTGGCCAATTATCTTGCGTCGTTTGGCACGCTGAGTTTCCTGTGCAATATCATGTTCCGCCGCAGCGGCGTCGTCTTCGCCGGCCACAGCGTCGGCTTGTGGAGATGCGAACCGGTCAACTGATGGCTGTGGTGATCGTGCTTCGGCTGCGGTCTCAGCTGGAACATCAAATTCGCCCTCACCCAAGTCCATAGGGTCATCCGGCATCAAGAACTGGTCGACATTGTCACGGCTATCTTCTCCAATGTCCATATCTCCCAACGGAGCATCGTCCTCGCCAAGGTCAAGATTCAAGTCGACGTCGTTGAGCTTTCCTTCTTCACTGAACAAATCCTCCTCCACAGGTCGCATAAGAGGGGCGTCTCGACCGACTTCAATGCTAATGTCGTGATCCAAAGGAGCGTCATCCTCGCCAAGGTCGAGATCGAGCAGAGTGTGGTCTTCCAAACGAGCTGGTTCTTGGGATGCAACACGCTGCGTGTCGGGTAGCAATTGGCTGCCAAAATCGATAGTACCAGGGCGTTTGCTGTCGGACTCCAAGTTAATAGAAGGCAATAGTAGAGAAGAAGTATCCAGGTTCATGAACAAGTCGGATTCTGTAAGCACATCGGGAAGAGTGATACCACCGGGTGGCAGGGCAACATTGGCGGGCAAGTCATTATTGTTGGTGAGTCGGAATGCCTAGAACACGGTTAGAAGTTTCTTGTAAAGACATCAGAGGGAGGACGTACCATCTTGATTTTCATCAAAGCTTCGTTGCAGTCATCCAATAGGTAACGCGCTTTACGGCTGTAGATGCGGACGACACCAAGCAAAAGCTGACCACTTAGACGTAGAGCCATGGGTGCTTGGCCTTGGTCGACGATAGCATTGACACTGCTTTCGATATTCGACTGTAGAATGTGTGACTTGGAAAGTTTGCGCTCCAAGTTGGCGGAAAGCCAGACGCGAGCCAGCGGCCCGGTCTTTGACAGAAGCGTCTCTGAATAGAACATCGTGTCTGTATATGCGTACGGCTAAGTTCCTTGAAGATATACAGCCTGCCCTTCAATTAGGTACAGGATGCTTGGTGGTAGAAGGCAACCACTGGGCCTACAGGCGAACCAATGACGCGCCTATCCAAACACCACCGTCTGATGATATTCGCGACAGACCACGTAAGCCGCCAAGGACGGTTCTAACACGCAGGATAACGCGATAGACGATGATTCCAGAAACGATCAAAGTAAGGTATAGTATTTTGAGACAACGAGAGGAAGAGTAAACGGGTGGGGATGAGGTCTGCGATAGGAAAGGAAGAAGCAAAACAGGAAGGAAAGTTGCGAGGGGCCCGGGTCGCGTTGGCAGAATGGAAGGAAAGTCGCCCAGCCTCTTTCCGTTCCGTCACCACGAAACCGATTGGCATGAGAATGTGTGGCTGGTGTCACGTGAGCGGCCTCTGACTAGCTCGAGCCTCGTAGCAACGGCGCTAGCACTGATTCACCGCATGTGATTGGCTGTTATCGGCCAGATGTTTGGGACATTCTGCCTAGTGTTTCAGGCACTTATAAGTCATGTGACCTGCCTATTGACCGCAGTCAACAGCCAATCACAAGCTGGCCTTTCGCTCTGCATGCGTGTCCACGCTGATTCGCGGCATCCTTCCTTATATGCTTTCTTTCTGTCTGATGGATTCAACAATTTAACCGCATTTCGTCTCGTTTCTTTTCAGTTCATGCATTTACGAAAGACCGTTCGGTGCTGTTGATCCACTTCTTCGCTGAGTAATTACTCGTTGGTATAGATTCCCAGCTCCTGGCGCCAGCTTGCATCTTTCTGTTATTGTCTACGGCGGCCATCATACTCACTCCTATCCCCTTACACGAACATTTCATCGGTATGAATTAAGGTCCAACACAAATTGACAGCTCCGGGGTCTCCTAGAGCGTGTGAATAAATGTCGCCGTCGTCGAGTCCTTCACTGCCGTTATATAATGTGCAAGAATCCCGGTCTCAGTCTCCTTACCTTCCAAAAGCGAAGACACAGGAGTCTTCCGTGAGTATCTACCACTCTCTCTTCTGATGCACGTGTTCTAATTGCTGGAACTCAGTCCATATCTTCATCCTACGCCTTCCTACATCCCCAACAGGTCGCCGACAGCCTAAACACCTCCCTAACTCACGGACTATCCCCAGCCGAAGCTGAGATTCGTTTGCACCGAGATGGACCCAACGAATTGCCTCGCGAAGACCCTGAGCCTCTATGGCTTCGATTTTTGAAACAGTTCAAAGAAACTCTGATCTTACTCCTGCTCGCCTCTGCCGGGATATCATTTTTCATGGGAAATTTCGACGATGCGGTCAGTATCACACTTGCAGTCACCATCGTGGTCAGTGTCGGATTTGTACAAGAATATCGTTCCGAAAAGTCTTTGGAGGCATTGAACCAACTCGTTCCTCATTATGCGCATCTCATCCGAGATGTGACTGCGAATGGCGGTGTGGACCAAGGAGGCCCGCGAAACGGCGCAATTGATGCGGATGCGCAAGTGACACACGCAGATGCCCCGGCTCCGATTACGAACGCTCTCAAGGCTTCCAGTACGATCATGGCAGGAAAACTCGTACCGGGTGATTTAGTTCTCTTCACAACCGGCGATCGCATTGCTGCCGATATTCGCATAACGTCAGCTACTGACTTGTCTATTGACGAGTCTAACCTGACAGGAGAAAATGAACCAGTCCACAAATATGCGGAAGTGCTTCGGGATGCCGCCGCCCCGATCAAGCAAGAAAACTCCGATTCTCCATTCGGTCAAATGCCGGGTTCGGGACTTGGTGAACGACATGTCCGGCTGAGCGAACAACACAACATTGCCTTCATGGGAACCTTGGTACGGTCTGGATACGGTCAGGGTATTGTGATTGCAACAGGAGCCAACACAGAATTTGGCAGGATTTCAGCTTCATTACAGGAAATTGAAAGTCCCAGAACCCCGCTACAGTTGTCGATGGATCGACTTGGCCAAGAGCTGAGCTACGTTTCATTTGGTGTCATTGGATTGATTGTGATTATTGGGCTCATTCAAGGGCGACAGATCTTGGAAATGTTCACCATTGGAGTATCGCTAGCTGTTGCAGCCATTCCGGAAGGTCTTCCCATCATCGTCACTGTGACACTTGCCCTAGGAGTTTTGCGAATGGCCAATAGAGGCGCAATCATGAGGAGACTTCCAAGTGTAGAGACACTGGGTTCTGTGAACGTTATTTGTAGCGACAAGACAGGCACGTTGACCATGAGCCACATGACAGTCACGAAGCTGTGGTATCATGACTGTCCAGAGCCGTTCGAGGTTAGAGAGGCGGTTTCGTTGGCACCCGAGCCAGTCGTGCGAAAGATGTTACGCATTGGAAATATAGCCAACAATGCGCGATTGTCACGCGCGCATGCTGATTCGCCTGCCAGCGCAGCTTCTGCTGCTGTTCTGTCGTCTACTATGGACAGCTCGTCTAGCCACAGCCAAAGCCGATGGGTTGGACAGCCGACCGACGTTGCAGTGCTTGATCTTCTTGATGCCTACGGGGAGGACGATATTCGCGATCAAATAAGTAATCGTGTTGCGGAGACGCCTTTCAGTTCGGAGAAAAAGTGGATGGGTGTCGTGATTGGTGGAGGAGACAGCAGGGTAGCATACATAAAGGGTGCTTTGGAACAGGTGCTGGCCAGATGCGATACATATCTGTTGAAGGATGGCCGAGAGGTGATACTAGACGAACCGAGACGCAAGGCTGCACGCGATGCCGCCGAGAAAATGGCATCGGAAGGACTCCGGGTTATAGCTTTCGCCAGTGGCCCAGTCAGAGAACCAGGCAGACATCTTAGGAGAATCGGGAGCAGCCGCAGTGCGACACCATCACCAAAGATCGACCAATCAGTCGACAACCACGACGAGCAGTTCAACGGGCTTGTGTTTGCCGGACTAGTCGGTATGAACGATCCCCCACGCAAGGATGTTCGCAAGTCTATAAGCAGACTCATGTCTGGATCAGTGCGAGTGATTATGATTACAGGAGATGCAGAAACTACCGCAGTGGCAATTGCGCGTCAACTTGGAATAGTGGTCAATGACACTGCAGGTAGTAGGGCGGTTCTGCGAGGAGACCAGATTGACCAAATGAGTACGACCGAACTATCACATGCCATTGCGACAACCAGCATCTTTGCGCGTACCACTCCTGAGCACAAACACAAGATTGTGCGAGCATTGCAGGCACGAGGCGATGTCGTGGCGATGACAGGAGATGGTGTGAATGATGCACCGGCCTTGAAACGAGCAGACATCGGAATTGCCATGGGCAAGCTAGGAACAGATGTGGCCAAAGAGGCTGCAGATATGATTCTAACGGATGACGACTTTTCGACGATTCTTCGCGCAATTGAACAGGGCAAGGGAATTTTCTATAACATACAGAATTTTATTACATTTCAACTCAGCACCAGCGTGGCTGCTCTGGGTCTAGTCCTTTTGAGCACAATTTTGGGATTTCACAACCCATTGAATGCGATGCAAATCCTCTGGATCAACATTATCATGGACGGACCCCCGGCCCAATCCTTAGGAGTTGAGCCTGTCGACCCAGCAGTTATGAACAGCCCGCCACGACCGAAACATGCACGAGTTCTTACCCGACCTCTCATCCAGCGCGTCCTCACTCAAGCAGCTGTTATCATGCTCGGCACATTGATCATCTACGTGCACGAGATGGGTGATATCGACGACGAACTCAACCCTGGCCACATGTCTCGCGTCGTCACCAACCACGATACAACCATGACATTCACCTGCTTCGTGTTTTTCGACATGTTCAACGCTCTTACCTGCCGGAGCGAAAGCAAGTCTGTGCTTAGAGGCGAGATGCCTCTGGCGGGCAACAAAATGTTCAACTATGCCGTTGTCGGATCGATAATCGGCCAATTGAGCGTGATCTATATTCCATTCTTACAGTCCATCTTCCAAACAGAGGCCCTGAAATTATCTGATTTGTTGAAATTGGTTGTCTTGGCCAGCTCTGTGTTTTGGGCTGATGAGTTTAGGAAGTATTATAAAACGATAAAGAGAGGAGGTCCTGGGGCGATGTATAGTTCTAACGTGTGATTGCACCGAGTCACGTACATTTTTTCTGCTTTTGTTGCATTATTATCATGTATTTATTATTTATGGATGACTAGCTGATATGATAGAACATTATCTCTTGAAATCGTTCCAAGTAGAAGTACGTAGAAGTACGCCACTAGGAAGCATTGACATGACGATCCTCCTGTACCCCAAGGCCTACTAGACCTTTCTCATATTTCAAGAAGATCGACATGTCATACAAGAACCTCGTAGAGGATACACATATTTAATTGCCAGTAACAAGCCAAACAAAGACTCGACAAAGGCCGGGTTATGACTGGTGCCACGCCAGTTGTTAGACTGTTTCAGCGTTTCATGTTTCGTCGCTAGTTTCTTGATTGATTAGATATCGACCAGCGAGGAATGATCTTCTAATTAGGTAATACATACTGTATAACTAAATAACTAGCTCTAATATAACAAAGAATAAAGAATGTTAATACGTAGTATAGTCGATTGATTATCGCAAATGAGTCACAGATCTTTCACCATGGCCAGGCACGACTTAGGGCTCGGAACACTAGCCCTACCAGTATTAAATGTCACGCCAGTGGCTCAAGGAGAGCCGCTTGACATGATGTAGGGGGCCACAAGTTTCGTTTCAGCCAGACGGAAAAGAAGGGTTATCAAATTTCCCAATGAACAATGAAAATCGTACGGAGTATACACCACTAGGGAGTCAGGTACAACGACGTTCACATTGGACGAACTGCGGGCACCCTCATTAATCAAACCCGAAACCATAGCTTAGATCGAGGACCCCATCGGGATTGACTTTTTGTAGTAAACGATGCTTAATTTATCGAATGAGCTGGTAGATTATGTAGGGCTAGAAACGAAATGAATGCGGCTAGTAATTGGATTGAAGTAAGAGCCTAGATTATTCTTTGGAATGGGCTGGGTTACTTCGTATGAGAAGTGACAGGCGGTTAGTCATTTTGGCGGCTGGCGACATTGGAGGGTTGAGTATAAGAGGGCGAGTCAGCCGGTATGCACATATATTGTAGTTTTATTTAAAGTATCAACAGTTGATAGAAAAAATAACCCGAGATCATGAAATCCCAAAGTCTTGCAGCAGGGCTAGTATTTGCCGCTGGTCTCACGACGGCTTCTGCGGCTGGTCATCAACATGGAGGTACGCATCCCAACCTCTACTTCTTCAGATATGCTTGACTGACATGAAGCATAAATAGGGCAGCACGCCTATTTTGGTGGAAGACCAGGTTCGCAAGAGTTTGGTACGACGACGACCACTACAACTAGCATCTTTGATGTGACTACCATCACCACCACGATTACCGTTACCCCTGGCGGTGATGGTGCTACATCGACACCGGCAGTAGAAGTATCGCCAACTTCATCTCCGTCGGAGCCTTCTGTGGTTACTGAAGCCGGTAGCGCTTCCTCTTCAGCAGCATCTAGCACCGACTCTGATGCCGGAAGCGCAGCCTCGCTCACCATCGCCGACGCTCTGGGGAGCACAACCTCTCACTCAAGCACACACACATCAAAATCCACCTCCTCCCCCCTAACCCCCAACGGCATCAAAGCCGGCAGCGCCGGCGGCGACGCCTACCCCTTCTGGTCGTCCCATATCGGCTGGTGGTACGACTGGACCCCCAACCCTCTGAAAAACTACCCAGACAACACCGGCGACCCAATCCCCGTGGCCATGCTCTGGGGCGACGGCACCGTCAGCGAGGGGGACGCCCTACGCTACCGAGAATTCCGCGATTTAACCTCCGCACCGGCCTACATCCTGGGCTACGAAGAGCCGGATTGTGCGCCGCCTGATTCGGCGGATATCGCAAGCAAGAAAGGGGCGCGGGTGTGGAATGAGCTTGTTGCGCCGTGGAGGGGGAAGGGGAGTTTATTGGGGAGTCCGGCTATGTGCAGTACGTCTTTCCCTCCCCCCCCCCTTCTTCCTTCTCTGATGGGCTTGATATGATGTTAACGAGAGTATAGAGCAGTCGGATGAGGATTGGTTAACCCCGTTCGAGGAAGGTATAACCACATCCTGGGATTTCACGGCCATTCACATCAACACAATTAGCATGGATGTCGTCAAGAAGGATCTCGTACGTCTCTCCCCCATCTTCAGAGCTCAGGAGGCATTATGGCTTACTCGTCGTAGGACCATTACTGGAATAACTACGGCAAAAAACCCATCTGGGTGACCGAATTCGCCTGCGTAGACAGTACCGTTCCCCCTTTCCCCCCTTTCTTATACTCCGAAAATTAACACGTCAAAAGCATCGAATGGCTTCCACCCCAGCGAAAACCAAGCTCAAATCAACAAATTCATCGCCGACATCGTCAATCTTCTGCAGAACGATGATCGGGTCTATGCGTATGCGTACTCGGCCGGTGCTGGGTTGGGCAATACATGGCCGCCTGTGAAGGATGGGCAGTTGACGGAGAGTGGGCGTGCGTATTTGGATGCTATTAGTAAATATGCTTGATCCTGTACGTACAAGTAGATCTGTCTGATCTTTTTTTTTGGGGGGATTTGTTGGATATAGAACGGATTTCGGGCAAATGTATGTAACAAGATAGGCTGGCCCTAACTACGTTGAACGTCCTATAGAAGCACTTATTTGAGATCAATCGTCATTATTAACAGTCTACCCAATGAAAAACAGTGCCAAAATCAAGGCCGACAAACAAGATCCTACTTTTGAGCATGCTGCAACTTTTTCCCCGGTGAGAAACAGAAAGATCAGATACAAGAATCGAAATGTATGTATGTAAGTATGTCACACGAGGTTGTACAGCGGTAAATGAGATAATAAGTAACAACATAAAGTAGGTCAGACAGTGAAAAGAAGAAAAGGGTATATGTATCGACACAAAATGTAAAACTGCAAACGCCCGACCGACGATTCTCAACGCCTTGTATGATCGATGATGCCAAAAGAAGTAAACTGAAAAGAAACAAATGATGTATGTAAAGAAGCAAAGTCTTTGGTAATGTGAAAAGAAACAATCTATGCAGCCTTTTCTTCATCAATCACAGCTCGCCCGGTATCGGGTGGGTTTTGCTCGGCGACCTGGCGTGGGGCCGGTGGCAGTTGTGATGATGTTGTCATGGTGTGATGGTGGTGGTCTGATGCCACAGGAACGGCAGAGTCCTGGGCCTCGATGATATCTTCACTGCGCTTGTCTTCCGGTGTGTGGCCTTCGATCATGGTACTGTGAGCCTCAATGCCGTATCGGTCGGCATGAGGGATTTCATGACCGTCTTCGAGCTGAGCTGCCTTTTGCGGGGTCCATGCAAGGTAGTCACGGCGCACCTCGACATAGTCGTATGCAAATTCGCCGAGTTGATCATCGTCCATACCGAGCAATTCAGCTTCTTCAGAGGCGCGGAGATGAAGACCGGGAGTAAGGTTGATAAGGTATGCAATAATCGCAGAGACAACAAACGCATATGCGCAGGCTGCGACGATATACGCAATCTGAATGTAGAGTTGGCGGTAATTGTGGATAATCCAACCGCCTTGTGCTGTTCCGGTAGTAGGGTTTGTCGAACCAGTGTTGACGCCGTCAAGACCAATAATGTCGTCGGATGCGAAAAGAGCGTTGAAAAGAAGACCAATGATTCCAGCAACACCGTGCTCAGCGAACACGTCCATAGAATCGTCAATCTTGATCCAGTATTTCACTACAAAGCGTTAGTACATTAATCAGACCGTTGATGGTGTAGAGACTGACCCTTGGTAGCATAGTTGCAAACAATGCCAGTGACAATTCCCAGAATGACACTAGCCCAAGGCGTGATAAATCCAGATGCTGGAGTAGCAGCTACCAATCCGGAGATGGTTCCGGAACACCAGCCAACCATGGACCACTTTCTGGCCAAGCGGAAATCGAGAAGAACCCAAGCAATAGCAGCGAAGCTGGCGGCAATATTGGAATTCCAGCAAGCCATCGTAGCGCGCAGGTTGGCACCGAAAGCAGAACCACCGTTGAAACCGAGCCAGCCGAACCAGAGGAAAGCAGTTCCTAGCAGAATTAAAGAAACGTTGTGTGGGCGGAAGTTGAGCATCATTCTTTCTTGACGACGACCAAGAACCATCGAGTATGCGAGTGCTGACAGACCAGATCCGATTTCGACAGGACCGCCACCAGCGTAATCCATCACTCCGTAGGTGTATCCCCATCCGTTGACGTTCCAAGCCCAGCAGGCGAGAGGGCAGTATACGATAGTGGCCCAGATAAAGGTGAAGACCATGGCAGGTAGAAGACGACCACGCTCGGCAACGGCGCCCATGACGATAGCAGCGGTAACGGCACAGAATTGCATCTACAACTGTCAGCATATGATTTATTCGATTATCCAGAAAAACATACCTGGTAGAAAGCATACAGCAATCCCGGCACTAAAGGTGAACCAGGACTCGGCGCACCCAACAGGTTCTTCAAACCGAAATTCTTCAAATCACCAATATAGCCATTCGTTGCTGACGGAGAGAAAGCCAAGGAATAACCCCAGAAATACCACTGGAAGGTAATGACCGAAAAGGAACCCATACAAGCCCAAATCATACTGAGAGCGGACTTGCGGCGGGCAAGACCGGAGTAAAGGAAACCCAGGCCAGGGACCATGACCATGACCATGGCCGATGCGACGATGATGTAGGCCTGATCACCGGATTGGTACCATTTATTCAAGTTTTCGATTCCTGTACATTCAAATATTAGCTATTTTTTTTTGTGCAGCTTACGCACTGCTTGAAACATACGTGAATCACCACCTAGATCTGTATTGGTCGTCAGACTGTAATCGGCTGGAGCGCCCGTCCAGTTGTAGGAGGCATAATCAGGCGCATAAGGCGCGTCTGTAGCGGACGACATTGTTGTTGTCAAGAATTAGATATCGTGGTGGTCGTTGTAGAAGTGGGCCGATCACGGACTGTGACGAAAGGAAGCAAGTGCTGACAAGAAAGGAAAGAGAAAAAAAAAAGGACAGCGGGCTAATGGAGAATCGCTTGTCGACCTCACCTCCAGAGATCTGGAGAGGTGGGAAGATGGAGAATGGTCGGAGGAGCCAAACTAGCCAAGGTGATATGATAGATAGTAGTAGAAAAGAAAGTGAAGAGAGGAATGGAGATTGGGAAAGTTGAAGCAGGGTGGAGAGAGACGAGTGTATATAATAATGTATTTATTTCTGGTATGGTATGATGCCCGTATCGAAGGTACCGGTACTCGTCAGGCAGTGGTGGACCGGGGCAAATCGGGGGGGGTCCCCTCCCAAAAAAAGAAAAGCGGCAATTGCGACCTAAGCTGTGGTAATGATAAGGGCAGGAGAAGAAGAAGAAGAAGAAGTAAATAAAGATAACAATGTTCAGCTTGTTTCACTTTTGTTGTGATTGTACTCGGTACTCGACTGATTTGTAGTTGTGGTTTGCAATCAGAATTTATTTTGTGGTGTCTGCTGAAGCAAGCAGGTGGACTAAGCCCGGACGAGGATGGTTGCAAGGAAATAATCAGAGGAAACAATTTGTTTTGTTCGGGTCAAGCGTCGTCCGTGAGTTTCAGGCGGCGGCGAAGGCGCATAACGTTGAAAAATAGAACTCCACGGAGGTAGGCCAGTCTGATGTGAGATCAACTGTTGTGAATCGAATTGAATTGAATTGAATTGAATCGTAGTCACTGAACAATTCAACTGTATGCAATGTCAATACTGACCACCAGAGAACGCGGAGAATTGTAGCTGGGGTTGGCAAGTGATAATCGTCATCATCTTCACGCTCAGTCGGTGGTGAGTGGCAATAAGGCCTGGAGACCGGAGGGCAATCGGACTGCGGAACCGGCAAGTCGCGTGTCGATCTGGCAGTGCAATATATCAGTAAACAACGACTACTTAGTACTTTGATAGTACATACACACTCTCACCATAGTGAGTGTGGTACATCATCTTTCCCTGCCAGGCTGGTATGGCCATCGCGCCAAGCGACCTGGCGTGTATCTACGCCAGATCATCATGATATCTCCGCCAGAGGCTGGCCTTTGATTGACGGCGCTGTGCAACGAAACAGGGAAGCAACAAGAAAAGATAATGGAGTGTCTTCGCGCTTATAGCGGGCTATCTATCTATACATATATGTGTAACCTGTCTCCTTGTAGTACTACTTATCTATCGCTATCATACCAGCAACGGTTGGTATAGATTAATGGCCTATCTTCTTGATAACGAGCCATCTCCTGCTTATCTCGACAGGTACACGTCGAACCGTGTATCCAGTAGTGTAACGAAATGTACCTGAACTGAAGCACAGCTCTCATCTGCTAGAAGTAGTTACATCTCCTCTCCACGAACGACTCCGTGGAAATGTCCCATGTGTTCTCCAGCTCCCTCGTAACGAAACTTACAGAATACGTATCGCGAATTATCAACCATCTTGCATTCTGATTGGCCATAGATAAAGCCCCCTACTAGCGCAAATCCTAATTCTTAGTGGGTGGATCCTGGTGGAGCTCTGGCTAGGCTTTATTCAGGTTTAGTGCAGGTTTCCGATCGACTCAAGCCGTTCTAGTGCGCTCTTTAATCTCCACCAGGCGCTGATTGGGTGTAGATAAGCTGCTTTGGGCAATGACTTTATCTTCGCTGGCGTTTTGCTATGCGACCAGCATGATTGGCTGGGGGGCAGTTGCTATTACGAATTTCGCTGTCTCATCGGAGCGGAGGTTGATTGCTGTGTCACGTGATATGGACTTTGATGATATGCAAGTAGCCAGCCATGTGTCGTGTGGTGGTGGTGTGCAGGTACAAACTGTGTGATGTCACTCGTTGAGTCAAGTACCTGGATGACATGGCTACATTTCTCAAGGAACACGGCGTTATCTTGGGCAATGGTTTGTGTGCTTCGACTCAGCTCGGTCACACCAGGCTGTCTGTACAACATGGGACGACTCGAGGATTCGAGCATGATATATTCACATCTATCGAGCTATTTCCACGGACTGACTGTACATATATAACTAACTATCGTATCGGCTATGTGTAACACTGACCAATAACCACTACCGCATCATCGATCGTGCCCGTGCTCGCTCCTCAACGCTCAGCCTGTCCACCACATCAGCCGTTTCACCGCCCCCAACGACATCATCCCACTCGTCCTCATCCATCGCCATAATCATGGTAATCTGCACACAGCGCGTGAAGGTTTCCCGGTGTCGATACCGCGCCGGTGCCCCATGGCTGCTGCCGACTTCCACCACCGTATTCACAATACCCGAGACATCGCGCTCCAGACGGATCGCCCCAAGCCCATTGACCCGTCCGTGATACGACCATAATCTTTTTTCTAGCAATCGTGCCAAGTATGTCACTGTGATCGTCAGAAGACGGTCAAATGCCGTGGCCGTCAGGATCCGTGACATGGGTAACACCAGCTCCTTCCATGCCGCCGCGAACCGGGGCCGCACCATTTCTGCCCGCCGAAGCTCCTCGTCTTCCTCATCTTCGTCTTCGTAGTTCTGATATGTGCTGGTCGTTGGGTCGTTGTGGTCGCGTGGTTGATACTCAATATCGCGGAATGACTCTGCCAAGATTGGACGTAGGCGTGCCTTTATCACGTTATTGAATATAACCTGGATACCATCTGATACCAAGTCGTTTGCCTTTGATTCGAATGATGTTGACAGAGATTGCAGGGCCTGCGCAACGACTGCAGCGTCGTCTCCCAGAGGATAGATGGCTGCTAATCCGTTACCCGCGTCCTCGGTACCGTTTTTCCCTTCTTCTGGCTTTCCGTTGGCCTGCTTGCTTTCAACGTGATCTCGTACAATTCTGCGGATGTAATCAACGGCCACATCTAGATTGTTGATCAACACCAAGAATTGTATCACAGTCTGCTCGGCAGGCTGGGCTCCCTGTACTGGAGGTCGCGGGTAGCATTCATCGCGCATTTTTCGTTGGATCATACCGATGAAATCGGCTCCAAGCACTCTTGACAACGTCGGAACCACATTTGTCACGACCTGTTTTTGAGATGTAGCAATAGATTGTCGAAGAACCTTGTTGACAATGTACATAATGTCGTCGACGGCCGAAGTGATATGAGGCGGCTCTGAGCTGAGTGGCCGTTGTAGGTTCAGTGTCAAGCCAGAAGGCTGTTCGTCTAACTGGAATGCCTTTTCGACAGAACGCCGTAGAAAGAACGTAGTCATCGTATTGAAAGGGCCAATCATCCGGGTTGCTATCTTTTTCGAAAGAGTTGATTCTAGCAAAAACTCTGGTAGCATCAACGGCACCTCTGGGCCGTTCTCTTCGACTGGCTATATTCTTTTTAGTATGTCTTCATCCAGACCAATGGGCGACTTACCCTGCAACTGTCGCCGACAAATCGACAATAAAGCGACCATCTTCCAAGCATCACTCCTAGCTCGTTGAGGATCGCATCTATTTCTATCATATCCACACCCTCATCGTCACCTTCTTGAAGTCCTTCCCTGTTTGCGGGAGAGCCCGTTCGCGGAGTCCCTGTCGCTCGCTGAGCTGGTAGGAAGCTCTGCACCAGGAAAGTGAATGCGTAAGACTTGATATCTGTCAATTTTCGATCCACATTTCGCTCGTCACTCCACGTATCGATGATGATACCACCCTGGACATCGGCTTCAACTTGTAACCTCTCGATGACGCGGGTCATCTTGCCAGAACCATAATGGCGTTCAACCAGCGCCCCGTGACCATCAATAATCTGAGCAATGTGTTCAAAAAGCTTCGTAAGCGCACTCGCATAGAAATACCCATCTTTCTTTTGCGAGTCTCCAGGAGTAGCACTCAAATTCGATCGGGCTCGTGACGCGACGCCCTGACAGACATATCGCCCATAGACGTCCAAGCCTACTTCAGAACGACCAATAAGAGGAAACAACTTGAAGAATCGAGTGATTTTAGCACCGTTGTTCTCCTTGACGGCCTTGTCAAACTCCCTCAAGAACAATCCGCATAGAGACTCGGCGGCGTTATGCAAAGTAACGCTTGGTGGGTCAGGCACTTCAGCAGTCGGGACAATCTGTGCTGCGAATGCACCATTTATAACCTCCGGCGGGATCTTGGATGCCCGGTTTAGATAACTAGCTGCCATTTCCCAATCCTGAGGACCCTCCATCGAACCATTGACACCAAGCACACATGCTTTGAGTTCGGCGACTTGTTCAACTACTTCCAACGTCGCTTTTACTCGAGCTTGTTCCAAGTCCAGTCGTCGTACTGCTCCTGAGATTCGTTCAGCCGTTGCCGCGGCGGGGGAGAGCATGCCATGGCTGATGTTTCGGGCAGTGTTCACTTGCGAGCCTAAATGTGCACGGAGTAAATCCAATCGTCCGAGTTCTCGCGAGAAATCCTTTTGCGAAGCTACGAGGGCGTCGAGTCGGGCAGTGACGGCGGCTTCCTGATCGTGGAGGTGTAGGAGTGTCGCTTTGATTTCCGAGACGGAACTGGCATTGAATATGTCGGGTGGTGTGGAGGGGGGCGATATCATGGTGTTTGATCTTTTGTGGCCATTGATGCCAGAGCCATTGGGTTTGGCTTTGGACATTTCCTGCAATTGCACGTCAATAATGGAGGACAGGTTCTCCGTTTTGTTGATGTGGACAGGTCAGGTACACCAACCACCGAAGTGGGTCTGTCATTGGTGCATGTCAAGGCGGTCAGCCATTCTTACTCCCCCACTTGCCCTTGGGATATCGCTGGATTCACGGACATGGAATACTACGTTTTTCATTCACAAGTAAACTGAGGCTATTTTCTAACTGACAGATCTGCTTGGTCTCATGAGACTTTCACGAACTTTGTTCTCCGTCTGAATCTGCCATGCCGTAATGAAACAGGCCGAATGACCGTTGTCAAAAGCTTCAAACGATGGCTTGCATCGCCATGATTCCTGACAACAGCAGCATTCAGTAGCTCCTTGAGAATAATGAGTCCCTGGCTATTATGCTATAGTGCAAAGTTCCCCCAAGTTTGGGATACAGAAGATCGCAGTGCGAGATCCCGTGTTCCTTTCCAGGTTATCACAGCAGGTCCCCCCTTTCCGGTCTAGCTGATATCTGAAGAGCATCGCCAATCCCACTCTTCCATTCCATATCTCCATTGTTTCAAGTTTTGGCATCTTCGTGGCTGCCGCCGCTGCTGCCAGGAGCATGTTGTCGACCTTTTTCGGGCTCGCACCTGGCGCCAACCGTCGTGAGGTTAGCGCAAGTGAAGTCAAATTGGACCACTTCCAGGATGGTCCTTGAGCCTGAAAGAAATAGATAGCATCTACCATAGACGATCCTGAGAAATACTCAAGCTGGAGCCTAGGACGGCGGGTAAACATCTGTACCAGCGTGGTCGGCTTCTATTGTCGGCGGTTTCGTTGACGCAGACACACCTGTTACCGCTGGGACTAGTGGAAGTGTGGTTCTCCTGTTCATCGTTGTTGAACTGACCTCCGTTTCCGATTGCAGTAAAGAGTTTGAGAATAGCACACCGATACATATCATGATAATCAGCATAACGATATATACCATTATAGGCATTCCAAGTGTGGTGATCGTGTTTAACTTTGATCGGCGTCGGCTGCTCTTCACATCGAATTCGCTTTCACTCGTCGGGGGGCATATGAGACCTAAAGTTCAAATGCTTGAACCAGTGCTCTAAATCGCTGGAGGAGTGAACACTGATATCGAGCAGCAGGTTGCCATTTGGTTCCCACGCAGTGAGGTCTGCTTGATTCGGGCAAAGTCGTTCCGCTCGATACTTGTCTGCCCTTCTCGTGAGACCGTGGCGAAACCAGCCAAGTTACAGCTGTCTTGTACCAAGTCCTCCAATATTTGAAGTCGAATCTCGGCGGGCAGGTAGCCCCAAGATGCCTTCTCCGCTGTTATCATCAGGGGGTCTAGCCACTTGTATCACGGTGTACTACTTTGGTTAAGTCAAGAGCCATACTAGGCGGACTGGAAATATGCGTCATACTTTTCTGACGGGTGTCTAGAGTATGAATACAAACTACATGTATCTATGAGGCCTTAACCCCCTATAAACAGGTTCGTTGGTGAGACCGTGTACACCAAACGCAAAGCAAAGTCTACCTACGGACTATTCAGAGTATGGATTGGGGTTTTTTTCTTTTTTAACCTCTCTCTTTTAAGAAAGACAAGACAAGTAGAAAAATAGTCATTCAATATTTCAATATCGTCTTGTCCTGCAAATCTATCCTAAGCGGCCAACAGAAAAAGGGAAAGAAAAGAATAGTTCAGAGCGGGAGTCGAAACCACAACTCGACGGGGGTTATAAATCACTTTAGGCGCATCTCCACTTGGGATGGCAGTAAATTTAACGAATCCTGAAATTGCCTTTTACCATTTCACGCCGTGAATTTCTGCACTGAGTCCCATATGAATCTTTGGAATTTCTGCTTGTGTAGCAAATTTTTTTTTTCTTTTACAATCCATGAACATGGAACATGGATATATACTATGTCTCTGATAGTGTATCCATTCTCTTGGTGCGAACCACGCTCTTGAAGACTACATGACGCAGCACTGGCTGAGGCAGCGAGGACAGGCCGCAGAACTTCAACATGCTATATTGCCGCAGCTAGTCCTGATTGGGACTAGCTGGCTGAGATACGTAGGCGTCTGCTTTTCAAAAGTTGACTATTTAATAAATCTCAGCCTCCTGCCTTTTTTCTACTTTTCTCGAAGACTACACTGTTTTTATGCTGAAAGGCTGGCTAGCACGCTGCAGTTGCTTGACACTTAAGTCCTCTTAGAATAGAACTTTTCCGCCACTTACGCGGGGCAGGATGGGTAACGAAGCGTCTACTCCGATAGACGATAGTGTATCACCAACAACACTCAAGAGTCGTACCCTCGAGTCCGTTGCCAACTACATTCTTGAAAAGGATGTTCGAAAAATAGTTGTCCTGGTAAGTAGACCGACACAATCTTGGAAAGAGGGAGAAGTCATGCTAAGTTGGCCAGACAGGTGCAGGTATTAGCACGTCTGCCGGAATTCCAGACTTCAGATCTCCAGAGACAGGATTATACTCGAATCTTGCTCATCTGGAGTTACCGGATCCAGAGGCAGTATTTAGCATCACCTTCTTTCGAGAGAACCCAGTTCCTTTCTATACCCTGGCCAAGGAACTATATCCTGGCCGGTATAGACCGACGATAGCCCACTCATTCATCACCTTACTGCATAAAAAGGGCCGCCTATTGAAATTGTTTACTCAAAACATCGATTGCCTAGAACTGGAAGCAGGTCTTCCCGGAGAAATGGTAATTGATGCCCATGGAAGTTTCGCATCTCAGCATTGCATCGATTGCAAAAGCCACTATCCAGATGAGCTCATGAAAGAGGTCGTTGCAAGGGGCGAGGTACCGCATTGTCAAACACCGGAATGCAATGGGCTCGTCAAGCCCGATATTGTGTTTTTCGGTGAAGCCCTACCGGGGGCTTTCTTCGAGAATCGTGAATTACCCGCCGAGGCAGATCTGTGTATCGTCATGGGTACGAGTTTGACTGTGCAGCCGTTTGCGAGCTTGCCGAGTTTCTGTCGGGATGAAACACCTCGTCTGCTGATCAACATGGAGCAAGTCGGTGGTCTGGGATCTCGTGGAGACGATGTGTTGCTTCTGGGTGACTGTGACGAAGGGGTGCGCAAACTAGCCCAGGCTCTCGGTTGGCTGGAAGAACTAGAAGCGCTGTGGGAAGAAACCAATCCGAACAAAGAAGAACGGGATTTGGAAACAGCGCCGAAGAAGACTCGCGACGAACGGCTGCATGATGAGGTTGAGCGCCTTACGGCAGATGTCGATCGGACGTTGCACGTCTCGAATGCGCATCAGAATCATACCCGGAACTACCTAGACAAACAGCTGGCCAAACGAGATGCAGACGAGCAGCAGGATGAGCAGGTTGCTCGAGAGAAGCCAGGTATTCCCGGCGAACAGATTCTCCGATCCAGTGATAATACATCCGGAGTTGGCGGCCTAGCCCATGTATTTCCACATTTGACAGATGAAAAGCCATCCTTGTGATTTGATTATCAGGCGTCTTTGCAGAGTTCGCATACCTGGGTGATGAAGTTATGAGAAATAGAATATGTAATGATAATACGAAATGTCACGCCAGTGAGCCTATCATGCGGAATTGAAAGGTCCATATTCTTTGCTTTTTTCTTCTAGAGTATCTGAATCCTACCATCGGCACTCCGTAGTGTCCATCCTTCAGAGTTCATACAGCACCAAAGTCTATGTACATACTGTGGTCGATACCTGGGGCTAAAACGGCCATCCAATAACTGACATTCCAGACCCTGCATTCTTGAGCTTGTCAGCTTTCTGACACGTAACGGAGCTACTGGCGGTGAGACGTGGGGAACGCATTTGAGGGAATCGTAGAAAACGAGGCTTGAGGATTTGCTTTTTCTGGTCAATTGACGAGTTAGAATGAGGGCTAGCTCGTTTATAAAGGTCTTGTGATGGACAACGAGAGTCGAGTAAAGAATGCGATTGCAAGGGGGACCGTATGCAAATTGGTTTGAAAGTTTCAATAAACGTCATATAAAGACGATCATACAAGTAGTTACCTAAGTTTCGGGTCCTACGTAATCGCTACTGGGAAATGCCAGCCAATAATCAGCAGCCAAAAATCAAGCAAATTTCTCAATTGCGTACGGACTGTAATTTGCGTACCGTAATGGAACTCAGCCGAAATGCGGTTTGACTTTGGCCTGGCCCATCTTTCGGTCAGCCCACCATTGATTGCCCCACGTCACGTTCCTTCTATCGCCGTGCCCTGAATTTCTCCTCATCGTCGTCACGTACTCTTCTTGGTTCTGACCTGTTCTTGATTCATCTTAGTACTGTCCATTCTATTCACTCACCTCATCTTTCTCCCTTTGCGTATTCGATTGCGTTGATATACCTACGTACATACATCCATCATGGTTGGACTTGGACCACGGCGCCGGCCTTCCCGTAAGGGTAAGTAGCTGTTTAGTGATGACGCAGACGGAAAATACTGGGATGGCCATTCTGATGCGAATTTTCGACAGGTTCCATGGCCGATGTGCCTAAGGATCTCTTGACCCAGATCAAGGAATTCGAAGATATTTTCACTGTCGATAAACAGAAACTCAAGGAAGTGGTAGCTCACTTTGTCAAGGAGTTGGAGAAGGGTGCGTGTTACCTAGCATGCGGCAACCACCACATCCCATGATACTAATGAACTACAAATTTAGGTCTTACTGTCGAGGGTGGCAACATTGTAGGTCAGAAACTATTCAATCTCTTGCCAACAGTCTAACATCACAGCCCATGAACGTCACTTGGGTCTTCGGCTTCCCCACCGGCGATGAACAAGGAAACTTCCTCGCCCTCGACATGGGCGGCACCAACCTACGCGTCTGCGAAATTCAATTGACCGAGGAACGCGGCGAATTCGATATCACTCAGTCCAAATACCGGATCCCTGAAGAATTGAAGACCGGCACCGCTGAAGAGCTGTGGGAGTACATTGCCGATTGCTTGCAGCAATTCATTGAATATCACCACGAAGATGAGGAATTGACTTCCCTGCCTTTGGGCTTTACTTTTTCGTATCCTGCGACCCAAGAATATATCGACCACGGTGTGCTTCAGCGCTGGACGAAGGGGTTCGATATCGAGGGAGTGGAGGGCAAGGATGTTGTTCCTCCTTTTGAAGAGGTCTTGCGAAAGAGAGTGAGCAGCCAAAGCTCCTGTATTTATGGAGAAGAAGCTAAATTTTACAGGGCCTCCCCATCAAAACCGTCGCATTGATCAACGATACCACCGGAACACTCATCGCTTCCGCATATACCGACTCTGAAATGAAAATCGGCTGTATTTTTGGCACTGGTGTTAACGCTGCATATATGGAAGACGCCGGATCCGTCCCCAAGCTTGCTCACCTCAACCTTCCCCCTGATACCCCTATTGCCATCAACTGTGAATATGGAGCTTTTGACAACGAGCACATTGTCCTTCCCCTCACAAAGTACGATAACATTATCGACCGGGACTCGCCCCGTCCTGGTCAGCAGGCATTTGAGAAGATGACAGCTGGTTTGTACTTGGGTGAAATCTTCCGTCTTGCCTTGCTCGATGTCATTGACAACAAACCTGGCCTCATCTTCGAGGGTCAGGATGCTTCTAAGCTGCGAAAGCCTTATTCTTTAGATGCCTCTTTCCTATCTGCCATTGAGGAAGATCCCTTCGAGAACTTGCAAGAAACCGATGAACTACTTGAGCGTGTGCTAGGCCTCAAGGCTGTCAAGCCCGAGCTTGAGTTGTGCCGCCGTCTAGCCGAACTCATCGGTACTCGCGCTGCTCGTCTATCCGCCTGTGGTGTGGCCGCTATCTGCACAAAGAAGAAAATAGAGCGCTGCCACGTCGGTGCTGACGGTTCCGTGTTCACAAAATACCCTCACTTCAAGGCTCGTGGCGCCCGAGCTTTGCGCGAGATTCTCGATTGGGGCGACAATGAAAAGGACAAAATTGTGATCTTGCCCGCTGAGGATGGATCTGGTGTTGGTGCTGCGTTGATTGCTGCATTGACATTGAAGCGATACCAGGAGGGTAATCTCTGCGGTATCAGGGACAAGGATTCCTTCAAGGCTCTTGTTTAGGCTGCGTTTTCGTGTCTCGATGACGAGTGAAAATATACATATACACAATACATAGAATGGATACCATCGCATTCCTGTTAACATAGCTCTAAAAAACCTTTATGTAGTTGAAACCCTAATCCATACCTATGGCGTCCGGCTAGAAGTCAAGCGGGACTACCTAGCGGACCAGCCGAGGTTGTTTCCCCGGGTTTGGCTTCCCCACTCGAGCTATGCTCCTTGGTTCCAACTTCTATCAAGCATCGAATATACCCCAGATCAAAGACACAAACTAGGATAATCCAAGCATCAAGTACATCGACAAAATGGCAGACCTACAAACCCAACCCCCATCCTCCCAGTACTACATCCTCGACTACCCAGCCCCGCACGTTCTGCTCGTAACCATCAACCGCGAAAAGAACCGCAACGCCCTCAACTACGCAGCCCACTGGGACGCCGAAGCCATATTCCGCTGGTTCGACAACGAGCCTTCCCTGCGCGTGGCAATCGTCACGGGCAAAGGCGCAAAGGCCTTTTGCGCGGGTCAAGATCTGATTGAACAGAATAACAATGTCGCTGGACGCAAACCCGGGACGTTGTCGCATCCGCCCGGTGGGTTTATGGGGTTGAGTAGACGGAGGGGTAAGAAGCCTGTCATTGCGGCTGTGAATGGTTATGCGTTGGGCGGTGGGTTTGAGATTTGTCTTAATTGGTTTTGTCCTATTTCACCTGAAGGCTGTGAATGAGACTGATTGGTTGAAGTGATATAATCGTCGCGTCGCCAACGGCTACTTTCGGTCTTCCGGAAGCTCAAGTAGGCCTCTACGCCGCGGCCGGCGGTCTCTCGCGTCTCACGCGCATTTCCGGATTGCAAATCGCATCTGAAATAGCAATGACGAACCGCAAACTCACCGCCGCCGAGGCGCAGCAGTACCTGCTCGTCAACAAGATCAGCAAATTCCCCGAGACCCTGATCGATGAAGCGGTGGAAATGGCAACCAAGATCTCGAACTTGTCGCCCGACGCAATCATTGTGACGAGGCATGGGATTCGAGAGGCGTGGGAGACGGGGAACGTCGAGCAGGCTACTATCAGGACGCAGCAGGAGTATTCGGAGAAGCTGTTCAACGGGGAGAATTTTGCGATTGGAGTCAATGCTTTTGCGAATAAGACGAAGCCTAATTGGGTTTCGTCGAAGTTATAATCTTCTTTATTTGAATAGCCTTGTAACTATGTATATGGCCTAACGTCTAGATAGCATAGTGCATGACAAATCAATTATACAGAACACTAAGTTATCTATTTAAAAAAAGTCCAACACATTAGCAATAACATCCTCCGGCCTCTCTTCCGGAATATAATGCCCCGAATCAACCGCCGTCCCATCCACACTCTGACTCGATACACTCCTCCACTCCCCCAACACATCAAACAACTTCCCAACAACTCCATTCTTCCCCCAAATCACTCTCACTGGACACTGCACTTTTCTGCCCGCGGCAATATCCTCCTCAGCCTCTTTCAGATCTATAGACGCCGCAGCCCTGTAATCCTCGCACATGGCATGCACAGTGTCATAATCCGCGAGACTCGCTTTGTATTCTGCCAGACATTCTTCGGCAAAGGGGGCCAGACCCGCATATCGTCCGCCCATGAACGACTCAACCCATACCTGCGCATTAGTCGAAATCGACACCTCGGGTAAAGGGGCCTGCTGAATGAGGAAGAACCAGTGGAAATAGGACTGCGCAAAGTCGCGGTTTGTCTGCGTGTACATTGCCAGCGTGGGACAGATATCGAGCAGGATTGCCCTTTTGACGAGATGCGGGTAATCCACGCATAGCCGATGGGTAACTCGTGCGCCTCTGTCGTGGGCACAGACATAGAACGACTCTTCGTCGGCGCCACGACGGGACTGCAGTTCCTTCATGACGGCCACGACATCGCTGGCCATTGCCTTTTTACCGTATCGCACATGGCCTTCTCCGCCATCGGGTTTTGAGGAGCGGCCGTACCCGCGGAGATCCATGGCGACGACGTAGTAGGTTTTTGCTAGTTCGTCGGCAACTCGGTGCCAGATGTGATGCGTTTGAGGGAAGCCATGGAGTAGGAGAAGAGCTGGACCGGAGCCGCCGTGGACGCCGTGGATGGTTATGTCTGGCTCGACGGGGATGTCGAAGGTGGTGAATTTTTCGAACATATTTTCTTGAAATTTGTTTTGCAAGTGTATGTATCAGAGCGACTGTTGTTTCCTGAAAGGGTAGGATATGGCTTTATCGCTGTTGGATTGATGAACAATGCATCATGTTTTCCCCGCATTGACTGATTACCGATCTAACCAACGATGATTTGGGCCACTTTACACATACAAATAAAACATATCTAGACCCATACCAATAGCTACGCTGCATATGTACCTAGGTACGGTTCATGAAGGCCGAAAGCTACTGGATATGCTAAACAGATCTCTGGTCTCAATGTTCTTGCATACTCATGTATCGAGATACTCAGCATGCAAATCAATTACTATGTACAATTCATGGCTTAAATCCTCGTGCGTTTTGATGCGCACGCCTCTTCATCGACCGGGCTACAGGATTCGGCTCATTAGTCGTGATGTTGTAAGTGGCGTCAGGGTCGACCACGTCCCACTGAATGGTAGAGTTGCCCTCTCTGTAAGTACTCTCAGCAGGTCCGACGGTTTTGTACTTCGAGTTTGCTTTAACCTTGCCAGTTGCAACGTCGTATCCGTTGATGGCACGCTCAAACACGCTCAGAGCAACTACGGGCTGATAGAATGGCACCTCATGACCACTTTCGTAGATACGGACGAACGCGAACTTTCCAGCTTGTCGTACCTGACCATGCACAACATGGTCATCAGTGGTAATATTGACGTACCCTGCGTTGCTGTAGCCAGGAGCGTCCACCATCGAGGCCACTTCCTGGCCGCCGAGCCAGTTGCAGTTGTAGTCTGCGTCACCTGTGTACATCACTACAGTGACACCATGGGCAAGCAATTTCCCAAGATCCTCGACTGTATTGGCAATACGTCCATCATCACCAGTGGATGAGAACGCGTTGTAGACTGATTCACTACTCTCGGTGAAGTTGACGTAAGCGCCAATAGCAGCCTGTACTTCAGGGGTGTTCAGGTAGTCGACGTAGAACTCATATGGGAAAGGATCCGGCGTCAATTCACGGATATCGTATTCATCTCGACCGAGATAGTTATCGTAGATGCTCTCGACGTGATTGGCGCAAAAGTTATCCGCGATGCTGCAGATCTCGTTGATGCCACGTGCTGCGCAGTCGTTAAGCTGGTCGATACAGTTTCCTGGACCCCAAAGGTTGTTGTACAACAATGAAGCAATAGAGTCGTTGTAGGGGAGGTAGTCATAAGTGTTTCCGGGAGACACCTGACATTATTGTCGTTAGACTTAATTTTCGTAAATTGCAAGACATGTCACTTACAGTGAAATTGTAGTACGCCGCGTACTGAACAATCGGGTCGTACCAGCCGTTTCCAATCAAGACTGATTCAAGAGAAATCTTCTTTGCACCTCGCTGCAGATGTTTGTTCTGCTCCTCAATGTACTCGTTGAAAACAGGTCCGTAATGACCACCGTAACTCTCCGTTGTGAAATGGAAGGACTCCCGAGAGTATTGTGGAAATGCCCCCATGAATCCTTGCAATGCACGGTAAAAGTATGGCGCCGCATTAGCTGTGCTGTTCGCTGTGAGGCTGGCATTGCCATAAGGATACGTGCCGCATGACAAATCGGCTGCGTAGTCAGGGCAACTGTTGGAAGGCAGTACGATCACATCGCCGGTGCCGGGGTCAATATATCCTGGAACTGGGATACTGTAAGACAAGCCTACTTGAGTCGGCTGATCAATGTATATCATGTTGCTCGCATTGTTCCATGAGTATGGATTGCTGTACACGTTTCCGTCAGAATCGACACCGCAGGGTCCATTCTCCTGGAAGAGACCGATCATTGAAGATGAGCCGGGCCCTGCATCGTAGAGTCAGTGTTCAATGCTGGCCATTCAAAGAATCATGTAGCCAAAATCTACTGTACTTACCTCCATTAATCCACACGGTCAATGGTGCAGTCTTAGGGTCCTGATTGCGTGCTTCGAAGAACCAGAAAAAAAGGTGCTGGTCCTCTGCAACGTCCACATAGCCAGAAAAGCTCTTTGTATTTGGGTCCGTCTCGCAGATTCCTGTTGGAACTTCCTTGTATCGCACCGGAATGTCCAAATAACCCTTCTTTTCAATGAGATCCGTGGGAGCGGCAACAAATTGTGCCTTTATAGTTGGGATAGCACCCAGAAGGGTGATCCACGAAATTGATCGCATTATGTATAGCTATACCTGTGCTATAGTAATCTGCGTCTTGACGCTGGCTGGACTAAGAGGAATGCGTAGCGGGGGAGGCAGGATATTTATGTCCCGGACGTCGCCGTTGGAATGCCATCATGCATTGCAGCTTTAATTAAGCTAAGCATCATGGTTGTTTTAGCGCTTCGGCAAACTCGAGCTTGGTCGATGGCGTTTTTGTTCTCGCCAGTTGCTATCGCGGTCTCCACCGGGGTAGGTGATCTACAAGAAACATGCCACCTGCCCCTCTGAGGTAGTACATGATGTCTGCGCCACTGAGACAGATTGACCGATCGAAAAGTCAACACAATTAGTGTTTGAACCGATGGTTTTGGCTTTTCTTCCGATCTCTCAGTTGGATTGATTCGACGGCAAACAGACGTAGAGAAAGCTTTCATCGCAGACTAGCAGGGATCATACAGGCATGGCCGGAGAGTAACATCCTCTAGCATCCTGCACTGACCTGCAGGTTCAAGCTTTATCTCTCATCTGCTCGTCCTCCACTCTTATCGAAGGAGCGGAGATTGGCTAGGCGGAGCTGTGGTAACGTCGTTGCTTAGTGGCTGAAAATAACGCAGCACGATTTAATTAAACTGATAAGCAGTCAATTGACGCATTCAACTGTATGAGTTCAGAGAAAACTCGTTGATCGGCAGGTGTAATTGACAATTCAGATCAAGGAGAGGAGGTAAATAGGTTGAAAAGCCAGTCATGAAAGCATGAGGAGTCGTCAAAGTTGAGAGGACACGAGGGAAAAGGAACAATCCGCCCACGTGAGCGGATGGACCAAAAAGGAAGGTGCGAGCAAGACGCTTTGATTAGTCCCGCTTTCATCAATTGAGTATTTACTACGGAGTATTTGAGACTTGATACATTCTCAGTTAGAAAAACTAATGAAAAGGTTTGTGTCTAGCAAGTGATAAATCACCTATCATCAAAAGGCAAAGAAAAGACTAGACGCCTACATTCAGACATGGGTATCGTCCGATTGTATGCAGGTACTAGGCGTCAACCACTCCAATGAACAACCATATTATGAACTCCAGACTGACTTGTATTAAACAGCAAACTCAAACAAGTCCTTTGCCACGCCTTCGAGCGCCGGAGACAGATATAGCGATGGGCCCCCAGTGCCCCCCACACTTAGCTCTGGTGCTAATAATCAAGTACCGAGGTCTAAGTGCCCTCGGCACGAAGCTAGTGAATTGATCACCAGTTGTTGAGCTTTCCAGAACTATATCATCATAGGTGACTATCTGCTGAATATGCATCGGTTGGAATACAGCAGCTTGCGAACATGTCAATTGAGGGCAGATATACACCGATTATCATCGGAGTAGGCGATATCAGAAACGCCTCCACCATAGTCGAAGATGCTCGCGAACCGGCGGATTTGATGCTCGATGCGATTAAGCAGGCGCTTCATGAGACTGGTTTGAGTTCGACGACAAGCCTAAAGTCACAGATTGACAGCATTGACGTTGTCAGAACCTGGACTTGGGCCTATGGTGACCTTCCCGGTCTTTTGGCAAAGAAACTCAATATCACATCACCCCTCAGACATAAATCGTATAGTATCAATGGAGGAAATCAGCCGGCAAAGCTCCTTGATGAAGCAGCTCGGCGTATATCACGGGGCGAGAATAAGCTAGCTGTGGTTACAGGCGGCGAGGCTCTGGCTTCCGGCAAGTTAACAGACAGATATGCTCAGTCATGACATGCATTGACTGGTTACATAGCGGCGGCATGCTCAAAATCGAATAATTATCCACCTCCTGGCTGGACGTCTCCTGATCCGAATGCGGAGATATTTAGCACCGAGGAGCTCAATCAAGGTGACGGTGCGTGTACAATGCATGCGCGCAGAAAAATCCAAGTAACTCATTGAAAGGATCTGCCAGATATCGGGGGCACGCACATGATGGGCGCACCAATTCAAGTATATCCTCTCTATGAAAACGGTTTTCGAGCCCGGCGTGACCAGTCCTTCAGTGAGAACAACAAAGAGTCTGCTGTTCTATATGCCAAATTCAGTCAAGTCGCATCCAACCATCCATTCGCATGGAACTACGGAAAGCCTCCAATGGACGCAAAGGAGATAATCACGGTCTCAAAGACGAATCGCATGATATGCCATCCTTGTCAGTATATCTGGTTGCCTTGAAGGTCACACCATGTAAGACTTATTGATTCTAGATACTCTTTACATGAATGCATTCAACATGGTCAACATGGCGGCCGCATGCTTGTTGACGTCTACGGAACATGCGAGAAACTTCGGTATACCTGAAGATAGATGGATCTATGTTCTCGGCGGCGCAGGAACAGAAGAGAGCAAAAAGTGTACGTCCTGAATATGACTGGCATGTAGTATGGTACCAGCTTACACAAATTTTCTAGTCTGGGAAAGGCCAAATTATCACTCAAGCGCCGCAATTTCTCGTTCTATAGACGAGGGTCTGCGCGTCTCTGGGCTCAGCGCTAGCGAGATTGATATATACGATTTTTACTCGTGAGTTACACGTCATCCAATCGACCATAGTGCGTGAAACTAACAATAGGGGTGAGATGCTTCCCAATCGTTCCCAAATTGGCCTGTCACCATTTAGGGCTTGATCCGTGTCAGTCTACAAACCCCATAACTGTACTGGGTGGATTGACGTCGTTTGGAGGTGCGGGAAACAACTATTCTATGCATGTATGGCCACTATACCACAATTCTATGAGTCTAGGCAAACATAAACTAATTTCAATGACTACAGGCCATAACGGAAATCGTCCGACAACTACGCAATCCATCAACCAAGAAAAAGAATGGACTCGTCCTTGCAAACGGCGGCGTTTTAACATATCAGCACGTCGTCTGTCTATCCAAACATCCTCGCAAAGATGGAAAGTCCTATCCAGCCCACAACCCTCTCCCAGAGAGACTTACAGACTTGTCAATTCCACAGATTGTGGAAATCGCCGAGGGCGAAGCTACCATCGAGGTATATATCCTCCTCCACTGCCGACTTTCAAGTCAAGCTCACTCTTCTCACACAGACATACACAATCGAATACGACCGCACCGGGAGTCCCGAAATGGGCTACATAATCGGAAGACTAAAGAATGGCAGTAATGCGCGCTTCGTCGCCGTTACGGCAGATAACAAAAGCCTCGAACAGCTTGTGGAGTTGGCTGTCTCGGATCAACCTATTGGTAAGACGGGATATGTATATGTCGAAGAAGGTGGAAATGATCAAGGGCGGAGGAGGAATTTGTTTAGTTTCGGAGTGAGGACGAGGCTTTGATTGTAAATGACTGAAAGATGCGCTTCCTCATGCATTGCAGCTATATAGACCAATCAGATGATAAAACCAACTCCTATGTATCCAATTAATATGACAGAATAGACTTTTCTACAACCGCTATTTTTTCATGCATCTTTTCTTAGCCGTTGATCTCCCACAGACGAATCTTTCCCTGCTCGTTAGCAACAGCCAGGAGATTCGATTGCGGCGAAATCGCCACAGATGTGATACGGCCAAAGGGCGTGTTTGACGTGGGCCAGTTACGGTAGACGGTGCACGATGGCAGATGCACTATTATTCGTGTTAGCTGGATTTTTGTGGCTCGCAGGAGAAGAGGGTGATCGTACCAAGTCGCAGCGCATCTCGCTTCCATTTACTTGCCATCACCATAAACTGCCCATCCGGCGCAAACACGATTTGCGTAATAGACGTCGTGAGTTGTTCCAATGCTCTCACCGGCGTGGGGTTGCTGGGTATCGCATCTTCGATATTCTGTTTTTTGGATCGTTCGGCCTGGGCCGCGGCGCCCTGCCACGGTTTACGGTCGTAGATGTTCACGATACCGCTGAAGCTTCCCACGGCGACCCATCGATCTCCTCCGAGCTGCGGTCGACCTGACGAACCGCCTAGAGCAACCACCGTAGTGCCGACGGCACCGGCATCGGTCCAGCGACAAATGACTCGGCGGAGACGCATGTCGAATTCGGAGATTTCGCCATTTTTGCTGGCGATTACCATACCATTGCCATCACCCCACCAGGCGAAATCAGCCACTCCTCCAAGGCCGTCGACGCGGGCTTGTGCGATCCATTGGGTTGTTGTTGAGTCGAGGATGTTGATCATACCGCCGCCCTTACGCGCAGAGCCTATCAGACCGATATATCTCCCGCAGGGGGAAAGCTTGAATCTTTCCATGGACTTTTGCTCTTCCTTGCGATCTGCAGTCGGGTTGATTTTTTCTATTCTGCCAGATTCCAAATCCCAGACGTGGAAGTAGCGGCGTCGACCGGATGCATATATCTTGTTTCCGGTGGGAGCGGCGAAGGCTGATGTGTATAAGGGAGTTTTCCGGATTTGGAGCGATGTTAAGAGATTGCTGGGAGTGGGCGCGCTGGGTGAAATGTGATGTAACCAGACGGTTGATGCAGGGCCGGAGGAAAGGAGTAGCGAATGATGCGGGTGGAAGGACAGAGAGTCTATGGATGACTGCGAACATTCCTGTTAGTAAGCGTTCATCAAAATCGAGGTAAATAGTGCACTTACAGGTTGAACACCGCCAACGTCCTTCAATCGACGAATGTCTATAACCTCCTGACGAAGCTTCACACGTTTTCCTGAGGCGCTCTCCTCACTTCCTCTGATAAGATCACCAGCACCTTGTAAGAGTTTCGCCAACGGCTTGACCGACACATCTTCGTCGTCATCGGTATCCATCTCACCTTCACTACCCGAGACCTCAGAACCACTGCTGCCGTGACTCGTCCGTCTAGACTTGCGTTTCTTTCGTAGTTCCGTATTGGCCCAGTCAGGCGTAGGGTGAAGTCGCAAGTATTGAGTTCGTAGTCTTCTTATGTACTCCGTTCCATTGACGACATCTTCCGACTCGGTGGTGCGTAGTTTGCGTAATCGTGAGTGGCCCGCAAGTGATATGTCCATGCGCTCGTCGTCGCTATCGTTCCATACGGCTGGTTGAGCAACGACACCAGATTCGCCTTTTGACTCAAGCGCCATAAAATCAGGTTGATCAATAGCATCTTGTAGTTCTGGGACGCCCGAATCTAGGAAAAAGAGCTGTAGAAAACAAGAGCCATCAGTAGGATGTCTCTCGAGGAACACAACAGGGAAGACTCACATCGGCATCTGCCACATCATCCATATTCTGTTCATCTTCATCCTCTCCTTCTCCATCTTCCTGGTCACTAGCCAAAACGAGATCGGTAGTCCCTGGGTGCCCGTGACTTTTCAGCGCTGCCTGAAACCCTTCATCGTCACCGAAAAGCAGCTTCTCAAGCCTCTCTTCGACATCGTCCTTCTCTGGGATGTCATCCTCTTCGTCCATTTCAGCGTCACTAGACGTGTAGTCATTATCCGCCGTGTGGAATTCCTGTCGTGGAGCTTGTGCGGAGGACGAATAACCTCCGGATTCTGTCCTGGTCGCAGTCGCGACTTTTTGCTTTGCGCCGACCATGGGGGCTGTTGATTATCGAATGACAGTAATTCTGCAATCGATAAACAGCCAGTCTTTGGAGTTGCGTAGGTCGTAAACTGGATTAATGTCTCAATTGAGGCAGGCAGTTGATGTTCGTTTTGGTTTCTGAATTTTTTTTTCTTGCTGGGCGGCTCTGCGGAAAAGATGCGTTAGCGCTATCTTATCGGCTTCCCCACTTGTGACTGATAACTTAGAGCATTCTCTCTACCAAATGATCAATACGTACGTAGATGATATTTCCTTTTGAAATACTTGTTCATGATTGTAGACTGGTAATTCACTTGGGTTGAGAATAATATATGTGACAAGGTATCATGCTGTTCGTGTATGTATGCCTCCATGATTCATAAACAGAAGGAAAAACGCCAACGCCCAAGTTTATCACATCAAGCATAGTATCATATACATATAAACATAAACGTAAAAGTAAAGGTAGAGAAACACGATCATCAAGACCGGGAACCCTTGGGAGTGCTTGTTTTCGAGGATGATCCTGCCAACAAGTCGGCGCCGTCCACCGCGGGATTATACTCGGCACTCGAGACATGGACATTAGATCCAGTGCGTGACAAAGGCTTCACATCCTTCGTAGTAACACCCTCTTCCAAATCAGAATCATCATCGCTCTGACTGGCGGCCTCCAAAAGAGCCCCATGTGAATCCCGAATATCATTCCCAAGTTCGCTCCGACCCTCATCGTCATACCGCTCCTGGTCGGTATCGTCAATTATCTTCCCCTTGATGAACGTGTCCACGATATAGTACTGAATCGCGTTCATAATCAACGGGAACAAAAGCATCACAAAAATAATCTGGAGAGCTGTGTTTCCCTCCGTCCATCGCAACGCCCAATCTCCGATTTTGACGATGACGGGGAAGACTTGAATGAGAACAAAGACGCATAGTTTCATCCATAAGAGACCAATGAAGTATAGTATCGACTGTTTGAGCCACCACATGATTCTCGGAGGTCGGCCATAGTTGCCGGACTCGATCGACTCGGGCGGTCGTGCTAGGGGTGTGTAGAATGCGAGACGGTTAATGATGCGGAGGGATAGGTAGAGTATTGGGATGCCAAGAGTTGTCTAGACAATAGCGATTAGTTATAAGTCTTGCTGCATAGTGGTGGAAACTCACATCAATCCCCAGGTTGAGCAGGTAGAATGAGCATGGGTTAGGCTGGTACTGCTGCTGAATCTCAAAATGGCCGGCAGAGAACATAGACAGAAGAAGATTTGCCAAATGCAACATCACCGACCCAAACACTTGTTTCGACACGTCAAATGCCCATATCTTCAGCGGTCGTTGCGGTCTTTCGCGATATCGCTTGTAGACCAGCGACAGCAAGGCCAACCCACCCAAGGCGGCTTGGATGAGCAGGGAGAATGGACCCAGAAGTTGACACTCGCCATTTTGAGGCGAGTCAGGATTGTTTATTGCATTCACAGTCGCAAAAGCTTCAGATGCGGCGAGGGTGGTAGAAGGTAATTGCATTCCGAACATTGTAGTCGTGGAGGCGAAGGTTGTCGCGGTTGGGGCTTCCATGGTTGAGGCGGTGTTGCAGCCTCAGAGAGAGGCGCCTCTAGACAAGGGCGGTACGGTTCATATAGTATTGTTTGTTGATTTGTTGAGTGCAAGAAAGCGGAGTGAAAAGACGATATATAGAACAAAGACAACAAGGGACTTTGATAGTGATGGTCAAGTCGTCCTGCGACTTGTAGGTTAAGACGTGGAAGAGCGGGTGATGTAAAACCCACGCCAAGCATGGCGGAGTAACTTGGTCAGCGTTGGTGGGTTGACTGACCAACACAGATCTACAAGTTGTAAATACACAGATACAGATATACAGTATTGGGCGACGAAGATTACTATCATCAAGCAGTAGCATGACCATCATTTATGCCATTCATAGTTTGATATCAATTCGGGTATGCTCGTTCGTTGCGCGACAAAATCAGTGGCAACTAACATGTAGAAAGATCAAATGTCAACGTGAACCATCACTCTCAGTATAATAAATAGAAACATCCCCCGGGAGTTGTTGATCATCATGAAAAATCGATTCCGAACTGACTGATACGCATGTGACGACTTAATCGATCGTAACAATTCGAATGGAAAAGAGCAGAAAGAAACGCCGGAAAACCCAATGAAGCGAGAAAACAAGACACCAGAGCGTTGCTTATACAGTGAGACGTATTCAGCAACTCTCAGTGCAGAGAAAACGAAGTCGTAGAAATGATAGCGGCCGTTATTCTATCCCGTGTTGCTGTTTGAGCCGTTCTAAATTTTCTTGACGTTCCGCGAGGTCTTCTCTCGATCGAGCCATCTTCTCTGGCTGGTGATATAATACTGTGAAGTGAATTTGATTAGTCCTTTGTACTTGGATAGCCTTTAAAAGTTTCTAAGCTCCAACATACCGACAAGATAACGGTTCTGAAAGTTGAAACCGTTCAGCTTATCGCAAGCCTGCTTCGCATCCATCACGTCCTCATATACAACGAATGCGGTGCCCTTGGTATTGTTCGCAATACCCTGACGGATTTGCCTGGCAGATAAGGTTAGTAATGGCATCTCGAGAGTTCAAGTCACGGCAAGACTATTCTCTGCCTCTGACTGTGACGGATGGTTGGAAAACGCCTACCTAATCGGCCCGAACTTGCCAAAGAGGTCGAAGAGCTCTTCTGCAGTGACGTTGTAGCTATTGAATCGCATCAGTATTCATATGTCTTTGTAAGGATGATTATATTATGGCCTGAGCGAGAAAAAGTATAGAGGCGTAATTATCGATGGAGGCACGTGGCATGGCGATAGCGGAGCGGTTGTTCGGAGGCTTACCTCAAGTTCTTCACGAAGAGAATACTATACGAGAAGAAAAGTCAGTACCTATGCGCAAACTAAATAGCCACTATGTCTTCTTGCATCCATAGGCTAGAGACACACTGTGACAGTATTGCACGAGGCCTCGGAGAGGCATCGGCGGGGGAGGCTGAAGGACTAACCGGTTTGCTTCAGGAGCGAGCTTTCGGCTCATTCTTGTATGCAGAAAGAGCGAATAGCCTCTGTATTTGCTTTGTAGAATGACGCTTTGAAAAGAGATTTGATATTGCGGTCGTGGAACACAGTGTTGAGTGAACAAGACCAAAAGCGATGCACGCGATGAGGAAGAATGGGGGAAGGTCCGCCAAGACTTGCAAGGCTGCCCTGATAAGCCTAGCGCCAATCGGCCTCACGAGTCCAAACGGTCTGATTTGCTCAATTGATGGCCAGGACTGGACAATAGCGAGCAGTAACCGCTTGGACAATAACAGGAATTACCATTTTATTCTAGATCTTTCATCAGTCAAGTTACTCATAATGCGCTCTAGTACCTCCCCGCCGCATGTAAGCTTATCGTAGCCAGGGAAGATCGTTCATTGGCTGGCGCCGGGAAGGACCTGTAGCTTGCACCTCGCAGCCGGCCAAGAAAGGACGCCTAGTACCGCTACCGCTACCGCTACTACTGCGACTGCGACTGCGACTGCGACTGCGCAACGACCCTGCTCCCGCCCTCTCCAAACTCCCCTCAGCATTTCATCTTCCTCCATCTCCCACCCCCCCCGATAACGATCCCCGACCATTCCATCGACTATTATTCGAAAGTCGATTTCTCTTCACTATTTATGGCGCCATTTGCGCCTGCTCCGCGCTCACCTTGACCTCGTGCTTTCCCGCGGTGACTCGCTGTTCCGGTCGAGCTACGACTCAACCGCCTCTCATTCCAGACTCCTCTACCTCTGCCTGCGCACCGAACCCCTTCCACGTCGGACTGAACAACGCGAAACCTGCCTACTTGTCGATTCCGAGATACCTCAAATCCTTGGAGCTCATAGCACCGTGCGATTTCCTCGTCCGGGGATGACTCTTCACTCTTGCGGATAGCCACTTTCTGATCCGCGAGGTGACGATTCCCCGCTTCATTCCCGCCTACCGCAAGAAACAACAACAGCATTGCTTTTTTTCACCTCCAACCCTCACTCTTTTCGCAGTGCACTCGACTGCTGCGCTGATATCCACCAATGGCGAGCACGTCTTCTTTTCTAAGCCATCCAGGTGGTCGTCCGAGGCAATATCGTACCCCTTCGCCCCCGCGACGCGCTATCGAGCCAATATCTCCCGCCTACAAATCTGAGCGACATTCGTTCTGGAACGATCGCAGCGTTTTTTACCCGCGAGATTACAATGAAAATACATACAATTCGCCGAGCGATCAATCTCGACGATCAATTGGAGCTAGTCATACTCGTCCCTCGTTTGGCAGCCAGGTCGCACATCCAAAAGCCGGCCACGGTCACCATCGAGCCAGCTCGAGTATTGAGACCCTTGCGAACATTGCGCTGGCCACAAGTCCAAGGTTTCAATCTCTTTCTTTTGATCCTCCAGGGAATGCAACCCATACAGAGTCTCCGCCCTTATTCTCATCTACCGATGCCGAGTTTGAACGACCCACGAAACGCGCGCGGTCAGAAAAGGCTTCGCCCGCAATCCAACACGTCGACGCACGGCCATCAACAAGTCATGTTACTACGGTACCTGACAGTATGAAAACTGATGCCGAACTCCTCTTAAATTTCGCCCGACCGACTAATTTTGCATCCGCCCACCAATTTTTACAGCCCTCCAATGGCTTGGACCAGTCATTCAATCAGTTCGCCAATGATCAGAGGTTACCCACAGGCAACAGTACTGCCCCGACTTTTCCAGGCTTCATAGCAAACACGCTACCACCACCAAGTAATAATCAGTCACCCCCACGATTACGGTCACATTCAGACGGATCGACAGCTATTGCGCGGCCAGTTATCGCCGGTCTCCGGCCAAACACAAGTTCGTCGACGCTGCCTGGGTCTTCTTGGAAGAGTGACACTTTTCGAAACCATAATAACGTACAAGAAAAATTGAGTCATTTACCGGATGGAGACGACACCATGGCCAAACCTCCAAAGCGCCGTCCTACCATCACTGGCGAAATCATGGAGGCTGTTCCAGAGACAAAAGAAGAAGAAGTAATGCCAGAGGAGACCGCGCCGGCGAATTGTGCAGCGTGTCATCTAGTACGTATGGATGTCAATAGCGAAGATCAAGGGGAAGACACGTGGATCAAATGCGACGGCTGTGAGAGTTGGTACCATATTGTTTGTGCTGGCTTCAAGAATGACCGCGAAGTCCGCACGGTTGATAAGTTCATTTGCCGAAAATGTCGACCAATCCACGGTCAAACAACCTTTGTACGCAAATCGTCTCGCGCAAGGACAGCCATCGACTATGCGGGGCTCAACCAGGGTCTTGTCAAGACTTCAACTGATTCTTATGAGCACCATTACATCCAGCCTATCAAAGACGGAAGGATACAATTCTTGCCCGAGAGCTTTCCCCGTATGAGAGCAGAATTGGTGACTGCCGAATTCTTTGAACGAGGTGTTGGTATGACGGAGCCCATAGTCATCCCTGCTGCACTCAATCCTCGTACTTCTATCGATACTTCCGATTTAGATTCGGCTTTCGATGGTCTTGCAGGTGAAGCATCGACACAGGAGATGTTCGACGAAATACTCGAGAATCAGCCAGGTGAGCCTGAACTGGTCCTCGATTGTGGGCAAGACGTGTTAGACATGGTTGTCCCACAAGGCCTGACGGTACGCGCAGTCGCCGAACTCTATGGACCCGAGGAAAGAGTTGAAGTCATTGATGTTAAATCCCAACAAGGCGAGGACAAGAGGTGGAACATGCAGAAATGGGCCGATTACTATGAGAGCACTGGGAAGAAAATTGTACGGAACGTCATCAGCTTGGAAGTGTCTCAAAGTCCACTGGGAAAGCTGATTCGCCGACCGAAAATCGTTCGCGACCTCGACCTTCAGGATTCTGTGTGGCCGGAGGAGCTCAAAGCTGTTGGCGATTTCCCGAAAGTGCAATTCTATTGCTTGATGTCGGTTGCAGATTGCTATACAGACTTCCACATTGATTTTGGGGGTTCGTCTGTTTATTACACAATTCTCAAGGGAAGCAAAACATTCTTCTTCATACCTCCAAAAGAAAAGCATCTCAAGAAGTATGAAGAATGGTGCAATTCCCCAGCGCAAGACACGACTTTTCTTGGAGATCAAACAAAAGAGTGCTACCGAGTCGATTTGCAAGAAGGAGACACCATGCTTATCCCAGCCGGTTGGATTCATGCCGTGTGGACGCCGGAAAATAGTCTTGTTATTGGAGGCAATTTCCTTACACGCATGAACTATGGTATGCAAATCAAAGTCGCGAAAATTGAAAAAGATACAAAAGTCCCGCGCAAATTCAGATATCCTTTCTTTCAAAAGATCCAATGGTACACGGCATTGAAGTATCTGAATGACGACCCTATCCCCGACTCTGTGTTCGATGCTTTCTCTCGTGACGAGAACTATCGCTTTTATCGGCAATTTCCCATTTACTATGAATTTGGAGAAAGAGAAAACCACTCTGCTCCAGGTTCTACATACTATAACGCTCGGTTCTATTCCCAAGCAGAACTAGAAGGGTTGCCCGAACTTTTGAAATACCTCCTGCGGACTGCACTCATTGCTGGAGGCTATTCAGTAGACGGTGTTACTGCAGAGGCAAGAAACGCCATCAAACGCTCTATTCCTAAAATGCAGGGAGACCCCCTCGAAGTCGCCAAGAAGTTTGCAATCTGGATAGCGTGGAAACGAGGAAACGAGACTGCAGCTTCATGGACTCGACCTGGCGCCATATCCAGTACCTTTAAGATCGATCAGGTCGAGAAAAGACCGGCTGGGCGTCCGAGTCGTCGATCGGAGCGACATACAGATTCTCAAAAGATGTATGCTGAAAGGCAGAGTTTACAACTCGTAGCTGAACAACCACCGGAAGCCCTACCGAGCTCAACGCCAAATCCTCCTGATGACATTGCGCCCATTCCTCAACCTCATCCTCAATCCCAACCGGTTCCGCTTCCGGTCACTCCGGCTGCCGCCGCTCCACTTATCACTACCCCAATCATCACTACTCCGACTGTCCCTACTCCTGTTACCGTAAATTCGATCGTCAAAGAAGAAGCGTCCAAACCTCGAACTGCGAACAAAGGCTCGGGACTAGGACCGAAGCGCGTGGCTTGTGACGCTTGTCGTAAAAGGAGAATACGTTGTCGGCATAAAGATGAGCAAGGCGATAGCCTACCGCTAGGACTATCACCCAACCCAGCTCCACCAGGAGCTGTGTTTGACTCTGTCGATCCACAACGACAGTCAATACTAGCGCGCGATGCAGCTTCTGTATTGAATGCGCTGGCTTCTGTTGCCACAGAGTCGACTCTTCAGGAAAGCGGCGATCTCTTACCATATACTGGGGATAATTTTTTTCGGGACAATGTCGGCTTCTTGAGTGGCATCTCACAATCCGCATTTCCGCGGCCGGTGGAAGGATCGGTCAACGGCATCAATGGTGGAAAGAAGGGAAGAAGTAAAGCATGTGATGAATGCCGTAAAAGCAAGGTAAGATCCAACACCCTAGATCCTGCTTTCGTCCTATACTTTTGTACTAATGTATATTAGCGTCGTTGTATTCACGATGAATATGGCAGAATTGATCCAGTCAAAGCACAAGAGCGTTCAAAACCTCGCGCGACATCATCAGCGAAACGACCTAGACCTAATGAAGACGGCACTGATCCTGTGACGAACAAGAAGGTCAAGGCAGATGCGATAGCTTCTGCCTCCGCTGACAATATCAACTATACTGGATTCGAGACGGACCAAATCATTCCAGCTTACCTCCCTGTGTCTGATACNNCCTAGATGAGGAGCAATACCAACAAAAGTATTACAAATATGACCATGATGGGCTATCGACAGTGCACTCCCCACCGGATGAAAGTTTCGATCAGTCAATGGATGTCGAACCCGCAGACGTCTCTTATGCCGTCTCGCCGAATCCGAAGATCAACAGAGATGCGGCCATGCCCACGCCGCACACGCAAGCTAGTCATCAGCTAGCCAATCCATTAGCTTCGCCACCTACCTCACTTTCAGGAGAAACAGAGGGATTGCCTCCACAACATCCAAGCGAGGAACTTCATGGCGGCAGCGCTATTGTCGATGGCGAGCATGAGGTACTACACACACCGAACTCTACTTCCCGCCATTCTTCTCGTCAACCACGCCAGGTTGATCGATATGTCCCAGAACAACAAGCCGGGACAAAACCGAGTACAGTATCAAAACAGGCGGCATCCAACTCAACTCGACAGCCTTCAAAGGCCTTATCGACAACATCCGCTCATAGCAAGAAAACAGCCTCACGGCCCACTTCATCACACACCAAGAAAAGCGCCTCGCCCAGCCTTGAGAAAAAGCTGGCACATTCGTCAGCAACATCTCCTACCAGTAGCAAGAACGTGAAACGCGAAAGAACCAGTTTTACGGCCGATGATACTACAGATGCCGATGCGGAGAGTCTGAGGTTGATTAGAGAATTGCAAGAACAGGACTTTGGTCTTCGAAGAAGGGCTGCGCGTGTCTAGCTGTTTCAATCCGCTTTTCTGATCCATCCATGGTCCAAGATGATCTGGGCCCTGGCGAGAGTTCAGATTCTTGTTATGTACTTGCCATGTTGTTCATGATTGGCCACGAACCTATTGCCTTTCCTTTCCTTCTTTCCATCATTGCATATGTGCACTCCATCTGCTTCACTGATACCAGTCTCTATCGATTTTCATTTCCTCCAGCTTTTGCTTGCTTTCTATAGCCGGTCGTTCAGTATCTTTCTTCTCTATGTCCCCGCCTCCATTTTCATCTCCTTATTTCTATTCCTATCTATGACGTCGGTCTTGACCTCTTTCTCCCTGTATTTCTTCTTCTGTTTGCTTTTCTCTGTGCAATTCTCACGATTATCCGGTCCGGTGTCTATGGCTCAGGTGTTTGGTCGTGTTCATTGGTAATCCGTTGTTTCGCATTCATATCAGCTATTAGAACACAATGTTTTCTCTCTCTTGTTCTCTTTAATGTTGATCACCCATGTTGATCATTGGATCGACTGTGTTTTTATTTCTGATACGTCTTGATTAGATGCTTAGGGTTTAGCTGGGTTAATCTAGTCTATTCTTCAGTAAGTTAACTTAATCCACTTTTTTCATCTCCCATTAGGTATTATCGATTCGGCCTAGCCGCCTGAGCCAATTCAACATTTCTTTGATCAGTCATCCATTTGCAAGAATTTAGTCAAATTCAATATGCGTCCAACTTTGATGTATACAGTGGTAGCACAGGTCTGTCGGAACTTCCGGTATTACGAGAAATCTCGGTCGATTGGCGGAGTCATGGATGAGTAATAGCTCTGTTCGGCCTATAACTTAACTATCATGTCAGTCATACAATCGCATATGGTCCGAAGGTTTTAGCATACGCTAATTGTATGTGTGAATTTTTCGAGAAGCAAAATGTAGTTCTGTAGGTATCGGACGTTCCGTAGAAAAATGTGCTCCGTATTTGTAAGTCGAGTTGCCTATAACTATAGAAGGCAATGATCTCGAGCTCCAACTCTGCTGGAAACCTACTCTCTCTTCTCAGTGATTACATACTTCCACAGTCAAGATGGCGTCCTTCGTACTCTCAGCTGACCAAAAAGAGGTCAAAACCGAAACGCGACTCTTCGCCCAAAGCGTGCTCAGCGACGCATCGTCAATCTACTCCAAATATGCCACTCAAGCAGAACGTTTCCAATCCATCCGGCCCCTATACCGTAAAGCTGTTGCCTCGGGCCAAATCCGAGCTCAGATCCCAGCTCCCCTAGGCGGCACGAGCAAGAATCTCATCGACGCTGCCTTGGGGCTGGAAGCACAGTATCCCGTCGATCCTAGTGTTGCGTTGACTATTGCAGCGACGGGTTTGGGAATGACTCCCTTGATTTTGGGAGGGAATCCGAAGCTTTTTGAGAAGTTCTTGTCGCCGTTCCTGTCGGGTGATGGTGAGCCCTTGGCTAGTTTGGTCCATTCTGAGCCTAATGGGACGGCGAACTGGTTGGAGAAAGGCGGGAAGGGCTTACAGACAACCGCCTATCGTCAAGAAGATGGGACATGGATCATCAATGGGGAAAAGGTAGTCATCAAATGAACATCTTTTCGCAAATTCACTGACGTTGCGTCTCAGTTGTGGACCACAAACAGTGCAGGTTGGGATGGCAAAGGTGCCGACCTTCAATGCGTCGTGTGCCGTTACTGTGCGGATGATAGATTACTTCCATCTGATAATCCGGCATCAGCAGTCGTCGTTTTGCTCATCACCCGTGAAACCATTGCGCAAAACGATGTCTCAGCCTATCAAGTCCTCGCACACACCGATTTAATTGGCCATCCAGCAGTATCCAACCCACATACACGTTTCACAAATTTCAAAGTCCCTGATGAGAACCTTCTAGCCGCACCTGAAGCCGGTGCAGCTCTTATCGAGAGCTCCTTTGGCATGTCCGCTGCCTTGGTCGGCGCAATGGGCGTAGGTATCATGCAGACTGTATTCGAAAAAGCTCTACACTTCTCCAGGACCGATACTCGTGGCGGCAGTGTGCCTATTGTGCAGCGACAGAGTGTTGCAGATCTGCTTATTGACATCAAGATGAAACTTGACGCGTCGCGTTCCCTGACATATAGGGCTTTGGATTATGTGCAGAATGAGAGTGTTGATGCAAAGACTGCCTTGGAAGCTTGTCTTCAGGCGAAGATTTATGGATCGGATAATGCAGTCGAGTGTGTGACTACTGCCATGAAGATTATTGGAATGCAAGTTCTCTCAATCCTCACAAGATTCCTCACTTTTTTCTGACTTGATACTGGATAGTACCTCGTATACTGAAGATATGGGCTTCGGGAAGATATTGAACGATGCGATGTGCCTGAGCCTTTTTGATGGAGGCAATGTGGGCTTGAGACGACGGCAGCTTCAACGGTTACTTGAGGAGGAAGATTATGAGTCTCGTTTGAGCTTATAACCTGATCATCAATCTTTCTTTAAAGAGTCAACTGTTTTGTTACGACTTGCATAGCAACTCTTCCAGTGTAGATTACATATCTGAGGAGGGACACCTTGGTGTATCGAACTTTGAAGTACTCATCAGCCCAAGTATTTAGCTCATCAGCACCTTGTTGAATCACGAACATATCTCCAAGAATCTAAAGTCGAGTCATGATGGCCACTGTCTAATAATCACGAGGGTCGGCTAGCCCTAACTTATACACGACCCCTTCCTAAATTCACAACGACACACTTTCGATCTCTTCACACATTATTCTCGATTTTACACGAGCTTGCGCCACGTCAGTGTTACTTGGATCAATTTAAATGCTCGTAGCACCGTAATGCTGCGTTGACAAGAAATCTCCTAAAACAGAAAGCCGGTGCACGTGACCGGATTTTAGGTTATCGGCCGTTGATTGATTGACTCACGACGATCTCACAACGATGTGAGGAAACAAACATCTCTAATCGGAAGCGCGTTATAAGCAATATCAAACATGGAAGCAGCAAACAGTTGTTGGGATGTTTATTCGACTTGACAAGGAGTATGAAATCCAGCAAAATTGACAATGACCGACAGAGCTCCGAATTTGGTCTTCCGACCGGAGAATATTCCGATCCGGTTCTTCAAAGCATGCCGGTGGTGTCGAAGACAAAAGATGCGCTGTGATGCGCGCGACCAAGTCCCTTGCTTCCGCTGTCGTTCTGCTGGCCGGAATTGTATTCTGGATCCTATTGATAGTGAGCCACGACGGAGTAGACGCCGACAGAAAAGTGCGACTCCGGCACGGTATGTTAATTTTCATGTCTATAAACGAAAGCAATAGTTATAAGAAGCCATACTCACTTACTTGACAAGGAGCCAATTGGCGGGCTCGCCCTTGGACCAGAGACCTGGCTATCATACTCCTGCCACAGCAGAGCAAGATTTCTCTTCGCTAGTTACGACGCGAGATGCTGGTTTCGATACCTCTATTGATTCACTACCAAACTCGGTGGATCTGAGTAGCTTGCGATCACAAAATGTAGAATCAAGCAGGCACAAGTCTCAGCAGTTGAGTCCCAACGAGATGATTGCGCCGGTGTCTGCGGTGCATTCTATGTCTGTGAATTTGCTAGGTTCGGACAATGTGAGTGCATTCATGTATGAGGGGGTTTAGTCGCTGATAAGCGAGCGATATTCAGATTTTTATGGATTCATCAGCGAAAGGCGATTCTAAAGGGGATATCATTGCGCGTGGTATTGTCAGCGAAGAGAATGCACGTGTCATTTATGAACGGTATGTCAACCTGTCCTTAATCTCTGAAGTTGTTTCGCTCATTGAATAAAGATTTTTCAATGGAAGCAAAAACTTTCTGGGTCTCTTCGATCCAATCCGGGACACATTTGATTCCATCCGCTCACGCTCTTTGTTCTGCTTTACGGTAATAATCTACTTGGCCAGTCGGGCTGTGGTTGATTTACGCAGCAATACACACATGCAGCGAGTTCTCCAAGATGAAGCACAACGTTTAGCCGAAGATAGCTTTTTTGAACGCCCAACAAAGCTAGAGACCGTCCAGGGGATGATTCTACTAGCGGCATACTCGGAAAAGACATGGTTCTCGATTGCGCTTATTCTGCGCACTGCTTTGGACTCTGGACTCGAAAAGTCCTTAGACACGTTGTTGTCTCAGGAGAAAGTGCCGCGAAGCTCGCTCTCGGCTACTATGGCAGACCGTCAATTAGTATGGCAAACCAGAACTTGGCTAATTAGTTTTACGTTGGAACTGGACGTGGCATCCGGCACTGGACGCAAATCTCGTATTGCCGAAGTAGATGTCACTAAGCTCCGCGCATTCCTTGATTATCCGCTTTCTTTGCCCGCTGATATGCGGACCGTGAGTATCATCGAGCTGCATCAGTTACGAGGTTTGACCAGCCACCTTGAGTGTTGCGATGATGCATAAGCTAATTCAACCAGGTCATTCTCGGGTGATTATCGAAAACGCAGCGACAATCCCTGATATAATCTCTAGTGAGCTTCCAGCCATCATGACAAGACTTCAAAACTGGTGGACAACGTGGGACGAGATTCATGAGCGTAAGCATTATCCCTTGAGTAGCTATCGCATCAAACGACCTTACTGAATGCATGCCAGAAAACGGTTTCCATGCAGGGGCCTTTCAACGCAGCAGCCTCAAACTTATGCTCCACTATGCCAGAATATTTGTGTTCTGTATATCTCTGGCACGGATTCAGAGACTACAGCCGACGTACGCCAACTCAAACCCGGACACTATCGATGAAAGCGTTATGAATCTGTGGCAATCTCTTGTTACTACCATCATGGATCAACTGGCATATTTGATCAATGAATCGTCCTACCGGTATCAACTGACGTGGGCACCTACATATCCAGCTCTAACAATTGCCTTTGTTAGTAAGTCTGCCAAAAAAAACTCCGGTTGATTTCCATTCCAGGTCTAACAAGTGACAGCGACATTTGCCCTTCGAGTCGCGCGATGGTGTCCAAGTCTCATCGATCAATCCCTCCTCCTGGACAGAGCGGAGAAAATATGCGACTTCCTAAGACAGCCACCTTATCCAGACATCCACCGCACCGTGTCGATCTTTGTAAATTATGCACGTGCCCTGATAGCCAGCCAGCGCCGACAGGAAAACAACGACAACGCAGACATGCCCGAACAACAGAGCGGCGACGATCGATCGTCGTCGACTTCATACCGGGAGACGGCAGAAAATGCTAGTAGCCTCATCGTAAATCCCCCTCCGCCGGTTGAGGTGGGTTCGAATCCACATGACAACGAAGGTGATAATCGCGGGCCGACGTTGCAGAGCACCACCACCACCACCGCCGTGAAAGAGCCGAATATGATGCCAACGTTGAGTAATGATTTTCCCAGACCGCCTCTTTCTCGTCTTCCGGAAATGATGGAGGTTCCCAATTGGGCTACGATGTCCAATTCTATTGCGGATTCATTTGGTCTTTTCGAGGAAGGGCAGAATGATATTTTTGACTTTTTACATACCATGCCATCTATACCACAATAGTCTTGAGTATATACGAGTTTATGAATCTACGCTCTTGTGACAATTACATTCGCAATAGCCATATATGCGTAAGTATGAGATAGTCGTTCACACGGTAGAAGTCAAATTGATCTACTCGACTCATGACCATCAACAACAAATGACCTTGGGCCCCAATGCAGAGCATGACCTAGCTCTTAATAAGAGATTTCTCTCTCAACTGCATTAGCCCTGAAAATCAACACACACAATCACAATCATCGTCAAAATACTAACCTGTCTAGACCCCGGGTTTGAACCGGCGCCGGAGGCTCATTTGCCCTAATTTCCGGTCCCGGTACGGGGCCGACTTCCCGGTTCGGAAAATGATATATGGACTCCGCAAAAGCCGCAAGTTGGGCGTCATTTTTTTCATTCAAAGAGGAGGTAATAATGAGGTATTACGTTGGATTGATGGTCTGGCCAGTTTTTTTGGCCAGTGGCCACGGTAGATGAGTCAATTCGCTTGTTTAATTTCTTGTTTCTGTGTGCCTTGTGGTATGGAGTGGAAAACTTCAAGTACATATATAGGTCCACTTGCGCCTGCAAATGAATAGAAAGGTATTTGATGTTATCTAATTCAAACACAATAGTCCTCTTCTCAGTTACTCCTTCCTTCAATTTGGGTATAGACAGAATGGTATCCAGAGGTAAAAAGTCGGCCACGGCCAGAGGCTCTCAACTTCCTCTTTCAGGTATGAATCTACCTCATACCTCGACAGTCTTTCCCAATTGCTAACGTGCTTCATAACTGTAGACAAAGAACACGTCTTTCAAGAAAAGTCCTTATCCCTGACAGAGTCCAAAAGAGAGTTGCAAACAGACGAAGGATACACATTGACCAAACTATCCCAAGATGAAATCCTGGTTGAATTCTCAGATCAATCAGCCGTTAACCCTCCAAACTGGACTGCTGTACGCACAGACATTTTCTGTATACTCGTCTTAGCATCATCACAATTGACACCTTGTATAGAGAAAAAAGCTGTACAACGCCCTCGTGGCGCTCTTCGTGGTAGTCAATAGCGGTATATCGACCGCCCTCCCCAGCAATGCCGTCCCATCCATAATGCAAGAATTCAACCAATCCGGAAACGCACTCAAAAATCTCCCAACCGCGCTCTTCCTCGTCGGCTACATCATCGGATCACTGGTGTTTAGCACAATGAGCGAAACGATTGGACGCAAGCCCGTTCTTCTCGGCACTTTTACAGTGTTTGTGTTGGCAACTCTGGCGTGCGCGTTTACGCCGAATTGGGGATGCTTTCTGGCTTTTAGGATGATTTGTGGTCTTGCGGGGGCGGCGCCGCAGACGGTCGTTGGTGGGATGTATGCGGATATGTTTTTTGATGAGCGGACTCGTGGGCGTGCGATGGTTTCGTATATGTCGGTATGTGACCTGCCTCTGTCGTTGTAGGGCTGGTGCATTGCTGATTAGAGTTCAACAGGCTGCTAGTTTTGGTCCAATCCTGGGACCGATTATTTCTGGTTGCTCTGTCCAATATGGTTGGAGATGGACGTTTCGAATTGATCTGATCTTGACGGGTGCTACTTGGCTGGCTCTGCTATTCACATCTGGTATGATTCCCCAGTACTTGACATCATGTCCAAAGTAGATCGACTAATCTGAGTAGAAACATTTGGTCCAGCCCTGTTGAAACAGCAAGCATGCAAACTAAGGAAGAAATGGGGAAGCAATCGATACTTTTCTCGAGTAGAATTACGCTCCGACTCGACTTTCAGCACGACGCAACTCATCATCAGACCCATTACGATGCTCGTTACCGAGCCCATTATCTTTTCGACTACAGTATACATTTCTATTGCGTACAGTCTGGTGTTCTTTTACTTTCAGGCATATCCCATTATTTTCGAGGGTATGTCAGTCTTCTTTCTATGCTGAATCACCAATTAACATTAGCTTCAGGAATCTTTGGCTTTGATGTCAAGTCGGCATCACTCACTTATATCCCAAGTACGTTATGTTCTACATTCTATCAACCGTATGCTAACGCTAACCGATCAGTCGGCATCGGCGCCTCATCCTCCGGCCTCGTAACGCTCTGCTACGACCTGTACTACGAAAAGAGCAAAAAGCTCGGCAAATCCTGGACATCCAGCCCGGAACTCCACCGCTTACCTCTATCATGCATTTCCGGCCCCTGTCTTACAGTCAGCATCTTCTGGCTTGCCTGGACCGCCAACTCCAACATCCACTGGATCGTCCCCGTCGCATCGGGATTGGTCTTTGGATTCGGATACCAAATCGTCTTCACCTCACTATTGACATACGTCACCGACGCATACAAGACATACTCCGCCAGCGCATTAGCGGCTTCGGTCGTCGTGAGGAGTATTGCAGGTGCATTCCTACCCTTCACTGCGACCCCGCTGTACGATTCGCTGGGAGCTTCGTGGGCGACTTCGGTGCTGGGGTTTGTCAGTCTGGCGTGCATACCGATTCCGTTTGCGTTGTTGCACTACGGCGCTGAGATTCGGAAGAATAGTCCGTTTTGCCAAAAGCTTGTTGCTGATGAGCAAGGGGTCAATGTGCAGCAGGTTTGATCATGGGCACACCTGCATGGAAACGACGTACGAGCAATGAATCTTGCATATTTGGTTTCGGCTGGCGTGCATATAGATGGATACACAGCATTGTTTGAGCATGCTAGCACCTTGAGCGTTTGATTAATCGGTTTTCGGTTTACGTATTTCGTTTACTGCATTTGTTTGCCGTTCAAAAGTCAAAAGCATTGTTGTTTCCCTGATATGATCACTTCGGACATTTTGGGCACTTAGCCCTAATTTCTTATTTAGGTAATTTTAATCAACCAACTTTTTTTGAAGGTAAATCTGCTCTATCACCAACAGACTCTTCCTACCTGGTGAATCAAGTCATCATCAATAAACCATCAATATATATATAGATTAAACCTGTCGGGCTTAATCCAAGCAAGTTGTCCGGTTAAGTGTTTACGCGAGCGAGCGGAACACGGAGAGCTGTCGAGGTATACCCCGCAAGCTCCTACGGAAATATATAAACACATTTACTTGACCTATTCTAGGCTAACAGAGTCAAGACGAAAAAAATGCAAACCCATAAACGAATCTACTTCCTAGGCTCAAACATCCGCCATGCCATCTCCAACCACATCCACAACGACGCCGCTTTATCCATAGGCTACACAAACTGGCGTCTCGAGGCAGTCGACACCACGGACCTCAATGATTTTGCACACACAAAACTCCATGGTCCTGAATTTGCGGGTGCGGTGATTACGATGCCCCATAAACTAGCTATCATCCCGTATCTGGATGGTGTCGATGAGATTGTGGAGTTGGTGGGGGCTTGTAATAATATCTATCCGATTGAAGAGTCAGGATTGAAGAGGAAGTTGATTGGGACAAATACAGACTGGGTCGGTGTCAGGGACTGTCTTTTGCGTCTTGACGATGAGTTCAGATCAGGAGGAAGTAGCATCACCAACGATAAAGAAACCAAAACGGGCTTCGTCGTCGGTGCCGGAGGGGCCTGTCGTGCTGCCATCTACGCTCTCACGAGGCATTTGGGCGTCTCGAGGATATACATCATCAATCGTGACGCCGATGAAGTCCAGACCCTTCTGAGCGATATACTAGCCCGATACAAACGGACTATCCCCCCGTTTCCCCCACCGGAAGTCGTTCATCTGCAAACGCCCGAACAAGCACGCAATCTCCGGGATAATCCATACTACGGCGTCGGCACGGTCCCAGATTATCCGCCCGTAACAGACGCAGAGATCACGGCGCGCGACACCTTGCACGCTCTCCTCGATCGTAGCGATGGAAGAAAAGGCGTGTTTCTGGATATGTGCTATACCCCGCGCGAGACTGGTAATCTACGCGCGGCCAAGCAGAGTGGATGGGTGACGGGGGAAGGGGTGGATGTTGTTACTTTTCAGTTGAAGGAGCAATGGAGGCTTTGGGCGGGGGAGGGGGTGAGTAGACGGATTCCTTTAGACGAGATGGTGAGACGGGCGCGTGAGATTGCGGATGGTCATGTTTAACGTACTACTGTATTCATGATAATCAAGATGTTTGTCATGGTGAGTAGGAATCTAATGCGGATAAATGTACAGCCGTCTACGATCCGGTCCCTCTAGCGCCGATCTTATCGATAATGACTATCAAAAGACATAATCAATTCTCTAGACAGCTCTTCTATGGTCTTTTCAAATCTTTCAAGACAAATCATGCACCATTCAGAACGATATTGGGGTATAGAAACGAAATAACAACAAATCACCAACAGTCAGACACCCGGTAGTCTACTAACTAAACTCCGTATCATCTGATTGCACGTCTGGATTGATCCCGTTCATCATCAACCAATCTGTACGACGACCCATGATGGAACTCAGATCTTCGTCTTCAGGCTCTTCGCCGACACCAACCCAGCGCTTGGAGTGTTTCTCTTCTTGGACGAAGTTGCGGATCACGCAGCTGCTGGTATAACGTCCTTGGCATACCTTGCGTCGACCAAGATGTTTGAATCGTGGTCCCAATGGCCCGTTAACGTAGTGGTATTGTCCTGCAAACCGGTATTGACGGGGGTCACCCAGTGGGTAGAACTTGTCGCCCCAGTGACCATTGAAGAAGAACCATTCCGTTGGTGCAGAAGGGTTGAGGTTAGAGGCACGGAGTACGTCAGTCAGGTAGTTGTATGTGTAATAGTGCGAGTTGAGCAATGGGTCCCACAGTGGACCCCGATCGGTTTGATCGTGGAGTAGACCCCATGGAAGGACATATTCATGAATTCCGGGCGTGGCATACATGGCATGTGTGCCGGTGGCAGAATAAACAATGGGCTAGAACGTCAGTTTGAAATAAGCAAAATCAGAAGCTGAAAACGTACCCGTTTGCCTTGCTTCTCGACAGCTTCATAACTGTAGGCCTCGCCTGCAGTGTGAGCACTAAGAAACAGTGCCTTTGGATGGCCCTTGTAAAATCGCATCATGGTATGTTCCCAATCGCCAACGTGGTTGCCAAAACGCACATCAAAGACGGTGTTGCCAAGATTGTAGCTATAGAAAAAGAACCAAAAAGCATCCACGATATCATTGCCTTTGTCGACGACCACCAAAACCGCAGGGGCATCACTACGTCCGCGGTCTGCACCTGCTGCAGTATTGATCGGCTTGCCACCATATCTCTTGCGGAGCTCTTCAACAGCAACACGCGAGTCGAATGAAACAAAGTCCGGCTCTTCCGGGTCGACCGAGTGAGCGTCCACATTGTCATCCCAGCTACCAGCATCGTACCATTTTCCCCGGTCATCATCTTCGTTGAAGACCGGAGTGTCACCCGGCTTGTCGTCTTCTGGGTCCTCGGGGTCTTTGGGGGTACCCGGCACGGGCACCGGGATATTTCGTTCTCCTCCCAGCCATTCCGGTCGGTCTTCAACGTCGTCGTCACTGGTGAGGTATACATGCTTGCCCAACTCCCATCGGTTCAGTCGGTTCAGGTCTTGCAGTGTTGGGTGTTCCCATTTTGCTTGCACAGGTGTGTAGTTCAACATCGGAGTAGTATATACCAGATGTTCCGCAATGTCACCAGGCCAAAAGTTCTCGCCTGAGAACAGATGAACTAGAGGTGCATACTCGAGCACATACTCCGGCACTTCTCGCAGAACCTTCTCCCGGTTCGTCCAATTTGCCGAAAGGTCTTCGGCCATAGTCCAATCCCACCGCCAACTATCTTCTTGACCGTTGATGGGCGACTGGTCCAATGTCCGACTGGGAGGTCCGCTGTTGGCACGCGACAGACGTACGTGAGCGATACCACATAGTCCGAAGAACCGACAAAATTTGCGATCCCACCAAGATTTCGACGTGGCCAGCCATTCTGCTTCTTCCAAATCTTCTTCGGACCAGACGAATAACGAGGGTTTGACGGCACGGAGGAGGCTGCTGATCGACAGGTAGGCAATCAGAGTCGTCAAACTGAGGATGATGAATTTGGAGACTGGACGCCGTCGAGCCATGGCGGTAGGTGTGCGAATGATATATCGGTTGAGCCGGGTCTCTCGGACGTGGACGAGGTGTGATTATATAAATTATATAATGTTCTGAGCGATCCGAAAGAGCCGCCGATGTCCGGAGAATGTCCGCAGATGTACCGGGCCTGCGGTAACGGTATCGATGGATCGATCGATCGAGAATTGTTCTGCCGTCGTGTACTAGCAGAAACAAAGGGTAAAAATATGGCTGGAGATAAGAATGCGTTTCGTCGTGATAATGATGAGACCAAGGCTCAGTGCGGTACCGGACCAGCAGGAAGTAAGCGGCCAAGCCACCGGAGTATCTATAAGGGCAACAATGGCATGCTAGATATAGGGTGGACGAGAGGGAGGAATGATTGTCACAGAGGGGAAGAGAGGAAAGCAAACAGAGGGGAAGAGAAGAAAGCAAACAGAGGAGGAGGAGGAATATGAGGAGAAAGAAGAGAAGAAGAGAAGAAGAGAAGAGAAGAAGAGGAGAGAGGAAAGAGGAAAGAGAGAGAGTCAGGAACGCTGCTGCAGGTGAGAGGGCCTGCCAGCGTGACTCGTCGTTTCGTCCAGTCAGCGTCGCCGCGCGGGACACAGCCAATCAGCGGGGGGAGAAAAACTCAAAGAAGAAGAGAGTCGCCCCACGAATCGGCAGGCAGGGCAGCCCCAGGTGTTCCGCTCGCAGCCGAATCTCTCGTCCGTTGAGTTACTTTAGTTACTTTAGTTACTACTATCATAGTACTATGTATGTATGTATGTATGTACTAATAGTATGTATGTTTGTTCTGCAGTCGATGCGAGAGGTGCCTGAGATGTGATGTTTGATTCGTCCGGTCGTCTACACCGCGGGCTCTATTGCAAGTCCCAAGACCTAGGTACCACTGATCGGCTGATCGTTGAAATACAAAGCACTAAACCGAGTACTATACCGGAAGCATTTCCATCAAGTGAGGGAGAGTATGTTATTGTCTGTGCTTGAGTGTAATAGCATACTCTCATGATATACAAGGAATCATTGAGAGGATCAGTCGCGACAGATTACATCATGATCGCTAAGCTATAACTACATAGTACATAGTACATACTACATACTAAGTTATGGATAGCAATCGATAGTATTCAACGAGTGAGGCTGAAGAGGCTTGTGCACAAGTCTTATCGATAAGCGACATCGTGTCGGCGATGTCGACAACACTGGGGGCGTGCATAATATCCAGACAGCAATTGGGTCACTGCGATACAGGCCAACCAATGTAATCAACATGAATTCATGGCTTTAAAAGAACATTCATCGAAAACTAGCAAGAGTGAAGAGGGACCGAAGAAACAGTAAGTAAGCAAGTGATCGACCCAATCAAGTTAGCCGCAGCGTTAGTCACGGTTCGTGCAGGCCTCTTCAGGTTACGTGCTAACTTATCAGCCTATTAGGCTATTACTAGTACAAGATCGAACAACAAGCATGCCGGAACCGACGTCAGACTCTGAATATGAGTACGAGTATGATGCGACGGAGACAGAAGTATATTCTCACATGTTTCCTATTCGATATACGACTAATGGCAACAGACGTTCTTCGTCAATATCGACCTAACCTCCTACAATGGACCCCTCCGTCCACCGCGCGGACAAGCACCCTCAGCACCAGGACGAGCCGATGAAGACGCCGAAGACGCCGCCTCCCCACCGACCGAAGATAGAGCAGAGGCGACCGGAAAACGCAAACGAGCGGACGCCGCCGACGAATCCATAGACGACATCGTGGCGGACGACGAGAACGACGATCGCATACAGATCATGGAACTGCACAGTCGAAATCCATACGTTTCCTATCGCAATCATATCTTCAGTTGCGAATGGGCCGATATGATTGGGACAGATATGCATTTCGTCCGTCGCGAGGACTCGGAGCCGGATCCGACGTACCTCAAACACGCGGATGGGTATTCATTGATCGCCGCGAACCCGATTAAAATACTAGGAAGACGAGCGCATTTTGCTCGTCCGTCCGGCACTGCCAACGGGACGCAAGCGAACGAATCCAATGCGACGGAGCCCATGTCCGCGCCAGCTGCAATCCTAACGGATAATAAATCGTCCCAAGTACGCTTCCTGCAAGAACTCATGGACATCAAGCGCGAAAAGGGCGAGACGGACATGTTGCGAATGACGTATGGGTCGAAACGCAATCAGAATTTGGGGAAGAACATTAGCGGATGGGCTCGTACCGAGGAGCGCATCAATACGATTCATCAGTTGAATCGCGCGGCTCTTGCGGGCGATCAGGAGGCATTGGCCAAGCTGGAGGAGCTGTATAATCAGATAGAGGCTCCTCCTTCGACCGATACGGCGCCATCCTAGTCATTCAGGTTACATTACAATACGAACTACTAAATCTGTGCCTGATGGTTTGGAAAAACGCATTTGACCAAAGAAACAAAAAACATTAACACAGTCTGCCCGAAAAACAGCGACGCAATTCCATTCCCATATCCCTGCCAACTCCGTGTTTGCGACGCCGTCAATTGGTCTATATTACATATGCAAAGAATCAATAATCAAGAAGAGACATTCTTCAACGAGGGCTCGATGGAAATCCGATAGGTGACGGCGGTGGAGGCGGCGGGTTTTGGTATTGATGATCCGCGTACTCGATATGCGTCGCAGACGAAGAGGACTTGTCGGATGCCGAGACCGTTGACGAGAGGAATGATTTCGGTAGGAGGGAGGCCGATGCTTCAAGGGCACGGAATATGTCTTGGTGGTTCAGAGCGGCGTTTGATGTGGATGATTTTGGGGTTGAGGGTGGTGTAGAAAGTTTGCTGAGTTTGGGATGCATGGTCGCCATTTTGATGATGCTGTGTCGATTGCTTTGAGGAGTGCACACCGTCGATTATCGTCGCGTTGAGTGGTCGATGATTCGAGATCAGAACGGCAAACGAAGTTGCAGATAGGGATGGACTTGAAGAGTGGTTTTTTTCAGCTGATTGCTACGACAACATTAGTTTCAGCTCGGGTCAGAAAAGACAAAAAGCCGCAGAAAGACAAGGAAAGACAGAAACACGAGACAAGGGATAAATAAATACGCCGATAGGACAGTCCTGGTAAGGTCTTAAAGTACGTACCTCGGCAATTGAACTGATTTGGGAGAACAAGTCGAAGAGAACAACTCGGAGTGATTCAAATATAAAATGTGTAGCAAGAGAAGAAAATGAGAGATAAAGAGGTCGCCAGGAGTTCACCGCCAATATATACCTCACCTCGCATGAGCGAGCAGCTGGATGTAGAGGTAAATGTGATGAATGATAAACCCGTTATGATCTAAGCGGATACGTCAGCGATCTGGCAGATGTACATATGTACGGAAGATTATTGTTTGTGTCGACACTGGACAATCGGTAGATGAGTATGACCAGGCAGAAGAAAAAAGAAAAGAAAAGAGAGACAAAACAGACTTGGAAAGAGTAGTATGTATGAATCGACGGGGCCGAGACACGTAGTCTGGAGTTGTTGTTGTAATTTTTGATTCTGCTGGTATATTTTACCCCAACCTTTTGATGGAGTACATAGTACCCCGGGTATTCTCCCTACGGAGTACTCCCTAGAGTCCCTACAGGCTACGAATATACATAGTAGGTCTTTCCGTGTTGTCCGAGACAACTATCCCTACACTCAGTGCTTTCAGCCCAACTGATTCAGTTGGGACTGTTTCGTGACTAGATCGGTTCAATGATTAGTCGCCTTGCATATCACACTCAACTCTGGGGATTTGTCTGCCTTGTCATACGGAGTCACTGGCTGTTGGGTAACGAATAACAAATTTTACCGTGTGAATAAACAAGCTCCTTTGGCCTGAAAGTTCCTCCTTAACTGAACTAAGTAGCAGGTACGACGTATCTTACATACGTGTACGCTGTATTCTGCTAAGAAATCAAGGCAACCAATCGCCTTTCCGTGGAGGCTCACTCCTTCCTCTTTCAAGGGAGAACGAAGGATAAAGAAGAATGTAGAAGGCTTCTAGCCTTCTCAGTGTCAGATATTTTTGAGGCGGCTAAACTGCTTCAGGCTTAATGTTTCGCCCCAAAGCTCTGGAACGCGCGGGAAGTCGGGAAATCCGGGGGTGACGGTGTATTGAGGCTGTAATCGTATCATGGAAGCTCGGATTCTGCTGGTACTGTGCTGTATTGGTGGGTATCTGGTACTATAATCCGGATTAGACGGCTTCCTCTTTTCAGACTCCCAACGGATCATTTCGTTGCTGTTGCTCGAATTCCATGATCATGCTCAAGAGGGTTGCAACTAAATCATAAGCGTCATGGGTCCTTGGTTAGTTGCCAGGAGTACTCAGTAGTATGAAGAGGGAGAATTTGAGGACTGGTTTTCGAAATAAGTGACGATCACTTCCTGCTTCAAAGATACGTAACCAGCGAATAGTTAGTTCTCAACGGACACGAGGACGTTCAATGACTTTGAACGCTATGATCACTCAAAGCTTGACAAAAGCCAATTTTATTGAGCAACAAAGATTCGAGAAATGTACAACGTCGTGTCGTGGTGGTGATCAAGAAAATATACGTAACGGTACTTCTAGAAGCCATTCTCGGCGTTTCGGCGCTTCGGCCAATGGCGGCGTTCGCTGCGGATTGACATCGTCAAGAGTCAGACCGCTCTTGCATTGCGTCAAGTTTTAGAATCAAGTATTCCCCTTTCTGAGAAGTAGAATGGAATTGCCTCAATTTATCAAATCGAAGGGGGAAAGCAAGCAAATAGCTCTCGAATCAAGTCACGAGTCCCTACCAATACGTGACTAGCCAACATCGAACAATATGACCCCTGACTAGGCGGTAAAAGAGACTTACTACGTACTGAGTACTATGTACATAGTACGTATCCAGATCTCAGAAATGTACTATGTAGTGGTCTAGCCTTAGGGCTTGTGGCAGGTCTGGATCGATCGTTGGCAAGGCAAAGAAAATCTGTAAATCCCGTGATCGAAATATACACGTGATATCACCCACGTGGTTCGATTCAGGGGACGAACGACCTCACCAACTTTAGTAATGTATTTTCATGGGCATCTTGAGCAGGCGCCGAGTATGTGAGTGTGTGTGTTTCCACGAGGTACTCGAATCATAGTACGGAGTACGTAGTCCATACAAGTAATTGAACGAGAACTACTCCGTATTATGTTAACCATCTTCACGGTTACCTACGTAATCCACGAAGAAAATCCGGGGTAATCACGAGGCTTCTCCAATAATTACTCCGGATTCTGACTGCTTAGGTAAAATCGTGAAAAAGTCTGCATAACGGAGTCATTTGACCTTCCCCATACTGAAAACACAGTGAGGAAATCCCTCATTTCTATTGCTAATTGCATAATTGCCGTCCCTTTTCCTTCCCTGTAGAGACAAGATCGCAATCAAGATCGTCGGCCCAGACAGGCTGGACCATTCTTTTTTATCTAATCACTACTACGAGGGCAAATCCATAAGGTAATTTTAATAATAGAAATGCAGCAGCCCGTTTGACTGGAACATTGGGGACGGTGGATCTGAACACAACCAACCGGTCCAATAAATAGGTAATCCAATTGCAGTGCCGCCAAACGATAACACGCACCATTTGCGCCATTTTCGGTCTTATTATCTCAACAAGATAGTTACAAGCAAGTATTATGACTCATTGGAAAGGGGCGTACTACCGTCCAGCATCTACTATCTGCGTACGTGGTACCAAGTACGAATGTTTTGGCCGGTGGAATGTGACCGTGCCGGTAGAGCCGGGAGAGTACCGGCACGCCGATAGGATAGGTAGCCAGATTCCGAGCGGTAGCCAATACATACTGTACGAGTATATGGCTCAGTAGAAGATACTGCGCAGTGTGCGCACTTATCACTGGAATCTCTGCCGGGGTAGCCTGTACGGTAAAAAGCCCTACACGCAGTCGCTAGAGAGTAGTACGTACGTACAATCTATCCCTTGAACCAGCATGACTGCGCCAGATCCAATCGATCTGATCACCTGCGGTAACCCCTACGAACTATCCCGTAAAAGCGTATCGTGTCCTGGGACCTGAATTGATAGATTGCTAAATATGGAGAACAGACCCGCTGAGACGACGGATCTGGAGCTGCGATTCTGACTTTCTGGTCAGCTGGTCTGGGGAGAATTTCGGTGCGTTTGTGGCTAGTTTGTTGGGATTCGTATGGCGATAGGTTTGCGTTGTGCTGACTTATTCAAAACGTCGGCCGTCGTGGTTATTGCAGGTCAACCGGTTAGTATATTCGTGATGTGATGCATTCATGAGGAAGAGAACGATAGGTTGAGGAAAGAAAGTAAGCAGAGTCATAAAAAAAAAAGCAGAGCCAGAATAAGTAAGTAGAATAAGTTGTAACTAACTGAAAAAGCCGTTCCTGACCGCAGCTTGCCGCCTTACCGCCTGCCGTCGCGCAAATCATGTGGGAGTCTCTGACGTCTCGCTGGGCCCCGCCACAAACCAAGCCCAAAAGTCGTCTCTTGTATTTATATCCCTCAATTCCTCGCCATGTTGTGCATTTTCTCTCAATTCAACTGATCAGCAATCTAATTACGTCCCTACAACTTCCTTCTTCCCCCCCCCTCCCCCATTGATAACACACAATCCAATTCTCCTGCATGGCGTGCCTGTCGTTGTGAGACTCATCCAGCTTGTAGGTACTCGGATAACGCTCCCGGAGCTCAGCTCTCAGCCCTCACTCGCTGCCCTCTCGTGTTACACTTGTATGCATTGGCCTCGATTGCAATCCTACAATAACCCCGTTATCATTGTGAAGCAAGAGATAACGACATTTGTTTGCCTGGCAATTTCCCTTCTTCCCAGTTATCTCCCTGGTCGTTGCGTCTTTCCTTGCTTATTCCTTATCTTTTGTACCATTGTTTGACCGCAAGTTGCAATCAAACTAACAAACTCTCCATGTCTAGAGCTTGCTACCAGTCTGAAACAGTATTTATACCTACTGCTTTCTAGAGGCATATCCCTCTCATTTCGTTTTCTCGCCATTCGCATTTCCCTCTCTACCTGACGTTCGCTCTCCCGTTCACACTCACAACCCCGCCATGTCAATTGATCCTGGTTCGGCTCGACCCCCTTCAGAAGGGGGTCTGCCTTCTCCCGCGGGAGAAAACGGTCACGTCAATGGTCTGTCGACACCACAGTTACTTGTCGGTAGCAGCGGTTCGTCCGGTCCTGGAACCCCAATTGGGTTCCAGCGATTCCCTCACAACAAACATCTCGACCATGTTATCAGAACACCGGGTCGCCAACCCTCACCACAACCAGTGCACTTGGGACTGCCTGGCCACCATAGAGTCTTGTCAGAAGAAGGATCTGGATACGTTTCTGCCAAGTTTGAAGGCAAACAGGAACAAATGGAGCAGGGTAAGCTTTTCTACATCTGTGTTGAGCTATATAATTCATCTTATCTAACTTTTGAACAGTCATGGACCGCTTGGAAGAAAAAGGATTCTTTCCTAGTGATTTCGTTGTTTCCGAAACCACCTGGTTCTACAACATGCTCGGAATCGACGACATGTACTTCCAGACCGAGTCGGTCGAATCGATAGTCACCCAGATCCTCTCCTTATATGCAGCCAAAGTAGCTGCCTATGCACGAGACGACAAGCGTTTGGAGATTCGTCTGGACAAGGAAGACGAAGACCATGCGGTCTACATCGACACCAGCAAGCCTGGTGTGACCACACTCAGTGGCCCTAACTACGAATCACGCATAGACTCCAAATACATCGACGGCTCCAAACCTGAAAGAAGTTATCGAATTGAGAGTTTCCGCTCGACCAGTCCCTTACCAGGAGAGGATGCGCAGCAATTGCGTTGTTACTTTGTCTACAAATGCCAGTTCGCCAACCCCAACCCGGATCCCGACGAGACCAACATCGAGATCATCGGCGAAAAGCGCTTCCTCCAAAAGGCCACTGCTAACACCAAGGCCATCTACCAAGAGATTATCACCAATGCGGTGTCTCGAACAGGCCCCGTTATCGAAGTCTTTGACATAGAGGGTAGCCGGGAAAAACGTTTAGTCGTGGCCTATCGTCAAGGATCTGCAATGGGCATCTTTAGTGCCCTGTCTGATCTCTACCACTACTACCGACTGACCAGCTCCAGAAAATACCTTGAGAGCTTTTCTAACGGAATCAACGTCATCTCACTGTACTTGAGACCCGCTGCTGGCGCGGAGGTTTCACAAAAATACCCTCCTATAGAAGCTGCCATTCACCAGATTGTGAAGGAAGTCTCTCTTTTATACTGTGTACCACAAAATCGTTTTCAAAATCACTTTGCCACCGGTCGACTGAGTTTGCAAGAGACTATTTACTCTCACTGTGCCTGGGTCTTTATTCAGCAATTCCTGAACCGACTTGGGTCTGAATACACTTCGTTGACTGCGCTTTTGGACGCCGGCAACAGCGTACATGCAGAGCTTTTATCCAAGATCAAGAAGCGTCTCCGTACCGAGACATTCACATCAGATTATATCTTTGAAATCATCAACAAATACCCCGACCTCATCCACAAGCTCTACCTTGATTTTGCCAGCACGCATTACGTGCAGACTGGAGACCCACAGGACGACTTCCTACCCACGCTCAGTTATTTGCGCTTGCAAGTCGATGAGATCTTGGATGATGCCAAACTCAAAGAACTCATCAGCCGAACTGCGGCCAACGAGCACGATGAAATGGTCTTGACAGCTTTCCGGACCTTCAACAAGGCCATCTTGAAGACGAACTTCTACACCCCAACCAAGGTTGCATTGAGCTTCCGTTTGCATCCCGACTTTTTGCCCGAGCATGAGTATCCTCAACGTCTTTACGGAATGTTCCTTGTGATCAGTTCCGAGTTCAGAGGTTTCCATCTTCGCTTCCGTGACATCGCTCGTGGCGGTATCCGTATCGTCAAAAGTCGAAACAAGGAAGCTTACAGCATCAATGCTCGATCTTTGTTCGACGAAAACTACAACCTTGCCAATACCCAACAGCGTAAGAACAAGGACATTCCTGAGGGTGGCGCAAAGGGTGTGATCCTCCTCGACGTTGACCATCAAGACAAAGCTCGTGTGGCGTTTGAGAAGTATATCGACAGTATTCTCGATCTCCTTATCCCGCCCACAAGCCCTGGTATTAAAGACCCTATCGTCGATCTTCACGGAAAGGATGAAATCCTTTTCATGGGTCCTGACGAAAACACAGCAGACCTAGTCGACTGGGCTACAGAGCACGCCAGGAAACGAGGTGCGCCGTGGTGGAAGTCATTCTTCACGGGAAAGAGCCCTAGATTGGGTGGTATTCCTCACGATGCCTACGGCATGACGACTCTTTCTGTGCGTCAATACGTTCTCGGCATCTACCGCAAGTTGAACATCGATCCATCCACCGTCAAGAAATTGCAGACTGGCGGTCCCGACGGTGACCTGGGATCCAACGAAATTTTGCTCGGTAACGAAAGCTATACAGCAATTGTAGATGGGTCCGGTGTGCTTGTCGACCCCAATGGATTGGACCGCGATGAACTCGTGAAGCTCGCAAAGAAGCGAGTCATGATCTCACAGTTCGATTTGTCGAAGCTGTCATCTGAAGGCTACCGCGTCCTCGTGGAGGATTCTAACGTGAAACTTCCTTCAGGAGAAGTCGTCAACAATGGCATGCTTTTCCGAAACACGTTCCACCTCCGAAAGGACTCTCCCGTAGATCTGTTTGTTCCTTGTGGAGGACGACCGGAGTCGATCGACTTGAGCACTGTGAACAAGCTGATCGTGAACGGCAAATCTGTGATTCCTTATATCGTCGAAGGTGCCAATCTATTCATCACGCAAGACGCGAAGCTTCGATTGGAAAAGGCGGGCTGCATCCTATACAAAGATGCTTCAGCTAACAAAGGTGGTGTGACATCCTCGTCACTCGAAGTCTTGGCCTCACTGTCATTTAACGATAAGGAGTTCGTCCAGAACATGTGTGTCGCCGAAGATGGAACCGTGCCCGCCTTCTACCAGCAATACGTCAAGGAAGTGCAAGAAATCATTAAACGGAACGCCACCTTGGAATTCGAAGCCATCTGGCGTGAACACGAACGTACTGGACTGCTGCGCAGCGTGCTCAGTGACAGATTGAGTTTGGCCATTACAAACCTCGACGAGGAACTGCAAAAGACTGCCTTGTGGGAGAATATCGAATTACGCCGCAAGGTTTTGGCAGATGCTCTTCCTCGACTTCTTTTGGAGAAGGTTGGATTGGATACGATTTTAAGTCGGGTATGTTCCTACTGTCTCTGAATTTCTTGATCCTTCATCCTAACGACTCTGTAGGTACCGGAAAACTACCTCCGATCGATCTTCGGCAGTTACCTTGCCAGCCGTTTCGTGTACGAATATGGCAGCAACCCAAGCCAATTCGCGTTTTTCGATTTGTAAGTCCCACCTCCCTCGCAGCGAAAACCTTCATGTGCTAATATGTCATGCAGCATGTCCAAAAAGTTCTCCTCGCAACTACTTTCGTCGAAATAACCACTTCTTTATGACGTATCTTACTGCCACCACAGCACCTGTTATCGATTATTATTATAATATTTCTCTCTCGACCCTTTCATTGGCTTGAACATTTGGGTATTTCTTTCGGTTCTGGGAATGGAGAAATGAGAGGAGAGAGAGAGAGAGAAAAAAAAAAAGAGGGTACATGACTTTTGGAAATACCTGCATAAACTCGTCTATATTGTAAGAACGAACTTGCCGTTGTGCGTTTGTGTATGATTCTTTCGATTGAAGTATTATATGTTTAGCCTGTTCTGTCCTGTATAACCTATTCCATCCGAATCAGATATCATACCATACATTTCCAGATGCGAAGTATACAGATTACAGTCTACGTATTCATTTTTTCGTCGCGGTCTTATACGACAGTCTCATCCATTCGTACAGCTATTAATACATATAGTACAACAATGTAAAAAAAAAGCCCTATATTACAATAATGCATTAAGATCATCCTCAAATCCTTCGAGACGAGTGCCTGCTTCCGTCTCGGTTCGAGGCACAGTTTCCAATTCTTGCCAGATAGTCGGGTGGTTTTTTTTGGTCCATTCCTCGACTCCTTCTTTGGCGTGTTCGTGTGCGCAGACGTTGTATATCCTCGCGATCCTGTTGAGTATTATGATTAGTGGAGGAAGCAATAAAGTAGATAGGGCTAGTAGTAGGAGGCTTACATGTCTTTATCAGGCTGTTGGCCAAGTTTCTCTTCTGTCTTATTCAAAGCTTCGATAATCAATTCGCGCTCACCCTGGGCTGCGAGAGCCTTGACGTAAGCGAGATACATTGATCGATCGAGCGGAATTTCCAACGCGCTAATCTTGCCAAGCATCTTGTTCGCTTCGACGACCCCATCGGGATCTGATTCGCACACCTTGAAGAAGATGACTAGTGTGTTTTGGGAGGGTCCTTCGTCTGAACGGAGAATTTCTTTGAATTCATCCATGGCTTCCTCTGATCGTTCGCAGGCGGCAAGTGCAAGCATGACGGCGTTTCGGACTCGGGTATCGACTTCGATGTCGACGTCGAGTTTGAGCATGTTGCGGATAAGTTTGGTGTTGTCCCAGGCAGTCGCTCGCGCAAGACCGACAAAACATGTTATGTATGCTTCGGGTGTCGGGCGCTGCGCAGGCGTTGGGGCATGTCGCATGTGTCCAAAGACTTGGCAGGCTTTTTCGACCATTCCACGGTTGAAGAAGTTGTCCATGATTTCGATCCTGTGTTCTGCGGAAATTTCCGGGAATGCGATTCTCACAAGGTCATATGCCTCCCATACTTCTTCCTCTGCTTGTTCCTTATCACGGATGAAATCTAGCAAAGCGTTTTGAATCAACGGCCGTTCATCATCCATAGAATAGGAGCCTATACGAGGTCGCAACAGCTGCGAAAGCGCTTCCCAGTCATGACGATAAGCCAATGCACGAGTCAGGGTAGTGAGCAATTCTGGCTCTAGCTGTATCCGATCCCGAATAAGTGGATCTAGCAGCTTAGACACTTGGTCAAAGGCATCGTCATTGTTGGGAACTGAGCATAGCATTGTGATCAGTCTACATCTCATTCGCAAAGCGATGTTTGCGGAAACATCACTTTCTTCAAGTTCGTTCAGAGCTTTGACTGTCCCATCGATATCGGAGTCTTGGATCCGTGGCTCTAATTGGAGGAGAAGTTGAGTTTCCAAATCCGACTCCAAGCCCCATGTAGCAATCAAATGGGAATAGTCCATGGCAAGCTTTTTGTTTCTGATGACGTATGCATACCGAATGAGATCGTTTACACAAGATATAGAGAGTCCCTCACGAACGGAAGGATCTTCTAAACACCAATTGTTGAGGTCACGGGCCAATGCATGTGCATCTTTGCCGTTTGCAGCTGCCACTAACAAGAGGGTATCTCGAGTCTCTGCACTTGGAGAATAGATGGTCAGCCGATTGAAAATCTTGTCCGCCCCAGTCTCGTCACCATTGTGAAGACATGCTCTTGTAAGGGCACTCGTAGCGATGATTGTCGGTTCGCCTTCTGGTAGAGGGCAGTCATGCATAACTTTAGCAGCATCGAGTTGCCCTTGGTCGATGAGCGTTACTACCAATTCTTGATGTTGCTGCGGAGTGAGTTTGAAATGTCCGCGTTCAGCCCAGACTCTTATCTCTTGTTTCATTTCGTCCGCGTTCTTATCCAATGCCATGCCATGCAAGATCCAGAGCCATGGCGACTCTCGGTCCTCAAACTCCGGCCAGTCAAGTACCTTGTGCCATTCCTTGGCAAGTACTGTTCGGGCTTGGTAGGGATTGCCGTAGAATGCATTGATACGAATCCAGGCGAGCAAAGCACCGCCACTTATTTCACCTGACTCGTCTGTAGCTGCAATGTGTAATACACGGTAGGCAGTATTTGCTAATCGTCGGATATATTGGTGAGAGCTACCGTGACAGTTTGCTTGCGAGAGGACGTAGAGAGTGAGTTCCATGAACTCCTTCGAGTCGATGGATTCTAATTCCTTGCTGTTGGCTTCTCCGTCTCCTTTATGCTTTTGAAGATAGTTATAAGTGGTGACGAGTTGCCTAGCATGAAACTCCGTGATAATGCCGGGTTCTTCGGCTCTCGCCTCGAAGAACTTTTGATATGCTTTGCAGAGAGCATTGTATGGTGGTCTTCTACCGTTGCTAATGATTGCTTTTGACAGTTCGCTCATGGTTTGTAGTCCAACTTCAGAAGTTGGCACTTCCGGGGTTTTGGTGGCAGGGGGAAAGGAAAAGAACGTCCGTGACTGGCCATATTTGTTGTTATTATATGCTCTCCGAGTGCGATAGAGCATCGATTGCGAGTAGAATCGACAGTGTCGCGGCGAAAAACACACAGGCTCATTGTTGAGGAGAGCCCGGAAAACGCGTCGTGTAAGGTACGAGGACTGCATCTTTCGTTGTCGATGCAGACGACGCAGTAGCGACGTCTTGTTCAATGGAGAGAAACTTGTGACCGAGGAATAGTTATATCATGTTCTCTGATTTCCAGCGCTTCAAGTATCCGGCAATGCCTGCTGTCGAAAGCTTTGGGTGAGGTAGAGGTAGAAGTTGGAGCAAGTGAATCAATCATTAATGGGCAGCCTTTAACTGGCGGCTTGGCGTTGGTGGAGAACTTCCTTCCGCAACGTTCACGAAATTTTGAGCTTCCCTCCTCAGAGACAAGCCCGGGGTCAGTCAATTGAAACAGCGATTCCTTTTATACACCCAGCATCAAGACACGCAGCATGTCTCTCGCACTCTTCCCTCGGACGGGGAACTCCCTGCTACAACGGAGCCTCAACCTACTTGCCCCGGCATCCTGTCGATGGGCTTCGACTGAACCCAGCAACACTCAACGTAGCGGCAGTCAACGGACAAATTTTGCTTCACCAATCCGAAGCCCGAATACTTCACCGAGTATGTTGCTATCTTCCTCAAATTGATGGACTCGGTCACTAAGCAGGGCACTCATCATAGGAGCGAGAACTTTCGGCAAACGTCCTCCGCGAACCACGCATCGAGGTATGATCGCGGAGAATATCAAAAATCAAAATGAAGGCCGAATCTTGGAGAAATTCCAGACCAGAGAATGGGCGCCAGGCGATATCTATTCTCCGCACGATCTGAGTCCAAGTGAAATGAAGAAATGGTCGAAGCGCTGGAGCCCCTCGAACGACGCTTTTGATGCGTTGAACATCAAGCCTCTCGAGCATTATAAGGTACAACCACCGGCATGTATTCCGAGGGATTGCTCAATTGTCTAACGGTTTCTGTACAGAATTTCTCCATCATGTCTGAATATATGACTCCAATGGGTCGGATAAAACATCGATCAGCCACGGGTCTACGACCGGTCAATCAACGAAAGATTGCAAAGGCAATCCGTCGCGCGATTGGAGTCGGTCTTATGCCCAGCGTCCACCAACACCCTGAGATTATTGCTATGGAGCTGAAAGGGAAAAGTCCTAGAGGAGGATTCGGTCTTTAGTTGGGTTGGCTGTGTGCTGTCATGTTTGAGTAGCGGCGTGTCGGATTTGTTAACATGTACTACTATATGGGAATTTTGGTGCTGGTCTATGTATACCAGAATTTGCGATACAATTGCTCCAATTCATCGTTATGATAATGTATGCACTATTAAAGTTATTGCCTGGCAGTTGCTCCCGCGGAGTGACGAGACCCCCCACATGTTCAGCCAACGACGTAGTTCCTCTTGTTTACCCTCTTCTTCCTCCCTCCTTTAACTACACTGAGCTTGAAAACCACTAGAAAAAGAACTATTCTTGCTTTGACTGATTGGCAATGTCTTTGACGAATGGTGGGTATCAACTACATATCATCAATGAGCGTTGGAAAGTGTTCAAAACGTCTGACATGCCTTGTTTACAGAGCAGATCTGGGCTCCAAGCCCCTCCACGGAACGAGGTTTACCAACTCAACTGTCCTCTGATCCCAAAGGCGAGAAATTGGCCTATGCGGTACATACTAGTCTCTTAGGTCAACGTCCCGATTTATCGCTAATAGCTTTGCCTACATCTAGTCAAATAAATCCATATTCATCCGCTCAATTGACGACCCCGCTATCGCCAGGCAATACACAGAACACACCGCGCAAGCCACCGTCGCACGTTTCTCGCCCTCAGGCTTTTATGTCGCTAGTGGAGATGTTACAGGTACCGTCAAGGTCTGGGACTGCGTAGGAGAAGGCCTTACAAAGGGGAGCTACCAAATCATCAACGGTCGAATCAATGACATTGCATGGGACGGCGATTCTCAGCGCATCGTCGCCGTAGGTGACGGAAGGCAAAGATACGGTCACTTCTTCACCTGGGACAGTGGAAATACTGTTGGTGAAATCTACGGTCATACGCGGGCTATCAATTCCGTTTCCATTCGCCAGCAGCGCCCTTTGAGAGCGGCAGCAGCCGGAGACGACACGAGCCTCGTATTCTACCATGGCGCGCCATTCAAGTTCAATACTGCGATCAGGGGCAAGCACAACAAATTTATATACGGTACTGCTTTCAGCCCCGATGGCTCTCATCTAGTGAGTGTTGGAGCCGACAGTCGCATATGGTTATATGACGGCAAGACCGGCGAGCCAACAGCATCAATCGGAGAGAACGAACATAAGGGCAGTATCTTTGGAGTATCATGGTCTAAGGATTCTCGTAAATTTGCGACAGCCAGTGCCGACAGGACTGTTAAGCTGTGGGACGTCGAGGCTGGCAAGGTCACTCAGACTTGGACTTTGAACGATGAAGGCGCTGTCAGTTATTTGAATCAACAAGTTGGAGTCGTTATTCCTTCAGGACGAACCGATGGTCTTGTCATTAGTTTGTCATTGAGTGGCAATCTGAACTATTTGGTTGAAGGTTCTCCTGAACCCCGACAGGTCCTTCAGAGCCACCAGAAAAACATTACAGCACTTACACATGTCAGTCCCGCTGATGGTCAAGAAACTCTCTGGACTGGAAGCTCTGACGGCCGAGTTTGCAGCTGGGACGTGACCAAGGGAGTCGCAAATACGATCGACGGGGAAAATCATACCAATTATATTGCCGGTTTGACGAGCTCCCAAGAGGGCAAGGGTAGAATCTACAGTGTCGGTTGGGACGACACACTTAGATCCGCAGATGTTGCGGCAAATACATATACAGGAATCTCAACCAAATTGTCCGCTCAGCCAAAGGGCGTCGCCACTGCCGGAAAGCTCGTTCTGGTTGCAGGTTCTGAGCAGATTGACATCTATCAGGACAGCAATAAGACCGGCACCTTCAAAGTTCCTGCTGATATCACCGCAATTGCCGCTCATGAAAACACCGTCGCGTTCAGCGGCGCAGATTTGAATACTCGAGTTGGAACAGTCACCTCGTCGGCAATCTCAGTCTCTCCACAGGTACAGATCAAAAAGTTGCGGAGTCAGATTTCGGCCCTATCTTTCTCCCCAGATGGTACTCTGCTGGCTGTTGGCGACTCCATGGGCAAAATCTTTGTGTTCAAGACAGCAGATGGAAGCTTAGTCACCGACCGCTGGAGCTCCCACACTTCCCGAATCACATCTCTTGCATGGAATAGCAAGGGTACTCATCTTGTCAGCGGAGCACTCGATACTCACATCTACATTTGGAGTTTGGCGAGACCCGGGGACTGGATAGAAGCTAAGAATGTGCATAAAGAAGGTGTGACTGGTGTTGCTTGGATTGCAGATGAGACCAAAATTGCCTCAGCAGGAACTGATGCAGCGATCAAGATCTGGAAGGTTGGGAGTCTGCCTTAGGCACGGATACCTCGTTAATCATTCATTGTGATTGATATACACCATGGAAGCGAAGTTTGAAGTTCTCATAGAAAGCCCAAGTATTAGCTATTGACCGACCGTACATAATTCAAAATCTGGCAAATAAGTGTACGTGATGGTATAACACAAGCACGCTTCCAGGGCCTGACGGGTACCGGTACCAGCGCAGAGCTAACAAAAAAAGCCATGACGGCCCGCAAAGAGCTTCCCCGATGATCAGGTCCCACCACAGCTCGGCCCTATTTTTCCTTCTCAAGGCTTCTCCTTGTACATACATAATCATACTGTATACAGTCCTAGTCCTTAGTGTCCCTTGACAGCGTGATGGGGACGGTCCGGCACACTCAGCCAGAACGACTACAATGAGCGCCTCCGCACCAAGTCAGGCTGTCTCCAATTCCCGCGGTCGTCGGTCCAAGGTAAGTCGCCATGTTCACAAGCTGCACATCCAGTTGATTTGGTCGACTGACGTATGGCGTTCTCGACAATAGTTCCGACAAGCGACGTTCATTCTCCCTCGAACAGGCCAGCGGTTGAAAGGGCTGGTGAATCTGGTGAAATCGGGAAGGCGCGAGGGCGCGGTTGCCCAAGATGGCGACGAGGAGGAGCAACGCCCGCTCCTCAGCAGCAACTCTTCCTCTTCCTCCTCCTCCTTGGATACACCTCATAGATCGGTCGACATGGGAAACACGGCACACAGCAGAATACTAGGCTTATGGGATAACGTGTACTCATTCGCCGTATCAGAACATGGCAAAGGAGTCTTCAAATTCGGCTTGGCCTACCTGCTGGGTTCGTTGGCAACATTCATTCCCTTCATCTCGTCGTTCCTAGGTCACCAAGATGGGAAACATGTTGTTGCGACTGTTACAGTTTACTTCCACCCCGCTCGTTCCAGAGGAAGTATGATCAAGGCTCTGATCTGCGCTATTCTGGCCTTTCTCTACACGACCTTTCTTTCTGTCACCAGCATGTGCGTCTCCATGTTCTTCGAGAACCTCGACTTGCTTGTGGTCGGTCATATCATAGTTTTGATTGTGTTTTGCGGAGGAGGGTTTGCGTTGATCGGATGGACGAAACAGAGACTCAACGACCCTCTAGTCAACGTTGCATGCTCCCTCGCCTCCCTTTCCACGACTACAATTTTGACGAAAGAGGGCGCGGTGCAAAAGGGAACCTTGTCGTTCGTCAAGATAGAGCAGACTCTAAAAATGCTGATAATGGGTGTCTGCGCGGCCATGGCAGTGTCGTTCCTGTTCTTTCCCATATCGGCGAGGACCAAGCTCCGAGCAAATGTGACCACCATGACAAGCACCCTTGCAACTATGCTCGGCTACGTGACCGAAAGCTTCATCACAGGATCCGATGACGAAATGCATACTTTGCCTTTTACCAATGCGTCCGCACAGAACAAGAGAAGCTACGTCCTGCTAGACAGACTGGTGAAAGAAGCCAAACTCGAGCACTACGTCGCAGGCACAGAGAGGGAATATCGGTTGGAAAAAAGACTTGTCCGATGTGTTCAAGACATTAACCAGAACATGGGTGGATTGCAAAGTGCAGCAAATCTACAATTCCAGCTTCTAAAGCAAACTCAACAAGGCTCCGGCATCTTCTCGCCTACTCGCAACATTCTTGCTCGCAAGAATAGCTCAACTAGCTATCCCGGTGTCTGGTCAGTCTTTGAAGACCCAGCAATACTCACGCCATCGAGAGAGCCGGAGGAAACTGATCTGACAGCGGAGCCTCAGACCATGCATGTTTCTTCGTCCAATCCGAATCATAATGAAGGTGTTTCGACTGCCAGTCCATCACCACAACGGATGTTTGAAGTCTTCATTGAGCATTTGGGGCCATCTATGGTAAGAGCGATGAAAATCTCTGAGAATTAGACCGTTGCTAACGTATAACTTCCAGCAATCATTTGCCTTCACCCTAAAGGAGATCCTAGAGGACATACCCTTCGGTCCTGGACCACATCACAGAGTGTCGTTCAACACCAAATTTCATAGCAGCCTTGATCGCGCTTTGAAGCTATACCGTGACGCTAGAGAAGCGGCCTTGGCTTCGGTCTACCGGGAAAGAGATTTTGCCAGAATTCAATCACCTGACGTGGAAGCTGATTTGGAGGAAGTGTCCGCTAGCTGCGGTCATTTTAGTTTTACTTTGATGGAGTTCGGAGAACAGCTAAAGGATCTTCTCCGGATTCTAGATGAGTTGAAGCTTGAGTGTGACGAACGTCCTCAGGGTTTAACGTGGAACTGGCTGAAGTTCTGGCGAATCTTCAAGAGCTCCGGGCCAGACTCTTCAAATAGTGGTAAGCTCATAGATGTATCCAAATTGATGCGTACTAATATAAGCTATAGAATACACAAATCTGGCACTCACGGACTCCGGTCGTCCTCCTTTGAGGAAAGGGCATTCATCGCTGGAAAGCGGCTACACTGATGATATACGCCTTCGAAATAAGCTCACTTATCGAGTCTGGAAGTCTTTCAGCTTCCTTCGACGTGACGAGACCAAATACGCCGTTAAAGTCGGTGTTGGTGCCGCCGTATATGCTCTACCATCTTTTATATCTGCGTCACGGCCTATATTTACGTCGTGGAGGGGTGAATGGGGTCTTGTCTCTTACATGTTGGTCTGTTCGATGACTATTGGAGCGTCCAACACTACCGGGTATGCTCGTTTTCTCGGCACATGTCTTGGTGCCTGTTGCTCAATAGCCTCCTGGTATGTGTCGGCCGGAAATGTTTTTGCTCTCGCCTTCCTAGGCTGGCTTATGGCCACATGGACCGCGTATATTATTTTGGTCAAGGGCCAAGGGCCTATGGGGCGTTTTATCATGCTCACGTACAATCTTTCGGTTCTCTATGCTTACTCACTGTCTGCGAACGACAATGACCATGATGATGACGAAGGTGGTACTCACCCCATTATCACGGAGATTGCACTCCACCGTGTGGCTGCAGTTCTGTCTGGTTGCATCTGGGGGATTATAGTCACAAGAATCGTTTGGCCGATCAGTGCAAGGTCTAAACTAAAAGATGGACTGAGTCTCCTTTGGTTGCAGATGAGCCTGATCTGGAAACGCGATCCATTGTCAACGATGATCAATGGCAAGCCTGTTGTTCCATATCTAACCACTCGCGAAAAGCTGCAAATCGAGCGCTTCCTCCAGAATTTGGAGTCATTACAAATTTCAGCTAAATCGGAATTCGAATTGAGAGGCCCCTTTCCAGAAGTGGCGTATCGAAATATCATAAATCGAACGAGAAGCATGTTGAATGCCTTCTATTCTATGAATATGGAAATTCTGAAAAACCTCACAGCATCAGAAGGCGAGATAAGTCTGCTTCAGTATACCACTCAAGAGCGCGTCCAACTTTCATCCCGCATCAGTCACTTGCTATCAGGTATGTGCTTATTTGCACAAAATCTGGTTATTCAACTTGCTGACTGAAATTTCTAGTGCTCGCATCATCCATGAAGCTCGAGTATCCATTGAATGATGCTCTACCGAACATACAACACGCGCGAGACAGGCTGTTGGCTCGTATATTTCACTATCGTCTAGAAACTGAATCGTCGTTACACACGACCGACAGCGATTACGCATTATTGTATGCCTATGGTAGGTCTCTCTTTATGACAAACATGCGAGAAGCTTGATACTAACTTGGGTCCAACAGTCTTGGTTACGGGGCAATTGGGAAACGAGATTATCGAGCTTGTTGGTGAAATCAGCAGTCTGTTTGGTGTATTGAATGAGGATGTTATTGAGCTTCAATAGCAGTATAGAGTGGATAGCACTATTGTACATATGAAAGTAGCATACTTCGTATTGATTATAGCATATGTCCAAACGACCTCCGCTCGCTGGGAAGAATATTTAAAAGCAGCATATTAAAAATCATCATTGACCGATTGAATGTGAGCAGCGAACTAATTAATTCGTACCGAATGCGGGCGGCGATAGAGCCGAACTTTGGCGACCTCCGTTCATTATTCACTCCCAAGGAGCTCAACTTCCATCAACCTCATTCATCAAGCGTCCCGATTCTCATCTCCAATAGGACCCCATTCTATTCTGCCGACTCACACGACCATCTCCCACGCAAGAAATGGTATAGCCATCTCTTCATTTTTGATGAAGATCTAACGTCTTCCGTCTGGCTTCGCGCAGCCGATCGCGCGTTCTCCCTCCCATTGACTATGCAGATCGATCCGGCAGCTCTGAGTCGAACAGATTCGGCTTCGACGGCTGTATCTACCTCCAAGGCTGTCGCATCTGCAGCGGCTACCTCGCAAAAGTCTACAAAGGCGCTGATTTCGGTTCCGCGCCTGGATCTTGAGCCTGTATACACGGAGCTGAAGGCCGCTATTGGCGACAATTGGGCGGAGTACAAGCAATCGACCACGCTCTTTCTCTTAGGTATTTCTCTTTGCACAGACTTCTCTTATTGAATATTTGCTAATTTGTCATCATGGAAATTTTATAGGCCATCTTAATCAAGATGAATTCTCCTCGCGCCTCGATCACATAATTTGTGCCGACCCCAGAACCGAGCATCTACATAACAACTTTATATGCGCGCTTATTGGCAACCTCTCTCGAGATCTCCCCGACCATGGCGTCGCAAGCTGGGTATCGGCAAATGACAAGCCCACTGTGGTATCGAAGCCGGTCTCGAGTGATTTGGCGGAACAGAGGCTGAAGACAGAGGTTATGCAATTACCTCCTCGGGACCGCAAGAGGATCAAAGCTATCCCTGAGGTATATGATATTCAAGTTTGCGCTACTAGTATTGCACTGAATGGAATGCGCTAATATGAGACGAATGTCTACAGCCTGATCCGCACGAATTAGCACCGAATGAGCTCGAGTTATACTACCAAGCGAAGCAAATTACGTTACCTACACAGGTCCCAGCAAGTGCCGGTGGTTTGAACAAGACGAGTAAGAGGCGTCCGCCCCTTTCGGTATCTGTTATCTAACAAAGTCTATCAGATTGGGAACTCGAAATTCGAAAACGATACGCGCAACCACTTGGCGCGGAAACAGGCGAATTCCCCGATGCGGAATCAATATATGCCCGCATGGTACCGATATGTTATGAGGAATCCGTAGCCAGTGGAGCAGGTTTCCCCTGCGCCGAGTTCATGGCCATTGCCACGGAGACGTTTGTCAAACAGGTGCTATCAAGTGTCTTCTCGCGCACAAGGCACAACGGACCATCCGGCACTATCAATGGTATGATGTCACGAAAATATCGCCGGCAACTTGAACGCGAAGAACTTGCGTTTACTCGCGGCGAAATCACCAAGGATCTCGCAACTGGGTTGCTGCCAGTTGAGGCGAAAGAGGCCAGTATACGACAGCCGCTAGGGGTAAAAGACTTAAGGCTGGCGCTTAATCTGGGTGGTGCGCTGCTCGGTCAGATGCCATTGGTAGTTGAGGAGATTATGGGTGCTTACGATGAAGATGAACTTGAACTTGAGCGACATGGTTATATGGAGGAGTTGCGTGAGAAAGCTGATGCCGACGCAAAGGCTGCTCCCACGAGAACAGCAACAACTACAGAGACCAATGGCGTCGATGCCATGGATATTGATGATGAGTGGGAATGGGAAGGCGGCACAATGACGGATAGGGATCAGTTGAATTCTCTTCTGGATGAGTGTCTGTCACTGGCGGCATGATCAACCTCGTTCATCAGAACGGGGACGGCATGAACAGCTCATCTACCAATTCCCTCGCATATTCCTACCTATCTACGATTTTCATTTTCGATCCTCCCAAATCCGAGGGTCGAACGTTCAATCAGCGCTTTGGCGGGTTTCTGGGGAGGCGTTTTGCTTACACTTCATGTGCTCGTTGTATGATTACGAAAAGGGGTGTGTGGCTTGGGTGGACATGGCAAAAAATCATATGGTTCTCATCGTCGTTTGATGAGAACTCGGCTTGCTATCTATTCTTATCGTTTGTTCTATTTTCAGATACCAATCTCGCTTCTTCTTTTTGTTATTATACTGAGTTTGTCTTCTTTTTCTTGACCTCGACGTCGAAAGAACAGGGTTTACTCTTTTTGTGGTCTTTCGATCTCTTTGCATTTGGATTGGAGTTTGTTGTGTTCATTGACTGGTGTTGTTGTCTCCATGAGTATAATTAGGTGCTATGCCGTTGATACATAAGACTAGAACAATATGGACGTATTGTGAATGCCGTGTGGCCCGAAGATTACGATAGACTGGATGTAGGCTGGGATGCAAACGAACTGTTGATCTTGTTTGTTTGAGATCATACTAGGATTATCATACAAAAAGTCCTCGAGGACAAACGCCACGCCAATTGAACAAAGAACTCCATCGCATAATAAATATCGCCAAATGCATATCGAACTCGCCATCGCCAATTAACGAGGTAACTGTTCCACGACCAACTTCAAGATCTCCTCTGTGGATTTATGGAAATTCATCGGATCTTTAGCAACCGACTGCCAAATCTCTCCGTGCTTCGGCTCACTGATCACGCACTTGGAAATAACGTCTTGTCGTTTTTCTTCAGTGCCGTGCTGCATCAGGAACTTGTAATACCATGCCCACGAATCACCCTGGTCACTGTCCGCCAAGATGGCCTTTTCAAACCAGGTCATTGCTTTCTCCAGTCGTCGTTCGTCCCAGAAAATACGGGCCACTGTGACAAACAGGATGGGGTCATTCTCGACCTTCTTGATGGCTTCCAGACTGCGAGGTTTGCGGTGCGTTCGAGGCTCAAGGTGCCAGATGCTTTCAGCCCAGAGTAAGCCGGAATTAGGCACTTCTTGGAGTGCCTTGGCCATGAGTACCTTGGCTTGACTGATGTTGTTCGCACGTCGTTCCACTCGCACACTTTCAGTCCAGAGTTCTGCGTTCTTGGGAACTGCAAGCCGAGCTCTGTCAAGGATTGAACGAGCTTTGACAACCACACCTGCTTTTTCTTCAAGCCGCGAGGCCAGAAGCCACAGTGGGACTGACTGGGGACAAGCTCGTGTGCCAGTGCCGTATGCTTCTCGTGCCTGTGGATACTTCTTCTGGGACTCGTAGATCTGACCCTTCATCATCCAAAGCTTGTCAGCCTTGGGATAAATTTGTAGACCCTGGTTGACGAGATCGAGTGCCTCATCCAGGTTGCCCAGCTGGCGTTCAAAGGCAACACTCTTGATCCACACACGATCGGTACCTGCTTCACGTCTGGCAGTGCTCAGAAGCTCTCGAGCATGTTCGGTTTCTTTTGCATCTGTCTCCAACTTGACAGCGGCAAGCCAGATATCTTCGTTGTTGGGGTTTCGCGCAAAAGCACGTTTCAAGACAAGTCGTGCGTTGTCAATCTCCCCTGCTTGCCATTTCTCTTTGGCAAGTTGCATCCAAAGAACTTCGCTTTGAGGGCATGCCTCCACAGCCTTCTCGAGCACCTGCCATAGAGCCTCCTTCGTTCCGTGGTTACGCTCTAGATCAGCCGCAGCGAGCCACAATGTCTTGCTGGTGACGAAGACCCGTAAAGCGTAGGCGTATATTGCTCGTGCCGTTTCGTATTTGCCGCGGGCAATGCTTGCCTTGGCATCTTCCATCCAGATATCCCTTCGATCGTCGTCCTCGTCAAGTCCGTAACCTAGAGTTTCCCGAATAATTGCGCCGCATGTCAAGACAGCGCCCTCTTCTTCGCAAGTCTCGGCTTCCGTGATCCATTCTTCTCTCTTCGGCATGGCATTTTCGCGTACGAGGGCTTGGATAGCTTTTTTCATGAGATTAACCTTGTTTGCTGTTCCCATTTGTTCCTGCAATCGAGCTGCAGCAATCCAGATTTCGTGGCTGGTTGGAACTGCCTTACGAGCTGCGTTCAGGACCTTCTGTGCATTCTCAGGCGTCTCCAAGCGTGCCAGTGCGAGCCAAAGCTCGACCGACAGAGGAATCATCTCAGTGGCCTTTGCAAGAAGAAGTCGGGCATCTGCTGGATCTTCTTCAAGATTCACAGCTTCCTTCCAAATAGCCACGGACTGTGGAATATGTAGAAGAGCCTGCCTTAGAACATTCTTCTTAGCTCTGACATCCGTCTCAAGCTTCATCGCTTCGATCCATAATCTGGTGGATCGATCATTGTGCTTGATCGCATTCGCTGCAATGATTTTAGCGTTATGATTTTCGTTGAGTCGGATATTCTCCAGCCACGCATCCTCGCTTTTCGGGCATAGTTCACATCCTTTCGCAATATAGTTCCTGGCTGCGACAATCTTGCCTGCTAGTTCCTCTAATCGAGCAATGGCAATCCAACCTGGGGCATGCTTGGGATTCGTACGCGTAACAGACTCCATCAGAACGCGGACACGCTTGATATCACCGATTTCCATCTCGCCGGCCTTCAATTCAGACTTTGTAAGACTGGTAAGGTAGCCTTTGGGGTCGATGCTTGTCGCACTACCAGACGCAGCTTCCGCAGAAGATCCAAGAGCCGCCTGATCGAGGCGTACCTGGAGGACCTTATCTCTGGCGGCACCAATGTCGGCGAAATTCGTTAAAGCTCCATCTCCTCCCGCAGCACCTGAAATTTCGGTTTGAGTGCCATCATCGGCGATGGTAGTATCAAACTGAGCCGCATCCCTAGCGCCTGCAATCACACTATCCGGCACCGCATAAAACCGTTGTCGTAAATTTTGACGGGCTCGTCGATTTTTTCCTGTGAGATCACCAACTTCGGGTATATTGGCCCAGTCCTCGTCGGATACGGTGGCTAGGGAACGTTTCAGGTCGGCGAATTGCTGTGAAATTTTCGGATTGTTGCGTTCGTACTCTTCTCGTTCTTTTTGTTCACGGGCTTCCCTGTAGGCATCGAAAGAATCAAGTCGGCACTCTGTCCACAATAAATATATGAAAGGCAAAAAGCGAATTCGACGCCTCGAAGGCGAGACGTTGAATACACGCGGAAGTGGAAGGGAATACGATAAAACTAACCTTCTTGCTTTGCGCCTCCTGTCCATCTTTTCATCAACCTCCTGGTAGATCAAGTCCGCCTCGTCATCTTCGCGATCATAGGCACCGTAGGCGAACAAGCCGACTTCATTATCAGGGTCCTGAAAGCGTTCATCGTCCTCCTCCTGTTCCGTCTCCTGCTCTTTACCCTTCCCTCCCTTCTCGCGACTTGTATTATACGCTGTAGGTGTAGGAGCACCTAGTTGCTGAGCTCTTTTCGCTAACGCTTCCTGAATCTGTTCTGGCGTTGGACCTTCGCGCGCCGGTCCTAAATCTGATCGAGTTGTAAAACCTGTAGCACCACGGCCGAGACCAGCAACATAGTTCTCAGGCGCCGGCTGACTGAGGAAATCTTTCCTTCCATAAGACATGCTGAAGAGAAAGGTGCGTGGGTGGCGCAACGGGGAGGTTGGATGGAGAAAGAGAGAACGAACGACTCTCCTCGAAATTTAATCTGTATTGACGGTTGCCACTCTAGGTACTGAGCCTGCTGGCCAATGAGAGCCGAGAATTCCATCTTATCAGATCTGATAACGGTTCTACATACTGCCACATTGTTCAATGTTCCTACGTACTACTGTTATATAGAGTAGAATGAAGGCATCTTACAGGATTTATTCACAGGTAAATTTGATACAATGAGGACTAATGTAGGATGGAAGCATGTCGCTGATTTCGAGTCTGAAATATTGACTCTTCGTCAAATATGGGTATAATGTTTATGATCAACAGCTTTCTAATGCCAGCAGATGTCTGTGCAGTGTTTGAGTAAACAGTCCCCAAATTATGCGAAGTTCGAGCTTGCTCTTGATATTCGTTGCTTTCAGCACCAAGGGAGGAGTGGCAATCAAAACATGTAGCCGGTATTGCTATCTTCACCGTCTTGTCTCAAATGTGCGCTTGAATCCTGAAACAAACTTTGCCATATAAATGCTTCGCTCAGCAATAATTCAACATCCTTTTCTGTCCATTCTTTCGTCGGGAGTGCCTGAAGAAACATCATGATTTCCTGTGTACATGTCAATAACACGTTTATAATTCCTTCCTTGGTTAGCACATACCTGAAAGTCCATCTTGAGCAACCGATCGGTCCACTTGACAAGGAAAGCAGCGCAAACGTATAAATGGAATCTGGAGAAACCTTGCTCCTCGGCCTGTTGCGGGTGATTAGCGAGCAATCAATAGATGATATATTTTGCAAAAGCCTTACCATGTATGTATCCCACATTCGAATTGTACTCTTTATGTTCATCTCTCTCATGAGCAAGCAATTCATCCATCGAAAACTGAATTGCATAAATTCAACTCCTTCACTTTCCAAATGTTTCGCCAGTCCGGCGTCAATTCGCTTCGTCAGATCCCGTAGTGCTTTTACTTGCCGTTGTATACCCGGTTGAGCATAGATATAATTATCTTGGATGCCATCAAGAAGTTTTGTGAGGCACCAGAAAGAATCAGCTTCAACCGCGTCAAGAACAGATCTCGGTAACTGTCCCGGATCCATTCCTTCTTCGACATTGATATCCGTCATGTAGGCACCTAAGAACACTTGCCAGAAAGGAGTTACAAGGTCATTGATTCCCTGTACATAGCCACTGGCAGGATGCCGTATGGCCCAGACGTAAAGTATCCTTTCCAGAGATCGCTGAGTGGCTTCGTAGCTGTATAATTGCAAATGTGGACTCGTACGGGGCACGTCAATACTGATTTGATGCCAGACTGCCTCATCCAAGCCCCGGCCGCGGCCAGAACTTGAGTTGGTTGAACCAGGTCCCCCGCTCACAGAAACTCGTTCAAAAGCTTGCCGAACTCCATCAAGATATTCTTTGCGCTTTCTTTCGAGCGTCGACACACGGCGCTCGCTATTCGTCGGCAAGTAGCCCAGTAGCAATTGCCATGTCATAGCTCTTACTTCGTCCGGGACTCCAGACCAAGCAAGGGAGCGGAGCTCCGACAGAGATACAGTGCTTGCCTGCAAAATTCGCTTGAACTTATTTATCCTGGAAATGCGCGCAGAATGAGCTTCTCGTTGACTAGGTGTGGCGTCCGAAGGTGGTGGGGAATGATTTATCAGATTCAAGGAATTGGCAGGATCTATATGGTCCAAGGTCAGTATATTTCGGCATGTTAAGCATGTCGGTTTCAAAAAGTCTCACCTTTCAAGATATCTTTATACTGTGGACGAAGGATCTTGCCTTCGGTCTTCTTCGCCGAAGGGTAAAGCGATACGCCTCGTTCTTCTGCAATATCCGAACTATTGGCTCTTGGTCGGCTAGATGAATCTAGATCTGCACCTAGCGACGAGTTTCCTGACATCGCATTGGTACTTGTAAATGTGGATTGTGTACGCCGAGTGTTTTTCCCCTTCTTCCGCATGCTGGCAATACTAGGAAGCCCAAATTCATCTTCGTCGTCATCATAAAATATTTCGTCATCGTCATCGCCATCTTCATCTGCGACGTCATTTCCATAACCGTAACCACGCGTCGAATGTGAGAGTATATTGCTATAAGGCCGGATTGGTGACGAGGTCTTTTTCCCTTCGAGATGTGATAGGGGAGGTTGTGCGCGGTTCTGTCCTGCATTTGATCCAGACCTAGGTGGGGTGCGAGCCGATGTGCTGAATATACTATTAGAGGTCTCCCTATATGATTCATTTCCATTCGATTGTAGTGAGGTTGCCTTGCACATACTTTAGGATGTCGGCATGCGAATAGGATGCGCCAACGACGGAGCTGGCATCATACGGCTTAGGACTGGCATGTTGTTGGGATGTAGATCTCGGCTTCCAGAAGGGAGACGCGCTCCTTCAAAATATATCAGCGCTTATTGTACCTGAAATTGGGTGGATGCAAGCACTTCGGGCTTAGGGGACGAGATGGACATACTCAGAACGGTCCGCTGCGAAAACGAAAGAAATGTTAACCCTCTGCCATATCTAGTTTGAGTAAAACAGAAAAGAGGTACGAACCAACCTGGACCATTTCCTATACACTCGCAGCATACGTTGATCAGCATCTATCTGTTCAGCAAAGCCGTTCAAGGTGGGATATTGGACACACCTGTTGGTGGGTCTTCTTGTTAGCCATCGTTTCGACAGCTCAAGACCAAAAACTGGCTGGTCCTCATGAATTCAGGGAACTGGAAAGTAATGCACAGCCCGCTTGTGCCTGTAGACGGCTTGGGAACATAGTCAGTTGCTTGCTGCCATCTGCTGTCGTCAATTGACTGAGCGATTGTTGCTATTGCCGCCGCCGTTGCTGACCCTCGAAGCCCTCCACACTTTCTGCCAGGGCGGTCAACTTCTCCACTTGCTCTTGGCCGGTATCCTCCTTCCTTCCTCTGCCTCAACGTCTCACAACTTCCACCCACAACCTCATCGACTCTTGAGACCGCACCTCACATTCTGTTTACTTGTTTCTGTCGCGTATCCATCAAAGCTCATACTCAAGAAGTGTGCTTCTGTTTTGATTTCAGTCAGACTCACATCAGGTCTAATATCCTTCTAGCCATATCAGCTACCAGCGAAATGACTGAACCAGAAGAGCTCGAGGAAGATCTCTTTGCTGATTTGTGAGTCACTCTTCATCAGCAATATTTCACTCTCGTACTAACATTCAGTCTTTAAGGTACGACGGAAATGACAACAATCAGCCCACATCCTCTGGAGTAGCCGACCAGTCCGCGGAAGCAACTACTTCTTCAGCGGTGCCTCAAACCAATGATTATCAGAGTGGTAGAGGCTATGAACCCTCTTATGAAAACTCAAACGCACATGATACATATCAGGGCCAGGAAGCTGGCGGCATTCAGAGTTACCATTCAATGGACGATAACTCCCACGATATCAATGTACATACAGGCGATGGAATGCAGTCTACAGATGGGGAAACACAGGGCACGGGTATCAAGGAAGATGGGTAAGTTCATATCTTTTCCATTGAGTATACGTTGTGGTTGCATTCTTTTCGGTATCGACGCTGGGTCTGCGAATATTTTGGGCTGGCGGAGAAACAACCTATAGCGGGTTTATGAAAATGCCAGTATTGGCACATGTGAGAAGAGTAGTTCGGATATCACTCTGGGCATACAAAGATCGCATGAGGTCACATCGGCATGCTTGAATTGATTCGAGGGAAAATGGAAAGAGCTTGCCTAGTGTTTTGAAGGGGCTGGAGTCTCTGGTTGGAGCAAAATGTGCCGCGCTATACATAGATGTCCGCCACATATGCAAAAACTAGACGTACTGAGTACTGTGTCATGTGAAACACGACTAGGTGTGGCAAACTCAGTGGGCCACCGATAGTCTGCGGAATCACTGCACAAAGGTCCTGTGACCGTCGATGCTATTCGATGGAGTCGATGAGAACTAGAGGCCATATTGCCTATACGATGTTATATCGCCAGCGAGTATAGTACAGTTGATACTATATAGCTTCTTATCGATACCAGTTGATAGAGCAGAGCAGCAAATAGACGATTCGACATCTGGGAATACAAGAACTATCGAGACAATTCTCTTTGCTATCACGATTCACTAGAAAGACCCATCATTCGGACTTGGATACCCAGGAGATTATACACTATACGGCACCGGCCAGCCATTCCGGGCGGCGCTTCTGGGTTCATGCAGGCGGATATCTTCATTCGATGGTCTGGCAGGCGTAAACAAAGCGGACCCTTCTATACAATATACACATTTTCTCCTGAAGGACCTTACGAGGGACCCCGAAAGCGACTAGTGTGCGCCTCTCTACGACTCGATCGGGGCATTGAGAACCTTCAGCACCATATGCTTCTTCCGAAGAGATGGACTATCATATGCAACATGCATCACATCACTGTACTCGTTGGGGCTAGTGTACAGCGACCTCGACATGCTCTGCGCAGCACCAACGCCAGTTCGCCTATGCCGATGATATTTGCAGACCAGCCGCGATACTCGATCTTGTTTCTCGTCTTTTCTCCTGTATACTGTTTTGAATTTGCATGAGTTCGGTTAGTTAGTTGAAAGGCGATATCTGACATTTGTTAATATAGGAAAATGTTCATTGGAGGCTTGAACTGGGAGACCACAGATCGTACGTCAACTTTAATAAGCGCCATCCATTGTTCTGTGGGAAACTAATTAGTGTCTTCTTAGAATCACTTAAGGACTACTTTTCACAATTCGGCGAGGTCTCTGAGTGCACAGTCATGCGTGACAGCGCCACTGGAAGATCGAGAGGTTTCGGATTCCTTACATTCAGGGATCCCAAAACCGTCAACACGGTCATGGTTAAAGAGCATTACCTAGACGGAAAGATTGTAAGCTGGACGATACCCGACTTGCACTCTCCTTTAACAATGATATGTACTGATACGATCAAAGATCGATCCCAAACGTGCCATTCCTCGCGATGAGCAAGAAAAGACCAGTAAGATCTTCGTGGGAGGAGTCAGCCAGGAAGCCACAGAGCAGGACTTTAAGCAGTTTTTCATGCAATTTGGTCGTGTGGTGGATGCCACGCTTATGATCGACAAGGACACCGGCCGCCCACGAGGATTTGGTTTTGTGACCTTCGACAGTGAAGCCGCAGTAGAGGCCACGCTTTCTCGACCCTTGGAAATACTCGGCAAATCTATCGAGGTGAAGAAGGCTCAGCCCAGGGGCAACCTGCGGGACGATGGCGGCCGACGGGGCAGAGATCAGGGCATGGCTCCGGACAATAGTCAACAGCAAGGTGGCCAAGGACCAGGAGGTATGCCCAGTGGCATCACACCGCAGATGATGGCACAGTATTGGCAACGAATGCAGCAGTACTTTGCTATGATGCAACAACAAATGGCAGCTGCCCAGGGCGGAGGCATGGGAGGAATGAACATGGCCGGTATGAACCCTGCAATGATGCAACAGATGAAACAGATGCAGATGGCAGCAGGTCAACAGCCTGGTCAATCACCCAGCCCCGGTCCGCAGGGTATGCAAAACATGATGAACAACCCTGCCATGATGCAACAGATGCAGCAAATGCAGCAAATGCAAGGTCAAGGTCAAGGACAAATGGGGTATGGCGCTGGCCGCGGTGGTGGACCGGGCTACAATGCTCACGAGCAACTAGCCTTTGAGCAGCAAAAGTATGAACAGCAACAAGCTCGACGAGGCGGTGCCTACTCACCTTATCAACAAGGCGGCCCAACATCATGGGAAGGCATGTACGATGAAGTACCTCAACCAAACGTCCCAACAGGTCCACAAGGTCGCGGTGGTGGGAACATGGGAAGAGGCGGCATGCAGAATCAAGGCAAACCAGGCACTCCGGGCGGCTCTACACCTCCTGCTGCACCTGCAAATGCTCCCACTGGCCCCAGAAACGCCGGACGACCAGGAGCCAACTATCGCGGTGGAGGCCGTGGGAGTGGTCACCGTGGTTTCCACCCTTACTCACGATAAGTGGACAAACGATTCTGTCTGGCCAGCGGAAGAATAGGCTGCCTACAAATTTGTATCATCAGAAATTGAAACATTGGGTTTATCTTCTTCAGGTTGTTTTCTCGAAAATATAAAAAGGAGAGGAAAGGTTGTGGGCTTTTTATCATGTTGTGTTTCTTTCCATTCCATCTTCATTTTTATTCCTCCTCTGCGTTCTGATGCTTTACATATGTAGGGCTTTTTTCTTCGGTGCCCAGGTGTGAATGGGGTTAGAGTGCAAGATATGGGGATCCTTCAATTCAATTCACTACATTGAAAATTCGAATTAATACTTTCTTAAATATTATATATTACTATCCAGAGTAATGCTTCCAACTAGTCAATCATAATTACATCAGATTCCTTCGGCACTTCCTGCGGTGGTCGATTAGTGACCTTCGAGGTCCCATACGTCTTCGGTCCTTTGTCTTTGGTTGTCTTGCCCGGCTTTTTCTCTACAGTCTCGCGAGGTGCTGCTGGCGGTGCCGGGGGCGGCGTCAAATCTGCGAAACAAGAATCCAGCTCTGATAGTAGGTTTCCGACTTGATCAACTTCGGCCACAGCACCGTTTCCGAGACCTTGCCAACCCTCTCCCTTTCCGCGGTAAATCTTCTCTTGTAGTCTGGCTTCCACAGCCTGCTCCACATCACGCTGTCCTTCTGATGAGCTTATGTCTTTTAGCGTCCAAATAATTTTGTCACGGCGATGGGAGGCATTGAGGAGGAATCGAAATCTCAGACCAAAGTAATGGATTTGAAAGGTCTGTGCCCCACGAATCGAAACCTGAACTCGCAATGCAGAGTTGTGCTGCGGTTCAGTGACAAGGCGATCCAAGGCATGGAGCACGGATAGTGTTAACTTTAGTAATTGTAGCACACAATGTACCCCGTTGCCAGGACCTGACCGGTTGAGTATCATCCCCAGAGACTGTTTGATTCGGTTGTGTGGACTCAGATTATTAAATGATATATCAAGGCGTAAGCGGAAGAGCGGCTCGTTCTGTAGACGGATGATGACAGGGTCCAAGTCGGGCGCGTGGCCGGGTCCATCCAACCTAATGACTATGTTTGCTTCGAAACCTTGACGTGGCGCATACACAAACGACAAATTCGACAGAGATACTGATTTAACAGTAATCTTGTTTCGCTGAAGTGTATGGAACAAAGACAAGGCTATGTTGAGTCGCTGTATCCGCTCAAAGAGATCGATCATGATCGACTGGCCTGGAGCAACGAGGAAACGCATTGCAAAAGCCGTGCCGCCTCGTCGAAGAAGTATGCAGTCATCAAGCTTTAGCTTCTTCAACCCCATTTTCCGCAAAGGGGTGTGGAATCGTCCATGTGCAAACACGATTGCATTCTTCGTTCGGGAATCGATTCCATGGTATGAGATCGTGAGGGTCTCCCGGACATATGACTTGCTTTGGGACCCATCTAGAGGAGTAATCCGTAGTTGTTTTGGTAACTTCGCACTATCGAACTTCAGATAAAGGCAAGGCACTTCTAGCCTTGAGCCAAGTTGTAGTTGATCACCTGATGGAAGAACGTCCTGATATCCCAGCTCTGAAAGCCACAAAGCGTTCGAGTACATCACCAGAGCCCCAGTAAGAGAGTAATCTAGATCTGGGAAGTGATACCTAGATTCGCGCGGTGACAACAGTTGATCACCGGATAAAACACGAGTAGACTTTACGGAAAAGCCACCAGCGACCACACGAGCGTGACCGGGGCCATCAGGGTATGATGATGATCGCGCTTTGAGACGCAATATCCACCAATCATCACCGCTTAGACTGGTCGTCGCAGCAATAATCCATGAATTTCCCCAAAGACGATTGCGGAAAAAAGAAGCTCGCAAGATATTATTCGGGAAGACACGACGAATGTCTACCTTGAATTTGCGATGATCCACACTTTCCCATCCAAATATCTTTGCGTCAGACTCGATTTCTTCCATGGCTGCAATGCAACGCAGTCGCGAGATTCGGTTGACAAAATCATCGTCAGAAGCGCTCCCTTTGTCTAAGCGACATAATAGTGACGGTATGGTATGTATACACATGGCACCTGAGACGGGTTCCAATGATGCATTGAGATAACGAGTTTCAGTAAGTTGAACGCTCAGGCGGCAGTTTCCTGGTTCAGCCTGGGACATTTGCATGTTGATTGAGAGCCGGTGGTTCGCAAATAGGTTTTGAGTGCAGAGGCGGTCATAAACAGCGCGGAGTATGTGGGATGAATGAATAGCGATTACGCTTCGAAGGATGGACTCCACAGAAAGTTTCTCTGTGTCAAAGTGAATCTGTGAGGATTCGCACTCTTTGCCGTCACGAATCCAGCGGAGTCCAAGATAAGAGACTTTTTGGCGCTGCAGACGACCACTGTGAGCGCCAATCTCTAACCAACTCTTAGGACCACCTTTATCAGGCCAGTAATGCACGACCAAAATGCGATGCAATAACTCAACGCGTAGAGCGCCTGTCCACTGACCTCTAGAGAGGTTGATTGCTTGTTTGAACAGGATGTTGATTTTATTCACGAGGACAAGATTGTGGATAAAGTCAAAGCAGCCTGTCAAACCTTTCGTTTTCAGTATGACGTTTATCTGCGAATCGAGCTCGTTGAAGAAGCGACCCTTAGGAATCGGAGATGACGGAGTGAAAAGGAAACGGATGTCAATGAAGTAGAATTGTGACGCAACATCTTCTTCAGCAATGGAGAGATCTAATTCGAATTCACCTTGAACGGAAAAGGTGACTCGACCGTCATGAACCCGGTACTCGTTGAAGGAAGGAGGAATGGTATCGCTAGTCACTAAGCGCGTGCTTATTATGCGATTTATTCTCTGTAGGGTTGCTAGCAGGCGCTTTGAACTGAGAGGTTTGGGGGGTTTGTAACCGAACTGTAGGGAGGAATTAGTACTCTAGATTTAAGAAGAAACAAAATGGATGATGCTCACCTCTGGCATATTTGACACACGACCCGTCGTCAAAACCTCTAATGCAGTTTGTAAATCCGGATTGGCTACCTGGGCTCTAACCAAGTCTCGTTTCATATCGGCTACTCGTTGAACAGCTGTCTGATAAGCAAAATGCCGTGTTCGAATAAAATTTTGCAGATCGATGAGCTTGCTGACATCCACGGCTTGACGACTCCATTGCGATAAGACGAGGAGCTTGATAAACTCTGTTCGTTTAGTCTGGGCGAACTCTAGTATTCGCAATCTTTTTTGTACAGCGGCCGGGTCTGGTTTTCCGTTGGCGGACGACGATTGTTGTGGTTGAGTCGAGTCTGCCAATTCTGTAATCACGTCGCAGAGATCGTTATAGCATTGCTGTACAGCTCTGTTCACGAGCTGAGAATATGGAAAGAAACCTTGAGTGATATGCATGAGTGGTGGAGCCCATTCTTGAAGACCGTTCGGCACAACGCCATACTGTCCATGCCCCAGCACCATTGCCGTATTGGAACCCTGGCCTTTGCCGTCATCTCCTTTGAACCCATTTACTTGCTGTGGGTTGTCTGACTTTCCAAGATCATCACCCTGGCGCACTACGGCCGAGTCCCCGTTGCTGCCATGACTATTGTAAGAATCGCCCCAATCTCTTAATGCACTTGCACTGACATCGTCCATGACGAGACCAGGCATCACTGGCACCCGTCTAATCGGTGCGACCTCCTCCGTCACAGGGCTTGGCAGCTCGTTTCCTCGAATCGAATAGCATTAAAATGTCCGATGCAGTCGTCGCTGCGATTGCGTCCAGAACTCTCGGCTCACTTAAGAATCCACGCCTCGTCAAAGTTCAAAAGAAGAAATGTGGGCGGATCCAAGTCTTGCGCTATCCGGTTCGGCGACGATTCATGCGACCATGGTAGGTAACGAGAATTCTAAGACAATGCAGACATCAAGACGACGTCGACAGCCAGCAGGGGGCGCGAGACGGTAGATCAGACGGCGCGCGAAAAGGAACAGCGTGTTCTGCGGTGATAAATAATGAGGGAGGCGATGTCTGTACTGGGACAAGCAGTGGGGAAAATGTGAAGGATAAAGCGACCAGATCGTGAAACAAGGATGGTAGCGTCGACAAAGAGCGAATGATTTCGGAACAATGACTGAGACGAGGACAGTCAGAGTTAGGCGACTGGAGATAGCCAATCTGAGTGTATGCTTTGAAGCGGGGTGTCGTTTGTTGGAAGAGTGATATCGCTCAATTTCAGTCCCTGTTGCACCGGGTTGAAGGTGAGGTCTTAGCAAGGCCAAACCGATTTCTTGTCGGCGCTGACGGCACGTCGGCAGGCGCAACCCAGCCAGCCTAGTCCAGATGTGGTAGCTGCCTCCCCCATCTCTGCTGAACACTTCTGATTGGCTGGGATATAAATGCGCTAGCCTATTCCGGGATGGATGGTGCCTCAGGCAGGATCCGCGATGGAGGAATCAACAAGAGACAACAAGCCAGAGTCTAGGAAAGAAGCCTGTGGTCTGTGTGCGGCTGAATCTGTAGCTGGTTTTGTATTTATATATTATTTGCTGTTCACACAGAAACCCGCTTTTCTTGGTCGCGAAAATTCATGCTCGGCGTACTTTACTTTGTAGAATCATCAATTTCGGCCCAAAGCAGCTAGCGCAGGTCGCGAGCTATGACATGTTTGCAACCTGTGACCTTCGTTGATCACCCAAGCTCCAACTACCATCAGATCAAGGAACATCAAGTATATGCTTCTGGATATACATCCCCCATCTTATCATCATGAACTCCATTCCCGACTCTATTTGATCCTCAGTACGGCGTGATCTTACTGAAACCTCAACCCTCCTATTGAAGAATCCGGGACTATCGGATGACGTGGGGCTGCTGTTTTCTCCGATTAAGTCACAACTTACAAGTCGAAACACTATACAATGTCGGACATCGAAGAGTCACTTTCCCCTCAATATCCGGGGGATGATACCCGCCCAACTAGTGAACGAGAGATTACTGCTTGGTACAGCTATGGATGGGCAGCGGAAGTATTCGTTGTATGCGCGATGGGTAAGTGACGTCTTGATCTTGGAGCTCGGGAAGGGAGGTAGACATTCTAACTCTCCCTTTAGGATCCTTCCTTCCCATTACGCTGGAGCAAATGGCTCGCGACAACGGACACCTTGCGGACGACAAGACCCAGCCATGTCAGGCTAGCCACATAAGCACCTTCTCCAACGACCTCCTACTGAGTCGGTCAAATCAGTGTGTTGTTGATCTGCTCGGATTGGAGATCAACACAGCTAGCTTTGCAATGTACACCTTCTCACTTAGCGTGTTGATTCAAGCGCTGCTCATTGTTACAATGTCGGGTGCTGCAGATCACGGCAGCTACAGGAAGTCGCTGTTGATACTGTTCGCTTGCATCGGGTCTGTCGCAACCATGCTGTTCATTGCAGTGCAGCCTCAGATTTATATCCTTGCGGCTATTCTGGCAATCATCGCGAACACATGTTTTGGCTCATCGTTCGTACTTCTCAACTCGTTCCTGCCGCTCCTCGTTCGGCATCATCCCGCAATGTTGCGCAAGGTCGCCGCAGCACCAAGAGTAGAAAACACGAATGACGAACTCGATGCTACCACGCCGCCTGATATCAATACACCGCTACTGCGAACTGTTTCAGCTGAAGCAAATTCTGTGCAAGGCAGCTTTTCAGATGACCCCGCGCAATCGACTATCGCTTTACGTCTTTCTACGCGAATCTCTGCTAACGGCATGGGAATAAGCTACATCGGGGCCCTCTTGCTGCAAGTAATTTGTATTATCGTTGTACAATTCACCCACCAGACTACATTCTCATTCCGTTTGGTGATGTTTTTGATTGGTCTTTGGTGGTTTGTCTTCACTATACCTTCGATGCTATGGCTCAGGCCTCGACCGGGCCCTCCACTACCTACACCAAGCGATGGAAAGACCACCCGCACCTGGCTGGGCTACATGTCATTTTCATGGAAATCTCTTGCTAGAACGATTATGCGAGCTCGGCGTCTCAAGGATGTTGCCTTATTTCTTGCGGCTTGGTTTCTCCTCAGCGATGGGATTGCGACGGTCAGCGGAACGGCCATCCTCTTTGCTAAAACCGAACTTCATATGCAACCTGCAGCACTCGGGTTGATCAGCGTTATTGGAACACTCTCCGGAGTTGTGGGCGCGTTTGCCTGGGGCTTTCTCTCGCGTCATTTCAATCTTCGTGCCCAGTATCCCATTATTGCCAGTGTGCTCCTTCTCGAACTCATCCCATTATACGGCATGCTAGGGTTTATTCCTGCAATCCAGAGGCTGGGATTCCTGGGGCTGCAACAGCCTTGGGAAGTATACCCCATGGGCGCCATCTATGGTCTTACAATGGGTGGCTTGTCAGCGTACTGCCGAAGCCTATTTGGCGAGCTCATCCCTCCTGGATACGAAACGGCATTCTACGCTCTATATGCGATCACTGACAAGGGTTCAAGCGTCTTCGGTCCTGCGATCGTCGGCGCAATCACCGATCGGTATGGTCAGATCAGGCCGTCCTTTGTCTTCCTGGCCATTTTGATTTTCCTCGCGGTGCCCCTGATGCTCTGTTTGGATGTGGAGCGCGGGAAACGAGATGCATTGGCTCTCGCAGACGAGTTGGATAACGACCAGCATGAATCATAAATGTTCCGACGGTATTCTATCTGTATATATTGATCGCTAGACTTTGAGGTAGATGAGAACCAGAAATCATCCTTAATAAGAGACCGATTGAGTTTAGGCGCGTACAGGCTGTACTACCTTATACGTACGTTTGCTTCAGGCAAGATACAAGGTATCTGTCAACATGTGATAGTTGTAATAATTAGCGACAATCCGCATAGCTCTTTTAGCCTCTTGATAACTTAGTTAGTAGAATTTGGCATGACTGATTAATAATCGAGAAATGGACAAGTATGCCACTCGGGTAATCAGCATGAATAGCTTGTATGTCTAATAGTTAATTATGTCTCTTGTGACTTGTCCAGCGTTGCAAGCCAGCTTCAGAATGTTTGCAATGTTTGCTGCAAGCTATGTGAATAACAATATAGTTAACTAGTGTTTCTCACGTCCCTGAGAGACTCAATTCCTCATCTGAAGAAACTCGGCAGGTTACACGAAGTCTTGAACAAGTAATTGATACTAAGCAGTAGATTGTCAACATGAAACGATGTACGACTAGACTCGTAGGGCATGCCTATCGTGTGACAGCAGGCAAAGCGCTGTAATATATCGGTAACAGGGCTGTAAGAATACAGCAGCCCTTGCTTGTGTCGGTGCTAAGGCAGTCTCCACTGGCGTACGGAAGGAGTAAAGAACAAACTGTCCTCTGTAAAACTACCTTATCTGTTCTCCGCAGCTTCCCAATCTTAAATACGGACCCGTCCAGCATACAACTTCTTTTCCCAAACAACCATCCACTCCCTCTTTGCCTCTTGCGTTCTTATACCCCTCACGGAGTAGAAGTGAAGACAGATTGTCTTGCTTTCACGTCTTATAGTTGAGAGATCGTCGCTTCTGTGAAGCCGCCCTCGACATTGTTTTGTTTGTTTCTTGTCTTCGACCTACATCCGAAACCCTTCCTGTCTGCGCAAGACTGATCATCACCATGCGTTCTTTTCTCTCTATCACCACGGCCCTTCTGGGTGCCGCGGCTGTTGCATCTGCATCTGACGCTGATTCCGACGTTCATTCTTTGACCAAGGATACCTTCCCTGACTTTATCAAGGGACATGACCTCGTCCTGGCGGAGTTCTTTGCGCCATGGTGTGGTCACTGCAAAGCACTGGCTCCTGAATATGAAGTTGCTGCCACCGAACTGAAAGAAAAGAATATTCCCTTGGTCAAGGTTGATTGTACCGCTGAGGCTGAGCTGTGCAAAGAGTACGGTGTTGAGGGTTACCCTACCCTGAAGGTCTTCCGTGGCGAAGACAATGTCAAGCCCTATGCAGGCGCCCGCAAGAGCGGAGCGTAAGTCCTAAACCTTTCACCATATCTGTCATGTTTATATACCAACTAAGTCTGTTCTCTTCAGCATCACTTCTTACATGGTTAAGCAATCTCTCCCCGCCGTCTCCCCCGTCACCGAGGCCAATCTCGAAGAATTCAAGACCCTCGACAAGATCGTCATCGTTGGATATATTCCCTCGGACAGCAAGAAGGCCAACGAGGCTTTCAACAGCTTGGCCGAGTCTGAGCGTGACAACTTCCTCTTTGGCGCCAGCGATGATGCGGCAGTTGCCAAGTCTGAGGAAGTCGAGCAGCCCTCTATCGTTTTGTACAAGGATTTTGACGAGAAGAAGGCTGTTTACACCGGCCCCTTCGACTCTGAGAGCATTCTTACCTGGATCACCACCGCCAGCACACCCTTGGTCGGCGAGGTTGGCCCCGAGACCTATGCCAAGTACATGAAGGCTGGAATCCCTCTCGCCTACATTTTCGCCGAAACCGCTGAAGAGCGGGAGAAGTTCGCTGAAGAGTTCCGCCCTATTGCCGAACAACACCGTGGAAAGATTAACATCGCCACCATTGACGCCAAGGCATTCGGTGCCCACGCCGGAAATCTCAACTTGGACACCGCCTCTTTCCCTGCCTTCGCTATCCAGGACCCTGAGAAGAACACCAAGTTCCCTTGGGATCAGACGAAGGACATCACCGTTAAGGAGGTCGGCCAATTCATCGAGGACGTTCTTGCTGGCAAGGTTGACCCCAGCATCAAGTCCGAGCCCATCCCTGAGACCCAGGAAGGCCCTGTCACTGTTGTCGTTGCCCACACTTACCAGGAGCTCGTTATCGACAACGACAAGGATGTTCTCCTTGAATTTTATGCTCCATGGTGCGGACACTGCAAAGCGTAAGTTCTTTACAACCATTCAAAGAGAGTTTTGTCGCATTGACTAACATGGAACTTCCACAGTTTGGCTCCTAAATATGAGCAGCTTGCTTCAGTCTACGCTGACAACTCCGAATATGCTTCCAAGGTGACCGTCGCCAAGATCGACGCCACTGCCAACGACGTTCCCGACGCTATCCAGGGCTTCCCTACCATCAAACTCTACCCAGCTGGCTCCAAGGGCTCCCCAGTTGAATACTCTGGTTCCCGTACCGTCGAGGACCTTGCTGCTTTCATCAAGGCCAACGGCAAGCACCAAGTCGATGCTGCCGCTGACCTCGCCAAATTCAACGAGGAAGCCGCCGCTGCCTCTTCTGCTGCCGCCTCCTCTGCTTCTGCTTCCGCTTCTGCCTCTTCCGCCGCCGAAGCCGCTGCTGCATCTGAGACTGAGACTGCGGCTCCTGAGGCCACCGAGGAGGCCGCTCCTGAGCACGACGAGCTTTAAATAAATAAAAGGAAAAGAAATCAACATGAACCACCTAAGTGGAAATTGTATTTTTTAGTCTTGAATGTTATGCCTTTATGTTGAGATATGTCTTATTTTCGGTAGGAATAGGTATCATGCTATGATGGATTTGATTTGTTATTATATTCGATCCATACTTTATCTCCAATATCTTCGAGTCACCCAAACCCCGAAATTGACCGAAACACCAATACCATTAAAAAAAGGAAAGACGCCAACGTTCGTAGTATCAGTACATGATTCCACAACTCACCAGTGGACATTTATACAAAGCAGTTTCCCGAAATAGTGACCAATATCATTGCACACATATATCAGTCCTTCTCGCCCTCTTCCACCATCACTTCTTCTTTGGTCACGGTCTCGACTTTGGGAGCAGAGAAATCGTCTTCTGCCGCAGCAAGTGCCTCGAGAGCATCCAGATCATCTTCATCACAAAGAGGGTCAGCATCAGTCGCTGTGAGTGTGGCTACTGTAGTTTTCGTTTTGATTACTTCTTCATCAGCACCCTTGGCAGCAACGACATCGAGAGGGCCTTTGTTGGCTAGTTTGCTAGTGGCAAGAGGCCCTTCCTGCTTTTCTTCACTTGTGGTCGTCGCTGCAGGCTTCTGGCCGAAGATGGATTTCTTCGGGTTCAAGCTCCAATCGATCAAGGAATCCTCTCCATATCTTTCGGCAAGCCATTCGTTACATTTCTTGAAGTGTCCGTTCGTGAACTGGATAACGCTCAATTAGAACACTATCTCTTAGAAGCAGCGAGTTAAAGGGGGAGGGTCGTACAAATCCATTACGAGCACTCAAAGGACTCGGGTGAACAGACTGTAAGACACAGTGTCTTTGCTTGTTGACAGCCGCTACTCTTTTGGCAGCGGGCGATCCCCAAGCTAGAAACACTACACCCCGAGTACGAACACGAGCCACTGTATCAATCGCTTTTTGTGTAAATCGTTCCCATCCTCGATTGGCGTGACTGTTTGCATTGTGGGCCCGGACAGTCAGACAAGTATTAAGCATCAGTACGCCACGTTCAGCCCAAGGAATCAATAGGCCACCGTTGTCTGGAGGGGCTTCAAATGACGGATAGTCATTTTTGATTCCGATGTATATGTTCTTCAGGGAAGGTGGTGCTTTGGTGGGTGGCCGAACGGAAAAGCATAGGCCGTGTGCTTGGTTGAAGTTGTGGTAGGGGTCTTGTCCGAGAATGACGGCTTTTACGGTATGCAACGGGGTATGTCGTGACCTAGATTGCTCATGTCATCAAAATTGTGAAATTCAAAATTTTGTTAGGAAAAGTCCTACCATGAGTAAATGTCATTCTCCGGAGGGAAAATAGTAGCTTTCGACTCCTTCTCCTTCTTAAGAAATCGTTTCAAGTTGAGAAACTCCGGAGAAACAACTTCATCCTTCAGATGCGCCAGCCAGCTTTCATCAAGAGTATCAATCTCCAATTGCAATAACTCCTTCTGCTCTGCCGTCAAGGAAGACACCCATTTCTCCTTGTTGAACTTGACGGCGGGAGGTGCAGATGCACTTGCTTTGAGGGCATTGGCACCGTCTTTGGATTTAGGAGCGCCAAAGAACGATGTGATACTACCGTTGGCTTTTGGCTTCTTCGCAGCGCCCGGCGAGCTTGAGGTGTTGGCGCTTCGTTTGAGAGACATATTGCAGGTATGTTTACCTGAGAGAGGACGATGGATGTGAACGTGACAGGATGCGGCCTTGGTGGGTTGTTTGAGCAAGGAAAAGAGTAAAGTATTTTGCATGTGATGTCCGCTCCAGGGTCCGTCTTCTTGTTCAGATGAAGTCGTACGGAGGGAGCTACGATCATTGGATGCATTGTGAATAATGAGGCTGACCTGAAGTGCTTGGACGACGCGTCGAAGAGCTAACCGCGTCTGTCGGTCGCGTTAAGTGCCGCCGCATTGCTGCCTGAATCTTCAGGAAGCCAACGAGGCACACCGCAGGAAGGAAGGAGCAGCTGAGTTACTACATAGTATGTCTAGGAAGGAAGGTGGCAGGTGTCAACCCTGCCTGCCACCTCATCTTTATATTCTCTTCTTCAAATGTACGGAGTACTTTGTGCCTTCAAGTCATCCTCTTACTCTCCCCCATCCAGTTGTGCCAGCCTCCATGGGATCCATGCAGCATCACGTCTAGACTCGAGATTCGACTGGTCTCCTAGCCGATCCACTGTCCATGTTGCTCCACAGTCAAGACCTAACCATCTGCACATGCATGGTTGGAGTCAAAACTGCATGTTTTCATGGCTGGCTCTGTCATCCCACTGCCTGTCCATTGCTTGCTGTGTACTGCCATGTATGTATTCTTCAGGGCGACAGTCGATTCCTGGACATTAATCGTGCTGATTAGGATTCAGGTACCGGCGCTATCCGCGGGCAGTATGTGCCTTGAAAATTGTCCAATAACGACGTTTATGTGCAAATAAAATCAAGAAATCATGCGAAAGTAGGCGACTTACAATTTGTGCCCTAGCTTCTACCGACTGGAGACTTTCTCGTTTCTAATATCTATCAGGGTCAATGTGCCTCGTGGTGCTAGGAGACTGGGATTCTAAGCCCGGCCCAGAACTCCACAATGACACGGCACATCAGGGACTAGCGCGAGCAAACCGAGGGTCCAAATTAATTTGGATTAAGGTGGTTGATGCCATAGGCGGGTTTTGGTTATATAGACTCGACACGACCCCTTTCCACGGTTTCTACGCAAAGCATGAGTCAAAGAGAACCTCTGGCCTCCTATCTCTGAAAATGTCAATCCACTATCGCGGCTGTCAAGCTGTATAAATAGCACACAGGTGAGCGACCACGTGCATTGAAACTTTAAAAACAGTGACAGACATGACGCTAAGCCGTACTAGGGGCGCGGTCTATGCGCTCATTCACAAATCCTCCGAAAACGAACGCATACTGGATCTCCAGTTCGATATTCCCAGCCGGCGGATTCCCATAGACCTGGGCGATTTACAGCATAACGTATACAGCTGTCGCTTCTGACGATCGATGATATTGTGTTCAGATTGAGCATTGGGAAGGGTTGGTATCCTCGGATACCTCCTCCGCGATCGATGGTAACGAGTGAACCGAACAAAAGGTGCGAGCAGGATGCCGTTGATACCCAGTGAGGAGGAATGGCTGGAGCAAACGGCAAAGGCTCAGCAGGAAGTCGAGGAAATCCAAACTGAAGATCCATCGTCCGATGATGCACCGATTCACCCGATTGCCCAACTGCAGGGACCTTTCGAGGAGTCCATTGCTGAATCCACGGTTGGATCGCACAGTAATTGGCAAGTCTTTATAGATGCGCATGCTCGGCGGAACGAGGTATTGACAGCTCCCGTATACGAACGGTTGTGTGGGAGAAGATGGAGGCAGCGACCTAATGAGAAGTGAGGAGCTCTCCCGTGATCTGCGAAGCCGCATAGTCATCCGTACTAACACTCATGCCAGATACCATCCACTCTGGAAATTGATATCACAGATAGCCTTCGGTCTCCATTTGCTCGCTAAAGGCTTGGCCAAGTCCGAACCTGCTGTGATCAAGATCCTGCAAGTACATGTGGCCGAGCTAGATGGATTCATCGAGAATACAGCAGAAGATATAGTCGTTGCATTCAGCGATATTGAAGAGCGCTTGTTTCACCTGCGCTTACCGCTTGGAAACATTCCTCTATTCAGCGATATGCTAGCAGATGAAGAATTTCGACACACTGTCATCAGGGACCACGAGCGCATACAGCATATAATTCAGCGGAGTGCCCTTGCCATGGATGATCACGCTAAGGATATAGAAAAAGGCTTACAGTCTGTTCGGATTCTTGGCATGTATCTCCTGGAACTAAGGGAGGACTGGAATGACCAGACTGGCAGCCTTGATGCGGTTTACACTGCCATGGTTGGCAATGTCGACGGCTGGAAACGAGAGTTCAAACGCCTGAAGCGTAAGGCGTATAAGCTTGCCAAGAGTCTTTCCATGCTACATCAAGTCGCGTTCGAGATACAACGACTTTTGGAGATAGTTAGCACAGATAGCATTGTGAGATTCCCTCCTATGTTGTTATTTGACTTCCTTGACTTCCTTGAATGTTTTTTTCGCTAACGATGAACAGGTAATTGCAGGACCGGTCTCTCGGGGCGAGCGTCATCAAAGGAAAATGCAAAACACTTCGAACGGACTATCAACATTCATGCACAGCCCGCTTCCACAACCACGAGAAGACTCAAATGCTTATACCGCCAAGGCCCAGGCGGTTTCAGTCGTTGCAGGCCTTACTCCAGCCACATTAATCAAGACACCATCTCGACATGAAAGCCCGGTGTCGATGGGACCCGATTCTATACTTCGTCGTGACTATCAGCACAAGCCTTCGAATAACAAGAAAGAATCGAGCAATAAGACGGATCGCTACTATTCTCAGCCGAACACTGGCAATATGACCCCACGACGATCCGTTACAGCACCAGTAGCCTCGGAGAGCCAGAGCAAGAAAACCGTTCGAAAGGAGAGAAAAGGGGAACGACAACGGCCAAAGACGTCCTCTTCGAGGGCTGTGCAGCGCTTCGGCGTGCCTGAAAAGGAATCAAATAGACCGCTGTCTAGATTTAGCTCCAAGATTGACCGATTTTCAAAATCGACCTCCAAGATCTTCGGTGTTTCGGCATTTTCCAGAAGTAACACCAAGAAAAAGAACAAGGCCGAGCCTAAATCAGAGACCGCTCAAGAGGAGACTTTGGAGCCGATGGAGCGATCGTGGATTGATTTTGATACACGCGATAAGCAAATGGCTTGGTCTCATCAACCAGGGGCCCAAGCTGACGTTCACACTTTGGCGTCTAGAAAGGATACTGCCCCTGAGTTTCCTCACCTGTTCTACATGTCGTTCCTAGAGGACCAGTCAGTAAGTGATGAAGAAGACCTGAAGTCACCAGATGAGGAAGACATCAAAGATGGAGCTGGTAAGGAGAACGATCTCGAGCCCGAAATTACCGCTTTACCCACTGTGGCACAGTCCATGGCGGATTTCAGAGACAAGTCCAGACAGAATGATGACATGGCAGCCGAAGTCGCTTCCACCTACTCGGCAAAAAGTCGCAGATTCAGAGCGAAGAATTTACACGTGCCGCCTCTCCCTAAACCCAAATTTGGTAAAACCACCTTTTCCGTCGACAATCATGTCATTTACCAGAATCGCAATTGGCTGCGCCCGAAGCCGTCTACAGTCTTCTCCTTTATCTCTTCCAAGAAGGGCGCGGACGACGCTTCACTGAATTCGCCTTCTCTGTTCAGATCCAGATCTAGACATGGGTCCGGCATATCAGAAACGACATCAAGACCGATGTCATCTCAAACGAACCATACACGTGGGTCAACTACACCTGTACCATCTTTTAACCCGACATGGGCTGCACCAAGAGATCTACCTTTCAGGAACATGGAAACACCTCCAATATCTCCAAGAGCATTTCCTTCAGCAACAGCGAATAGCAACACGAGACCAGGGACAAGCCAATCCAGCGCCCGTGGAAGTATAAATGACCATTCGGCTTCCACAGATGAAGCTCCCCGTAAGGCCCTTACGGTCAACACGCACGAGAGAAGGGCGTCGAGTGCTACGAGAGCGAAAGGCAATGGCGATATCCGAAGTGCATCCCCCCTCAGCATTACCACCACACTCGAGAAGCCCTCACATGGAGGTCTCAGTCTGTTCCCTCGGACACCAACGACACCGAGAGTTCGAAAGTTTGTCTCAATGACTTCACTTAGAGAGGTCACGACCGCCGACGACCTTGATGGTAGAACTTCTGGATGTCGAGGATAATCTTTCACGAATTCGGTCATATCTACTTTTACATTCTTTCCGACTATTAGGAAGTCTTAGCCGGCTAACAGACTTAAGTAAATTACGATATCAAACGATGTTATAACCATGTAGACTTCGAAATATATCTCACTCAACGCAACTTTAAAGTGATACACGTTAGATAAAACTCCAGTCATTATTTATTTTTGTAGGAAACTTTTCCATAATTCTTTCTTCTACAACAAACCACCAGAATCACCGACAAAAAGGTACTTCAGACACGGACCTTATCGGGACATTACCTGCATCGCTTCTCAACAATGTTAGGACCATGTTCTTCATACTCCTTCTTCGAAATCCACATCTGATGAAAAGTACCCAAACTGGCCAGAATACTTCCACCGATCCAGGAGCCGAATCGTCTTTCGGCAGTATTTCCAGGAGCTGATATACGGACCCGAGGGCTAGGGTAGAGTTGCATCAATTCTTGGTTCAGGCGATCATTGAAACCGTACAAGAGACTGGACGCGCCGGTGACGACCACGTTTTGCAGTAGATGAGGTCGGATATCGACGTCCACTGCGTTGAGGGAGTTCTTGATGAGCTCTGGGATGGTCTGTGCGGGAGTTGGTGCAGCAAAATCAGAGTCGGGGTCTGGGATGTATGCCTTTGCATCGAAGAGGGATTCGGTGACGCGATAACGTTCCGCGCCAAAGGATTGGTTGTATCCATCGGGGAACTCGAACGGTCGGCCGGGGCTGCCCTTTGCGATGTCTTCGTTTGAGATGCCGTTGGCTCCGGTGGAGGACAGTTTGTTTGGTCCAGGCCAGACTTGCACGACGCATTCTTTGAATTCGGTCAGGGTTCGTTCTTCTAGGAGCTTTCTATACGAGGCATCGGGGGCCTTGTCGGCTGGGAAAGATTTGTAAATGGCCTGTGAAGGTTGTCCAGCTTCCACTGCCGTCTTGGATGAGATTAGGTAATGAGGGGTGACGGTGATCGGCTGAGGAGAGTTGGCCTTGAAGAGTGCCCGGATCTGGGATGAAACATAGTCTCCTCCGAGAGGTGAATGTTGGACGCCGCGTTTGAGGACCATTCCATCGTGGACGGGAGTTATAGAAATGTTTGAAGCGCCGATATCGACGACGAGAGCGGAAGCTTTACCAGCCGCGAAACTGATAACCAGTTAGATTTATATCAACCAAACAAGAATGTACTTCACTCACGCTGCAAGCACACCATTCTTTGCAAGGTAGTATGCAGGAGTGCCCCAGTTTTCCATGGCAATCTCAATAGTCTTCTCTCGTGCCTTTGTAGGGTTCCAACCACATTCCGTCATCAAAAGAGGGCTATCTGCGAGCGGCTTCTCTTCGGTCTCGACATCCATCTCGTCCGATGGGACTTCGCCCTCGGCAGGCACATCATTCAGGCCATTGTACATTGGATTGCCTGGCTTGGCGCCCGTCAATCTCGATTTGAATGAGTACTCCCAGAGTCTCTGGGCCATGTCCCAGTCCTCGACTATGCCATCCCTGCCGAACGGGTTGGATATCGACACGCCGGGCCGGGGAGTCACGAAGATATCGTCTCCAAAGATGTATTTGTCGGACTGATCGGGGTATTTTCCGTAGTAGGTAGGCACAACGGACTTGGGCGTGTCTTCGCCAGCAAAGCCAGCGCGCGTCGTCGAGTAGCCAGGATCTAAGACGATGGCGGAGACCTCATCTGGATGATGAAGTTAGTATTTTTCTTCCTTATAGCAGGTGTTCCCTTCGTATAATGGTAGTCGAAGCGAAAATGCAATCATTGAGCAAGAACTCACCTCCGCCATATTCTGCGGTTGAGGGTGGAATTGAAGGGTTCATGATTAAAGGAAGATTTGAGCTCCGGCAGCTGCTCTATAATTGCAATTTCACTTTCTTGGGCTGATTAGAGCAGTCGCATAGCAATCTTGAAGGTGTAGCCGCGGTCTTGTGAGTTGTTGTCGGTCTGATTCCAAGACAATCGCGACCGAAATATCGTGGGTTGTTCGCATGAGAGAAGTGCGGAAGCTTCTTGCTCCAAAAGTATGGACCGCTCGCGTCGGCCAACCATTGGCGGCGGCGCATAACGTCCGACCTTCATTTCATTCTTTCAACGCCACATACAAACGCACCCGACATATATTGCTCGATCGACCTGATAACGAATAACGACACTTTATAAGGATATGGATACCGAGATTTCTGAGACGCCGATCGTCTCTTTCCGCCCAGTCAAGCGGCAAAAGTTTCTGCGCAAAAGAGTCGATGAGCCCGATGATGTACCCACGGCAGACAACTCAATGACGGAGCACAATACAGCACCGAAAGAGGCACAGGGCGATAACATAGAACCGCAAGATGCGCGCAATCAAAGCGAAGTGTTGAACATTATGCGACCGCGAAAGTTTCAGCGCATGCGAAGAGGCGGCATCGAATTCTCGACCAGCAGCTCACAGCCAGCTGATAAGAATAACGCCCTGGTTCTGTCGACGGAGGAGTCAGAAGCAGATATTCTCAAGGCTAGGCTCGACCGTTTTACAGCTCATACCGGGCAAAGGGTCGATGTTGATAAACATATGTACGTCGATCCGCATTCTTTACATCATGCAAGGCTTCATACGATCGGGACTAACAACATAAGGATGGAATATATAGAATCCGAACTGGCTAGACGACAAAATCGTACTCAAGCAAACAATGAGAATTCAGCGGCCAGCCGACTCAATCAGTCAGATGCGAACGACTCGTTCAGCAATGCATTTTCGAAACGTGAACCGGCTACACTGGGCAAGCTCCATGAGATTGATCTGGGTCAAGAAACGAAACTACAGAATATTGCTCGTACTGAAGCAGCAACGCGGCGTATGGCCGGTGAGTCCTCGGATGCAGTTGAGGAGGTGGGCAGGAACGGCAAGCCGTGGAGGAATCGAAGGCGAAACAGTGAAGATATCGAACGAGATAGGCTCGTGGAGGAAGTTTTACGAGAGAGTAAACGTGAGTTTTCAATGGGCGTTCGCTTGCTTGTGAAGATTGGCTACTAATGGATGATTATATCAGTGGACGTATACGACGAGCCGGAGCAATCTGCAACGTATGATGATATGGCTGCGGACGATCGCATTGCAGAACAGTTCCGACGTGATTTCATGGAAGCTATTCAGACCCGGCGAAGAAATCGGGTTACCACGACTACCACAAATAGTAGGGTTGCTAAACCTGAGCCACCGCGCGGGCCGAAGTTGGGTGGAAGCCGGAGTGCTCGCGCTGCAATGCGGGAGATGCAGGAGAAGAGTGGCAAGAAGTGAACGATAGTGGCACAGCTGACAATCAGTGGTTTGAGGTTTACCAGTTGCACAGAGCAGAAATGACGAAACGGTACTATGTTCTTAGAGCTCAGGGGGGCATGCTGGTTAGCAGAAGTGCCGTGGCCGATCACGCGGCGGATAGAGGAACTTGGAAGTATAGTTTTCTATACATACAATGGGAAATCCATCGACCATCTTCGGAACAGATTTTGGTCAGTAGAGTGATATCGACAACCGCTCAAATCCTTCCTCTAGAGAAGCATTGCGAGACATCGACATCAATTCACATATATTTCCATTGGCTACTTTAAAGAACAATCATAGAGATTGACTCGGCGGAACGGTAGAGCCGCATCTGCAGGATGAGCACATACGTACGATCTAGACCCGATCAACGCAGCATCGTGAAGACTTGAACATCAACTTCCGTAGGACTTACTATGTTAGTATGTTAGTATGTACTATGAGTATGTAGTAGAGAAGAGAGGGTCGCCGCGTGTCACGTGATCTAGGCTAATAGCAGTAGGCTTGGACTAGCGCGCGCCTGTAGAGCCACTTGGCGGCTTGGCGGCTCCACGGGGCACATCTTGAGACTGCGCTAGTCACTAATCAGGCATAGCGAATAATCATAATTGATTAACTGGCCCCTGGGCCCTAAATACGAGCACTTTGAAGTCACAGGTTAATTACTTCTTGACTATTGCAGTATTACTCATCAGGTCACCACTCTGACACTTGTGGTAGTCAACTAACGTGTCTTCTTTGCGACCGCCGAAAGCACAATGATGATGATGCTGATGCCGCATGCCCACGCCTACTGGCCGGCTTGTGTAATCTGGCAGCAAACAACACAGACGGCCAATCAATGTGGGATCCCACCAGCATTCTGAGACAAATTGGCGCTGGGCGATCAGCGTCCAGCCAGGACCCTGGGCTGTTCAACTAACGTAGACTACCGTAGCTGTCCTGACCAATTGAATACGCTACGGCCCCTTCCGAGTGCCGGCTGGGAGTCTGAGACAGTGAGACGGGCGCCACTCAGCCACAATAAGCACTAGTACTATGTAGTACTATGTAGTAGTAAGTACTAAGTACATAGTACTATCTTCTGTGGGCGCAGTCTGTAACAAAAATAACTACCACGGGGGAAGGCACGTCTCCACAGTCCACTGCTCCTGCCCAAGCCTCCTCTTCTCTCTCCTCTCTCTTCTCTCTCTCACCATCCCTCGTTTAGATTCACTTTCATATCCCTATCCATATCATATCATACTATTCCTACTGCTCATTCTTTACATCTATCATCTCTCGTTGTTTGCGTCTTCACTGCATTGTGTCGATTCGATTCCCTCGCTTTGCTTTATTCCCGGAATAGGACCTTCTCCTTGGACCATGTCGATTTGGTGACCTGATCGACCTCTTATTCTCAATTGTCTTTTCCTTTGATCCATCCATCTCTTTCTTTGGATTATACGTTTCATCTTAATCCACACGCAACGAGCGTGTCGACAGGTTGATCCTGTCCATTCGATTCACCCACACCACACCCCTCGATCATCAACATCATTCATCATGCAGCCTGGCTGGTTCACCGCTGCAGCCGTTGTCTTGCTAGGACCGGCACAGGTCCTGGCGGGCAATGTCCTAAAAACAAACGGTTATTCTCTGTGCTCGACAAACGCAACCATCACAGTACACAACTTCGACGTCGAATACGATCAGAGCAGCAACAATGTTGTCTTCGATGTCTCCGGCACCAGCGACAAGGTCCAGAATGTGACTGTTTCGTTGGTTGTATCTGCCTACGGAAAACAGGTTTATGAAAAAGATTTCAACCCGTGCGATGCAGGTTCCGCCGTTCCAGAACTCTGCCCTGTGCCGGCGCGATCCTTCTCAGCCAGCGGTAACATGACGATCCCCAGCGAATATGCCGGCATGATACCGTCGATAGCGTTCAACGTGCCGGATTTGGAAGGACAGGCAAGGTTGGAGCTCAAGGCTGCCGATACGGGCGATGAGGTCGCCTGTATCGAGTCTGAAGTCACGAACGGCAAGACTCTTCAGGTCCCTGCTGTCTCCTATGTTGCAGCTGGTATCGTCGCTGCGTCTTTGGCGCTGAGTGGGCTTACTGCACTGGGCACCGCTGGTCACCCTGGTGCAGCTACATCGAGTCCTAGCTTTGGCGAGGTTATTGGCTGGTTCCAAACTCTCGCTACAAGCGGTGCGCTCAGTGTGCAATATCCCACTGTCTATCGTACTTTTTCCTCCAATTTTGCCTTTTCTGGAGGTCTTATCCCTTGGACCGACATGCAGAATACGATTGACAATTTTCGAAACGTGACGGGCGGCAACCTCACCGAGAACAACTATCCATATCTCAGGAATGCCACTCTCACCTTCGACGATGGCTCAACAAATTCGAGCCTCACGAAACGCGTTCTTTCCGATCTCCTGGAGCGTTCGGCACTGTTCATCCGAGACGTCTCGACTTCGGACAACACTACAACCAATTCATCCGCCTCAGGTGGCATCGTTGCTGAACTCAAGGGTATACAAGCTTGGTCTGAACAATTGTACATTCCGTCATCCAACATTTTCATGACTGTGCTGTTGTTCTTTGCCATTGTGATTGCTGCTATCGCTGTCGGCATTTTGCTCGTGAAAGTTGTCCTGGAGGCCTGGGCATTGTACGGCTCGTTCCCACAAAGCCTAGTCGAATTCCGAAAGCATTACTGGGGACTTTTAGGCCGGACGATCACCAACTTGGTTCTTATTGTCTACGGTATCTGGGTCCTTTATTGCGTCTATCAATTCACTCGCGGCGATTCGTGGGCCGCCAAGCTATTGGCAGGGCTAACCTTGGCTGCATTTACGGCTCTGTTGGCTGGATTCTCTGCTCGGATTTGGCTTCTTGCTCGTCGCTATAAAAAGTCTCAAGGTGACAACTCTGTTATGTACGAAGACAAGGAAGTCTGGAGACGCTACAGTCTGTTCTATGACAGTTACAAGCGATCCTACTGGTGGATCTTTATTCCCGCTATTCTATACTCATTTGTCAAAGGATGTATCATTGCTGGTGGTGACGGTCACGGCCTCTTCCAGACCGGCGGACAGCTGATTGTTGAGGCCCTCATGCTGATTCTCTTGCTATGGAGCCGACCATACGTGACCAAGTCCGGTCAATGGATCAACATCACTATTCAAGTAGTCCGTGTGCTATCAGTTGTTTGCATTTTGGTCTTTGTTGAGGAACTTGGCATTTCCCAAACCACCAAAACCATTACCGGCGTCGTTCTCATCGCTGTGCAGTCGACCCTTACCGTGGTTCTGGCAATTCTGATTGGTGTCAACGCTATCATTGCATGCATCAGAAAGAATCCTCACATTAGGTTACGTGAACGTAAAGGTATGTACCCTTTTCCGGTTATTCGTCTAGAAGATATTGGCTAATTGTGAATTTCAACAGGGGATGCAGAGGATCCGGACAACTTGACAGCCTTGGATGCGCGAAACTCTCTACTTTTCGACGGTCGATCGCGAGCAGACATGTATGAGCAGAGCAAGTACAACATGACCGGTCCATACGAGCCATATCGAGACATGCCCACAAAAGGTTCCACTCATGTCCGCGACAGGAGTACAGATGGCCTAATCAATAACGACTCGTATTACCGCGGCCACTACAAGGGACAATCCACACATCTCCGGACTCTTAGCCGCGATCGCAGCCCCAGTCCGGAGGAAGTACATGAACAAAAGCCTCGTGATTTTGGAGTTGCATTCTAGTTGCATTTAAAAGATCAACTCTTGCATTTGGTTAGCAAGCGTTTTGACATTTCATCTACCCGTTCCACACCATACATATTGTGTCTTTCCGGGAGGTTTACAACATAGTTTTTGTATTAATCGCCTCCTTTCTGTTGGTCCTGTCAGTCTTTAGTTTTTATCTTCTTATACAAAATTCTGTCCTATGCTTTTCATTCTTTTTACCGTCAAGGAACGAATCCTAATCGTGTAATGACCACTAATGGCGACTTTATAGGGAGAGGGCGTTGTTAGGTGGATAAATTAATCTTCAAATTGTACTTAACCGATCCGCTCAAATGATAATCGACAAAAGCACTAACTGCAAAAACCTCTAGACATTCAATTCCGTAACTATGTACATCTGCATGCATATTCAACAAACTCTATGCAAAAAAAAGGGTCATCACACCCTCTGCTGCTTGACTCTCCCTCGTTTCCTCAAAACGTCATACTCAAGCCACGTCACGGGCTCCCGTTTATGGTCCTGCGGCACAAATCTGCCGGGGTTCAGAACGTTGCATCCTTCATAAGAGACGGAAAACGCAGCGACTTCGCTATCGGCCAGTACCAGGGCTGTAGGGAGCGGGTAGAGTTGGATGGAACTTGCATAGTCCCAGAGGACGGGTTTGGTGGTTATGGGGAAGGGGGAGAGGGTGCCTTGGTCGAGAATTGTTTTGGAGAGTTTCTGCGCGGCGAGGTAAGAGGGAAACGGCTTTTTGGAGTTGTTCTTTTGGGGCTTTGTGTTGTTGCTGCTGTTGTCGTTATCATCATTGTCTATTATCATGTCATCATCAATTTCTGCTATGGTGTTGTCTTGCATTCGAGGTTCTTGCGAGTCATTGTCCCCAGTGTTAGTGAAGTGTATACTGCCACGTCTCAGTCGTCCGGAGATATCGTCCCGGTAAACGACAATCTCGTGGACTGGGCCAAAGAGGGAGATTCGTGAAGGATTGGATGTCCAAATAGCTTCTCCTGGGGTATTCTTTGATGCGGAGTCACCGGTATCGTTGTTCGCCGAAGCGAATGCACGCTTCACTCGTGATGTAAATAGCTCAGGAACTGCTTTTCGAGGTATAGCGCTCGAGGCTCCCGCTGTGAAAGTGGATGCCCAAGGATCATTGTCGCCTGGGACAAATATAAAAGTCGTATGGCTCAAAAGAGCTGGAAAGTCCGACAACACTGAAGCCAGACTGTCGAAGCACTCCTTGTACTCAATACTGTTTCCGCCATTGCTCTGTCCAAATCCGACTTTTCCAATGAAGTTGCCAATCATCAAAAATGCCAGCGGCAACTCTTCAAAGGGCAGTGCAGTGTATATGCCAAAAACAGTCCTAAGAGCTTCCAGTGTCTTAGTATTGTCCAACTGAACTTCACCCAGGATAACAATATTGCGTCGTCCGTTCCGTTGGCCTTCGGCTCCATTGACTTGACGTAAACTTTTATGTTCAAGTTTCCTCATTCGCGCCCCTTGAGCACGTTCGCTTCCTACTCCGAGGAAATCTACCCAACCGAATCCACCACTGGTTCCAATATCTCCTTTGGAGTCGATGCTGTTCATGCCAAGAGTGACCTCCCTTTTTTCGCTTGGTGGCCCCGCAATAGTGATCCCTAATAACTTTCCTCCGATTGCACCTCCAATACCACTGTTGCCTCCTAATACGGAACCCTTCACCATCTCTTCTTCTTCGTATATACCTTCAATCAGAACCATCATTCCAGGACAGAACCATGCACCATTCCCTCGCGGGATGGGCACGGTTTCTGACAAATCCAGCATAATGGTTCCTGTCAGGTCAGTGAGTGACATCTCTCCGGCTGGAGAAACAGACAGAAGGCCCAAACACATATGTTGCGACCCTCCCCTTCCCAACAAATTTGCGATCGGTGTAATTTTGTAGGTTTGCCGACTACTATTCAACAGCGATGATGTCTGAAACGACTCGTTGCGCAGCAGTCTCTGATATATGAGATTGAACCTGTCCCGATAGAATGTGATCTGATGAGAAGGGTCAGGAAAGAAGGATGGTTTGTTGATTGATGTCTCAAAATGCTTCTTGTCGGGATTATATGTCAATCGAGGCTGATCATAAGCATCGACAATTTTCATGTAGCGTCTCGGATCCGTAGAAATATTTTCGTCATCTTCCTCTCCGGCGTTGTTGTTCGCTGTGTCATCGGTGCCCGCAAGCCCAGTGTGACTCCCGCGTTGATCTTCTTGATCCGCCACTTTTCCAGGTACAACCTTGCCATTGGACATGTTACCTTCCAGTATTTGAAGAATACTCTTGATGGAGGCACCATTGCCCTCTTCCACAATAACTCCGCCGCCGTTCTTTCGCCATAGCTTAGCTACCTCATCTAGTAACCGTTCCGCAAGGCCATCGTCGCGCCACCTCGATCCGCAATTCTTGCCGACGAAAGTGGCCAAGGTCTGAAGTGTATTCGAAGAAATAGTCAAGTCATGTTTTCTCGTAAAGGTTCGGAAAGCTAGAGGTCGGAGAAGCGCAGGCGGGATGAGGACAGGTAGAACGGATGATTTCCCTTGTAGGTTGTTTGGGCGGTTGCCGGTGCGGACCGGTCGCGCTGGGGTGCCGAAGGCTGGTGAAGATGAAGGTATGATATCGGCACCCCGTATTGGGAGTGGCATCTTGGGGGTGTGTGTCTTGTCCATCCCGTCCTATATCACCGCAAGCAAGAGGTTGTGGGGTGTGTGCACAGTATCTGAGCACAGTAAGCTCGTTCTCATGCCAATTGCAGGTATGCGTGACAAAATCGAGTACAATATCACAGTGTCAATTCTGCATTCTGATCAAGAAGCCATTAAGCACATCTCCAATTGTTGATGAAGTCAGAGTCAAAAGATGAAGCTAGCCCCTCTGGTACGCGGAGAATGGGAAACGCGTTCTGAAGACGCGTCTCGGGCAAGTGGGGCAAATATCAATTAAGCAGCCGCGCTAAACCCAATCTGAAGACCTACCTCGATACTTCTTCCTGTCTGAATTGTTCTCATCATTCGCCTACATCGCTAGACCTTCTTGTTCCTCCTCATCGCTAGTCTCGGACGTTGCTTCAACATTTATTGCAAGGGAACTACTTTCAATCACTGCTATTTCACCCAAACACATGCGCAATACCTTCATATAACCATGGCAGCCACCGAAGCAGAGACCGCAGAGCTTCAGACTCGCCTGGACGATCTCGTCATTCGAGCAGCTGCAAAGGATGCCGTGAAGGACTACAATGCCGCAGCTGAGCTGTACTCGCAAGCTACCGAAATTCAAGCCGAGATCAATGGAGAAATGTCCGTCGAGAATGCCGACCTACTTTACGCCTACGGAAAGTCCCTCTACAACGTCGGTGTTAGCAAAAGTGACGTCTTAGGGTCAAAGATCGCTGGAGGAGAGACAGCACAAGAAATTGAGCCTACATCAAAAAAGTCAAAAGAACCGGCTGGGCTAATCCAAGCTGCTATCTCGGGTTCCGCAGCAGAAGGGTCTCTTGACTCGAAAAAGCCCACAGAGTCGACAAGCCAGCTATTCCAGTTCACAGGCGACGAGAACTTTGCGGACTCGGACTCCGAGGAAGAAGGTGAGGGTGCACAGGCAGAGGAGGAGGAAGAGGATGACGATTTTGCGAACGCTTTTGAGGTACTCGATCTTGCGCGAGTTCTCTTATTAAAGAAATTGGAAGACGCAGAACAAAAATCAAACGGCAAGGGCAAATCAGCAGAGATTCCCCCGGAAATCAGAAAGATTCAAGAACGACTAGCAGATATCTACGATTTACAAGCAGAGATCTCTTTGGAAGGGGAGAGCTTCGTCAACGCCGTCTCCGATCTTAGAGCTGCCCTCGAACTCAAAGAAGCGCTGTATGCATTTGAGGATCCATCGGTCTCAGAATGTCATTATAAGCTCTCTCTCGCCTTGGAATTTGCATCGGTCAGCCAGCCTGAAGAGGAAGACGGCGAGGAAAAGCCCGCTGTAGTGGACCCGGCGATGCGAGAGGAGAGTGCAAAACATATGCAGAGCGCTATTGACAGTTGCAAGTTGAGGCTCGCACAGGAAGAGAAGAAACTCGAGACGGGAGAGATTGAAGGAGAAGACAAAATCAACGCAGCCAAGAGGCGGATTGCGAATGTTAAAGAGATTGTCGCAGACATGGAACAACGAGTAAGCCTACTTGATCCACACTCTCAGGAGACTTAGACTAATATGCTCTTCTTAACAGTTGATCGATCTGCGCCGCCCACCGGAATCCGTCAACGCTCCGAGTGAAGACGCCAATGCTATCGAAGCCCTGAACGGTGTCCTCGGACAACTCATCGGAAAGTCTGCAGCCGAGAAGGCAGCCACACTCGATCAAGTCAGCAAACAAGCAAATGATCTTTCTTCACTGGTTCGCAAAAAGGCACAGCCAAGTTCATCAAGCGCAAAGAGGCAACTTGACACTCCCGAAGAGCCGGAAGGGGCGAAAAGGGCAAAGACTGAGGACTCAGCTTGAGTGGTCGAAAGCCATATGTGAATTTATGATACCTCTTTTGTACGATAGAGATTGGGATTCTACTTGTTTGCGTTTTTGTGGATTCTATGGTATGTGACGACGAGTTCAAAGAGAAGCTTATTGACAATGTCATTGTTTCAGGATAATGCATAATGTGAAGAGAGACAAAAAAAACCAAGAACGACTCCAAGAATGTCCCCAAACCCAAAACGAACGTCTCCTTGATTAGTGATTAGTAGCTCCGGGGTATCAAATAAAGCAAGCAGCGCATCGTATGGTATCGTATTCGTAAAGTGTGTAAAGAGCACAGCTTCAATCGTGCCGGACGATATAGTGTTTATATCAGATCAAGATCATGGCTTTCGAGTCAATTTGCGGTGCCTTCGTCGTCTCGCAAGGCCCGCACTCCAAACACCAGCGAACAGATCCTCGCATTCATCTTCATCCTGACTGTCAAACTCCACTTCCGTAGAGTATTCATCATCATCATCATCATCATCATCATCACCACCACCACCGGAAATAGTAGAAGGCAACGACGAAGCGAACCCATGTGAGGACGTCGGCGACGGAAAATCGTCCTGAAACTCCCAGCACGAAGAAGTCGTGATCCGCTTCGTCTCAATGATATATTTACCGACTTTGTACCGCTGCGCTTCTTCCTCCGCTGCAATGTACTTCCATCCAAGTACGCTGCCGCAGATTATACAGTTGATGTCGGCGACTGTATGAGCGCCGGTGACCAACTGGCGAGGAACAGCCCTTTGAGTAATTGTGTTCGGCAATGTAGCGGTGTTATCTGTCTGCTGGTATCCATTTAGGGAGGTAGAATCAGAAGGTGAGACGAGGTAGGCACGACCATGACGGCCCGTGAAGCCCTTGCTAATTATTTGAGACGTATGGCAGATATGAGCTCCGCAGCGAGCGCATCGAATGTACGACAAGTGTGACGATTGAAGATTATGCTCCGGAGAGTGCGGGGAATCTCCTGTGGGATCGTCCACGACATCATGCCTGTCGCGTGCTTTGTGCTGTCGTTTGGGGAAGGATGAAAATGGGATAAGGAAAGTTGGGAATGCTGGAATGGATATGACAGGCATCGGATCAAACGCTGCTTGGAATTCTCCTGTGATAAGTTGAGGTTGTCTTGACCACGATATAACGTGTATCAACTTAGATAGTGAGTTGGTTGGATAAGTAAAGCAATATCAGAGTGGGCGGATAACATTTGAATAGCGACAACAGCTTGCTACAATCTCATCCAAGCTATTTTTGTGCCATTCTAGCAGTCAACAACTCTACTCGTTCATCAAGTCGATAGAAGAAACACTGACAGAAATTAGAAAGGAGGAAAGAGGAGGAGGCAGGGAATAATGAGGGGAAGAGAGCCCTGCCCAAGATCCTGTTGGCCGACGTCACCACTGCATGTCTTATCTAATCAGTCCAGATCGTCACATGGACAAAAAGATGTATTCATTAGGATGTATTTGCATTCAATGGCACACCGTAGAAATTGAAGGAAAACGGGCCTCATGTTTGAAGTAAGTAAGAAAAGTGTCCTGGAAAAGGTGGAAACAAGACCGTTAATAGGAAATGGCTTGAATATGAGAGATGCATGCTGTGTTATACGCGCATACTTGATCGCATCTCAGAGGAATTGAAGACTTTTGAGCTTTAAGTAAAGCTCACAAATTAGTAAAGCCACAACGCAAGGACATGACAAAAAATTAATGACATAGTCTCTGTAGACGTTCGGTCTAGCTGTCTCGTTCTTACACTTGGGCAGCTAGGAACAGCCATCTGTCGCTTAGTGCTATTCCGCCGCTACCAGGCGGCATCCAAGAGTCGAGACTCGTCAAAGAAAATCCACACCATCCTAGGTTTCGTACGATACCACTGCCCAACGGATCGGCTGAGCGTGGTACACAAGCGATGATTTGGCTGCATTCAAAAGCTTCTACTTCGGCTAGCTCGAAAAGAGAAAGCAGGCTAGTACAACACATGCGTCAGTGAGTCAGTTAAACATAAGTACAGAAGAAAACTTACGCTGTCTTGATGCCATGGCTGGTCGCCTGGCTGTCGAGAAAGACGAACAAAGTTCTTTGACCACAGCCATCGACTACAAACCCTCGGTAAATAGCATCGTTGGCATAATCCCATAGTTCAAGATAAGCCTCGATGTCTCGTTGGCGTGATAGTTTTCGATTTTCCGGCCGGAAATTTTGCTGTAACGCACCCATCACCAGCGACGTTCGGTGTCTGCGATTCCTCTCACCAAGGAACATGGCGGACAACGTGTCGCAGAAGAGTCTCTCACACTCTTCCGTGATGGTTTGCGCTGCCTCCCCTCGAGTAATATTGTCCATATTATTTCGTGGTGCTTTGTGTCTCGACCACATATCCTCTTTTGCGGCGGCGGGAATGCTGGTCGAGATGTTGGGGGGAGGACTTGTCATGCGTGAATTAGGCCCCGAAGGGACCTCAGGCATACCACTGTGCTCCTATAAGACGTGAGTTATTACTTCAAATATGGTTATCGATAGATATTGGAATCAGTCAATGTTACATACCTGCCCCGTTGGGAGTGCAGTAGTGGAAACCCGTTACGGTATCCGAGACAGCTGTTGCCATGTAGCAGCTGGCCAAAATACTGACCTGACCATGGCTGGCGAAGGAAAGTTGGTGATGATTAGAGTAATTACTACTGTCACTCATGAGTTCACCCTCCATTGTGAATGAGATGCTGAGGTAGTATTTTTAAGAGAGTTCGGGGGGGGATTGGTAATTGGGTAGGAGAGAGAGAGAGAGAGTATTGTCAACGACTGGTTGAGGAGAGCGACGTGAGAAGGGTGGGTGAATATGATTCTGTGACTGACTGTTGAAGGAGAGGAGAGAGACTTCAGAGACAGAAAGAGATTGTAGAAGGTTCGACTTACTTAAGTATCGCTTGGGGCTGCCCATTGCCATTGGAGGCGGTAAGCCTGCCGCTGGCTCACGTGCTCCGGCTGCCCAGACCGCTAGGCTAGTTCTGGAATAGCCTCTTTCTATCCGTTTCAGACCCCAAGGATCTAAGACTTCAACAACATCAATAAGTTGACATCTACTGCTAACTACTACCTACTTGGATACTGAACTACGAAACAATCATCTAGAGCAGTTGAGTCTAGTCTCATTTCAAAAGACTTTTGAGCCGATTCGAAAATTACACGGCTCTACCTACTTGATCTCAACACACAGGTCGGGCATGAATCTGAGTCTCACACCGCATCTTTTACGCGCTCAATGGGAAAACAAACGTTATTTTCGAAAGTCTGTTTCTATTCTCGCAACTATGTATGCAATGCTTGCTGTGCCTGCAAGTAAACTATGTACAACAAGTCCGTGTCAATGCCCAACCTCTTGATACTCATGCCCGTGCATGTAAATGATCGCATGTCAAGGTAATTCCGCGAAAGAGATACATCGACTGAGGATAAAATGCAAAATAGAAAGCAAAGAGAGAAAATCAGTAGTAATAGTTGTACATGAATTGCGACTAAAGCTCACGGTAATCACTCGGCCGTATTCGACGTTGTCTGGCCTGATGACGCTGAGGGTTTACAGGCTGGCGAAAGTATGGACTGTCGTCGTCTCTAGTACCGGCTGCCTTGTTGAAGTTGTAATTATTCCGCTGTTGATTGGAAAAGCTATTCATTCCCGAGCCCTGCTGGTATCCAGGCTGTTGTTGTGACATGTATTGATTTCCCTGCCCCATCTGCATCGGGTTGAAATTATTGTTGAATTGTCCGTAATTATTTCCCTGCACCATCGAATTGTCCCCGAACATTCCGTTACCGGGAAAAGGGAAGTTGTTTCCACCCATCGAGTTCATCTGGTTCCATCCATTAAAGCCTTGGTTTGGGAATGCATTGCCCATAGGCATCATCATGGGGTTCATCATTGGGTTCATGCCCGGCATGAAGTTGTTGTCAAAAGGCATCGGTGGCATACCTGGAACTTGAGGAAATGCACCATTCGAAAAAGGCATCTGGGGGTTCATTGGGAACGGCATCATATTATTAGGCATGTCGTTACTGCCGTTATTCTCGAATGTGGTGTTTTGTGTTTGGGCGTCTCCTTGTTCATCATTCGTTTCCTTACTGTCGTCGGCTTTCTGCTTCTTGAAAGATGCAGATGAATCAGGTCTTTCAGTACTTTCGATTTCGGGCTCGTCTTCTGCTGCCCTTTTCTTGCTCAGGCTCGTGCTTGTGGCGCTTTGAACGCTAGGCGAAGACACGGCAGCTGCAGCTGCGGCGACAGGCTTCACAGAAGTACTCCTAGATTCTGGCTCTTCCTCTTGTTCAACGAGAGCTTCTTTATTACCCTCTTGCTTGTCCTTCTCCTTCTTTCCCTCGGCCTTTTCAGCTTCAAATGCTTTGATCTTGGCCACGGCTTCATCGTCAATCGTCAGATTGTCCAACAATACGCCTTCAGTCGAACAACCGGGACAAATGAAATCACTTTCAATGAGAGCATTGGTAATACAGTCATTGCAATATGTTCGATTGCAGCAAGGTGTCTTGGTGGGTTCCAAAAACATGCGCTTATCAATTGGACATTCTAATCCTCTAGCCTGAAGTTCTTTGCTTCCCTCAGCAGCGGCAGCTTCCGCAGCGGCGGCAGCAGATGCCTTTGCCTTTTCTTGATACAATTCCCACGCAGCCTTGTCGGGCTGGGCAATAACAAAATCGCCGTCGGCATTGACCATAACACCCGAGTTTTTCAAATCTTCAGCAGACCCATCCATCGCCATAGCTGTGGTCTTGTCTACCTTTGTTTGTAGTGATCGTGGAATACCAGTCGACCTCTTGACTCGATATTTACCATCAAAATTCGGATCATTATTCGTTGGACAAGCCTGGATCCAATGCCCTTTCTCTCTGCACCGATAGCAAAGGTATCCAGGGGGTGGTGGGTGGTCTGGAACGTTCAGAGGCTTACCGCGGCCCCTTCCAAATGCCACGGGGGTTGCACTGCGAGTGATGTTAGCTACATGATGTTTCTTTTTTAACAATCAGAAATATAAAACTTACTTTGCCATCTCCTGTTGTTGTTCTCTCCACTGATTTGCCTGAAGATTGAACAAAGCATCAATCTTCTCATCTTCGGTTTGCGCACTATCCAGCCCCGGGATTGCACTCTGACCCGCCGGGCCAGCGCCTGACGTTGCTCGACCTGTAGATGGTAGATCTGGGCGCGTTGAGCCGCGAGCGGTTACGGGCATTTTCCCGGATACATAACGTGCGGCGCCTCCTTTACCAGGCCGTGCTGCCGGTAGTCGACGTGCTATGACGGAGGTCGATCGGGGGATTATAGCGGTATCATCATCATATTCTACAGAATTGTCAGTCAGTTTTCAAGCCTAAAAAAACGAGAGCGGAACGTTTCGCAGGATCAAACGAACCTTCTCCGGTGTCTTCATTGTAGATTGACAACTCAAAATCTGTGCCGTCGCCCAATCTATTCTGGCTGATTATTTCACGCTTGAGTTCAAAAACCGATATTCCTGTTCCGTCAAAGGTCACCCTTGAAGGTTCCTTTTGTGACTTGAATTTGAAATGAACAGACGACGTCATGTTGATCGTTTCGCTTCAGTTGGTAGATGACTCGTTTCGCAAGAGCAGCTGGGCAGCAAGAAGGATCGGATCCACGATGAAAAAAAGACAAGTATGGAAGTACAGATAATGCTGAGATTGTCGATGGGCGGTTTTGTCAGTGATCAAGCGGTGGGAAGGACCACGATTTCAAACACTTTGCATGTAAGATTATTAGAGAGAAAAGTTGTAGTATGTCAAATAGACCGTCTTGTTATCTATCGACAAAGAATGATGCTCTTTCTTCTTTTTCTTCCTTCAGAATTTGACACACTCCTCTGTTTGTATGCGATATGAGATCAAGAAACAGAAATTGGATTACATTAAAGGGTGTAGATTCCTGTGTACAAACAACACTCAGAGCCTCCACAAAGCCTTATTCTCTTCAGTGAAACGTATAGGCCCGGCGAACTCACTCCATCTGAAACAACTTCGAATAAGGGCTGGTCATTCAACTGAGCTGGAATGGAGTCTGACTGCGAAGAGGAAAGGCAGAAGGGCGAGGTGGCGAACTGTGCGCAGATTGTGACGAGATCGAGCGAGTTGTCAGGCTTCCAGAAATGGTCGACGAGACAATCGCAAGAGTCGGTGCGAGGGAAATACGAAGAAACGTGTATTATTTGAGGTATCATATGAAGAAAAAGAGAGGGGAAGGAATGGTGGGTTGTGACGGAGGTGGGTGGTGATGAGAAATCGAAAGGAAGGAGGAAGAAGAAGAACGGGCGGACGTTTAGTCGGACAATGGAATATGGTCACGTGGTCACTCTGCATTAGGACTAGTGCGTGTTCAGAGCCGGCCGGCTGCTTGCCCGAAAATCTATCGCGAGAGATATTTCTGTATGTTTTTGAATTGATCTAATCTTTAATCTTAATTGAACCTTGGACTTCTACAGCATGCGCCCATCACTCTTTTTCAGGCCTTCGAACCAGGAATCCCTTCTCCACCAAATGATTCTTCACATCATCGACCGTAAATTCTCCTCGGTGAAACTGAGATGCATGTCAGAATTGCTCATGAAAAGTCCAGGGGAAGTTTAGATACTAAACTCACCATTCCAGCTCCTAGTGCTGCATCCGTCGTGGTCTTTGCAAAGACATCCTCAAAGTGAGCTGGCTTTCCGGCTCCGCTGGAGGCAATGACTGGAATCTTGATGGCATCCTTGACGTCTTGAATCAGTTCATGGTCAAAGCCGCTATTGCTTCCATCTTTGTCGATGCAGTTCAGAAGGATTTCGCCAGCACCCATGGCTTCGACTGCTTGCACGAGTTGTCGAACGTCAATGTCGCGCATCTCTCTGCCTCCCTTTATAGTGCATTGGTACCAACATGTGTCTTGTCCATCCGCATCTGGAAATTTCGTCTTGATCGTGTGGTGACTTGTTGCCTCCGGGCCACTCACGTAGACACGTTTGGGGTCGACACTAACAACAACGGCTTGGTTCCCGTATGCCTTGGAGATCTGTTCAATGGCGGTTTTCCCGGATAGCTTTTTCCCGCTCTGATAATACTCCTCCGCAGCAATCACGGCATCGGAGCCTATGCTTACTTTATCAGCACCAGACTGGAAGTACATTTTCGCGACGTCCAGGGCTGATATTTGAGTGCCATCGGCGTCTGTCATCTCCCGAATACCACCTCCAATTGTCAGCGGCACAAACACAGTCTCTGATGTACGTCGTAGAATTTCCAGCATCGGTAAATCTTGAAGAGGACAGTTGCGGAAGGACGTTATGTTGAGAAATGTGACCTCGTCTGCTCCTTGCTCGTAGTATTTCTTAGCCATATCAACTGGTTTTCCCAAATTCCTGACTTGGCTACCAGAGGCACTCTTTTCCCGGACGTCGTACTGGTCGCCTTTCGTGACGACTAGATCGCCTTGGTCATTCGTGCGTACGTCAAGACAAGCAATGACTCTTCGAGTCAACCCATCTCTCCGTTCACCGGAGGGCAAAGAAGTTTCTTCTTTCTCTGAAAGTTGTCCGTCCAAGAATGCACGAAGAGTGCGCAGTCCAGCTTGGCCACTTTTCTCAGGATGGAACTGTGTCGCAAACACGTTGCCACGAGCTATGGCGCCGATGAATTCTTCTTCCCCATAGTAAGCAGTAGCTACTGACCAGCCTTGCTTCTCTAATACGCCGGGTTCATAAGGCGCAGCATAAGAATGAACGTAGTAGTATTTGCTTTCCTCGCGCAATCCGTAAATGCTAGAGGTTTGGGAGCCTTCGCTGTGGCTGGTTTTGGCAGAGTTCCACCCAATATGTGGCACACTCTTACTCGAATCATCAAACTTGCGTAGCCGCGAAGGAACCACGCCCAATCCAGGGGTCTGAGGATCTTCTTCTGAGCCTTCAAAGAGGGCTTGTAGACCAACGCAAATACCCATAAAACGTTTTCCGGAGTCAATGTGCTCTTTGATGGGTTCTAGAAAACCACCAGCCGAAAGTTGCGAAAGACAATGTCCAAAATGTCCCACTCCAGGCAAGATCAACGTCTATGATATAGGTAAATATTAATCAGGCATGAGATAGTCTGTCCAAACACAATGCTTACCTCTGCATTGCGAATTTCCTCTGGGGATTTGATCCATTCGACATCATAGCCGACCTTGTTGATTGCGTTCACCAGGGACCTGACGTTCCCCGCCACATAGTCCAACATATGCACAGAAGGCATGGCTACCGAACCTTCGCTGAATTGACTGGTAGACCCAAAGACTTGAGAAGAGTTGATTCTGTTTACTCGGCAACAGCTCGTATAAGTAAGGTATGCAGCTCTTGGACTTGGTGAGTCATACAGTTTTTGTTCTCCCGCTATACAAATTCTGATAGAGGGGAATGCCGAAGTCGGAAAGTCGCTGATCCACCGCTCAACGAGAACACAAGGGACTGAGAACAGGAGTCTATCTTTTTGATGTGTGGGATCTCCAAAGTTCTCTTTTGGAATGAAAGGACATCAAAAATATCATATAAGATCTCACTTTGTTTGGTACTTCCGTGAATATTTTATAGAGACCCACCGCATTCTTCGGAAGAATGCCGCCTATCAGAGAGGGGCATCTTCATCTACAAGAACGGGATTCTGTATTGTCTTCACTATTCATTAGGGACATCGGCCAGGCACATTGCATGATACTCATGACCTCATTTCCACCACTGGAAAGACGTCTTTATTCTCATCCCTTCCAATGCAACATGGGCGCAAGACTACGGAGCACGCTCGCCAATATGCTTACAAAATAGGCAGTGTTTTAGACTGTTCAGGATGTTGGAGATATGTTAGTCCATTTGGGGGCTGCTCAATGTCAGTACGATCTCACAACACACTCTTTCTGAGGAAATTACCGGAGAAAATTGGCGGAGCTGGACCCCAGCAGCTTTGAGGATTGCCGCGCTCTACATAGATAGGTGAGCATAAGCGCATTAGGAGGATACACGAAAGCCTACCTGTTTATCCATGTTATAGCTCTTCGAGTACACGACTTCGGAGATGCCGACTTGCGCTATCTTGACAGTGCATGTCAGACAGGGACACCTATCTGAAGTGTTAGTCCCATGATAACCTGTGAGATAGTCCGGAAATCGCACGTATCACAGTATAGTATTGCGCCTTCTCTAATTCTTTCCCTGCCGGCCTCCAGTAGAGCATTCTCCTCAGCGTGGATACACAGGCATGTCGATAGGCCCGCGCCTCCACCCTCACCGCGATTGCATCGAGGGCCTATAGAGTCAGAAACCGATGACAATTTGATGGACCATAGGAAACCACCTACATCCGCCTTCGTTGCAGTTCGTTATATTGCGTGGAGTTCCATTGTATCCAGTGCTGATAACGCGTCGATCCCGAACAATGACACACCCCACTCGTCGCTTCATGCAATTACTTCTCTGTGCGGCAAGTGATGCCAGTTGCATGAAGTACTGATCCCATGTCGGCCGTAAACGCTCATCGTTCGATAAATTCAGTTTCTCCAAGGCCGCATGTAGCTCTTCTAATGATGACGAAGCGTTAAACAAGCGAACCTGCGCTCTGTCCGTGAGATAGGCTCGACCGATTTCCCTGTCGTATAAATGCCTATCATTCCACAGGACGAATTCCTCAAGATCCGGTGGGTTTATCTTCTGGCGCGTACACCTGTAAAATGTGTGAGACGAACACACTCTAAGCTACCGGCGGTTGCTACCAACCCACCTGTCTCGAAATCGTTGCCATCTCAAGCTAACCGGAGCATCTACGCTCACGAGCAAGAAGAATGGCCTTTGCAGGAGTCTGTCCAAGGTTGTGTGATCCCAGATATCCGTCGTCACCCAGCGACCTGTCCATTGTTTCGTGACGAACTCGAGCAACGAATCGACGGTATCGAAAACTGGTTTGTCTTTACGACTCGGTAAGCTCTCCCTCTCGGAGTCTTCTAGGCGTACTGGATCTTTCGGTTCATTCGATATGTGTAACGGATTTTTGTTTGCTAGTTGCAGTAGCTCAAAACCTTTCTCGCGAATCAGATACTCGGCGATGGCATGCTTTCCTGCGCATATGCCTTGTCGGAGTTAGCGTGAACGTGAAGAACAAGACAGTTCGAAGGGTTGGGAATATCTTTGCGCTTACCCCCGCAAATACCGATCAGCATGTTCGTCGCGAGTAATCCAAAAGAGTGTCGGTGTAAAGCTGAGTCTTGAATGATCCTTAGAATCACTCCAGGAGAAAAGATACCTAAATACCGGCGATAAGCTTACCCCACCATCAACAACACCGAGCCTTAGCATCAACTATCGCAAACTTCACCAGACAAGCCTTCTCGTTGTCTTCGAAAAGGTGGTGTTTCTAGATACTTTCTGTCTTCTCACGATAGTGTAATGTCAGCGGATAGAGTGTCGGTCATCTCTCGAGTCTTCACGTGTACGGTCACCTGCTGAGCTGGACTCGTGACTTCCTCTGCTGCTGGTGCCTGCCTTCCCAATCTACTTCATTTCTACTCCAGCGGATTTCTACTCCAAGACTGGTATCTCCAAGAGATTTATTGTCGTTTTTTTATGCATATATCACCCACAGACAGCAAAGTGAGACGCGACGCTCTACGGATGGTTGACTTGTTACAAACACTTTGAGGGCATCCTAGTTCGCGTGGTGCTGTTGTTCTAGTACAGACGGGTTTTCAGACTTTGGACCCGAACTTGCCATCAAGTACCCTTTATATACTGCAAAGATGCAGTACACTCCGTTTGTCTCGGATATCGAACTCCCATTCTACACATCGCTCGCGTCACAGAAGATCAACCATGACAAGCTAGATGATTCTGCCAGAAGAGTGCAGGGACTCTATGAGATTCGCACATCAGACGCCCCTGCAGCATCATGTCGAATGCAAATCCTGGGAAATGCGCTCAACAGCGACCAGTAAGTTTGCAAGTGCCATCCGAATGTTGGCAGAGAATACAAGGCTAACCCAGAATCCTGCTTTCAAAAAGCGTCCCACCTGGCTACTACAGAGCCGAAGGCACAATCAAGAACTTCAACACTGTTGAAGAGTACAAGAATGTAGATAAGATGCAAATACTTCAGGAAGCTGGGAGAACCGTAAGGGCTGCACGCTGAATATCTTGGAAAGCTAAAAGCACGACTGACCTTCATCATAGATTTGGGATGCCGTAGGAGATGGTTCGATACTGTCAAACCCGTCAATATTATCGTCGTTCATGATTCTTTCATTCGCGGACCTGAAGAAGTACAAGTTTCAGTACTGGTTTGCATTTCCTGCCATTACTTCTCAACCACACTGGGTTCCCGTGTCCGAGACCAGCGCAAGTGATCATCCCACTAGCTCATCAGTTCCTGGCTTAAGAAATCTCTCCGAAGCGGAAAGCTCAGCCCTTGTTGATACAGTTCAAACCTGGAAGTCCAAGGCGGATGTACGACAGCATGGATTTTTTCTCGCTCGAAAGGAGAAGGGATCTAGCGGTACTCATACTCCAGAATGGAAAGTATCGTCATTAGCGGACTATGAGAATGGCTTTTTCAATGACTCGGAACCTCAAGATCAATATTTCGCTTTCGCCGACCCTTCGAATTACCCCAACGCTCCGGGTTGGATGCTGCGTAACCTTCTGGTGCTTTTGCAACGCCGCTGGGGTCTTCGGAAAGCCCAGATCCTATACTATCGAGACATCCAATCTAAGCGGGAATTGGGGCGGAGTTTGGCGGTAACACTACAGTTAGACACCAATCAAGATGTCAAAGATGCCACAAACCTGGCATCTAGCGAGATGCCAAAGATTACTGGCTGGGAGAGAAATAGCGCAGGGAAACTCGCTGGACGAATTTCTGACTTGACAGCATACATGGATCCTCGAAGGTGAGTTGGAACATGTACTCCGCGTTTTGGTGTTTGTGCAAAGTGTTAACATGACCAAGATTGGCCGATCAAGCAGTGGATCTGAATCTGAAGCTGATCAAATGGAGGATCAGCCCTGGCCTTGATCTCGATAAAGTCAAAGCAACGAGCTGTCTCTTACTTGGAGCAGGAACTCTAGGTAGCTACGTTGCACGCAACCTAATGGTAAGTTGCTCTCCTCTGTGGGCTGTGCCTCAGAGGCATAATAAAACTATATCTTTCCAACTGAGCTAAGAATATTACAGGGTTGGGGTGTGCGGAAGATTACTTTTGTAGACAACGGATCGGTGTCATTTTCTAATCCAGTGAGACAACCGTTGTTTGATTTCAATGACTGTCTAGATGGCGGTGCAAAGAAAGCCACAAGGGCCGCAGCAGCCTTGAAAGAGATATACCCAGGAGTTGTGTCCGAAGGTCATGTGTTTTCTGTCTTGATGCCTGGCCATCCAGTTACCGACGTCGCTCAGGCTGCTAAAGAATTCGAGCTCCTTCGCAAATTGATCGAGGAACATGATGCTATCTTCCTGCTCATGGATAGCCGAGAGTCTCGTTGGTTGCCAACTGTCATCGGCAAGTCTCTAGGAAAGATCGTGATGAACGCCGCCTTGGGCTTCGACACATTTGTCGCAATGAGGCATGGAGTGAAACCCCAGTCGGCTAGTGAAGCGGAGCTTGGATGTTACTTTTGCAATGACGTGGTCGCACCGATGGATGTAAGTCGCTAATCGCCTTTTAACCCTCTCAGCGTGACTGACAAGCCCCAGTCCATGAAAGACCAAACACTTGATCAGCAATGCACAGTCACTCGACCGGGCGTCTCTGCAATCGCATCCGCGCTTCTAGTGGAGCTCTTTGTATCCATTTTGCAACATCCTGATGGAGCTGCCGCTCCTGCGCCAATCACCCAAAATGCCGAGCGAGGAGATCATCCTCTTGGTCTTGTTCCACACCAAATCAGGGGCTTTCTCTCCACATTCTCCAATATCTCAATCACCGGGAAAAGCTATGATTGCTGTAGCGCGTGTTCTGACAGAATCGTGGACGCGTACAGGAAGGATGGTTGGGAATTTGTGCAGAAAGCAATCAACGACAAAGACTATGTCGAGGAATTGAGCGGCCTGAACGAGGTAGGATTTGATCTTGATGGTTGCTCTCGTATCACTACTGACATCGCGACAGGTACAGCGAAAAGCCGAGGAGAACGTTGCCGGCATTGAGTGGGATGATGACTCCGAGGGACTCATTGAAGATTAATCCACTTCCTCGAATCTGAATATCCTGTCATTACGACGGTTACTTGATCCGATTATTCGATATCGAGCACGTCCGATCTTGCGGCATTTGGCTTTCTAGCCATAGCGACAAAGAATGCCTCCCGTGACTCCTATCATCATCGTCAGCGGATACAACGAGCGCAATTTTTACAATGACCAGGAGACGAGGTCTATCATACACTTCGAGACGACTCCGGCTTCAATCTATGCACCTTCTCGAACAACGCTTTGAGCTGTTTTTCAAAGACTTTGTCTTCGGGTCCCTGGTAGAATTTGCACACGAAATGGCCACCAGATTTTAGGACATTGAAGCTGAACTGTAGCGCTGCTCGGCACAGATCCTAGTATACTCCCGTTTAGTCTCTTATTACAACATAGAATAATCTGACCACTTACCATACTTCCAGCGTGATCCCGGAAACTTATTCCACTTGTGTTCATCATCCTGCGATACGGGTTACTAAGGCTCTTATTTGAGAATCCTTTAACTTGAGCCCAGGGTGCAGACATGTCGCTTAGAACAACATCGACAGTTCGTTCTTTTTGTTTTCCAATTTCTTCCTTGCTCTTATCGACTGTAGCAATGGAACTATCGGATAAAGACTGTAAGACGGTAGCATCATTGTCTGGCGTGATATGTCCATCTTCGTCCGCCGGCGGAGTAGGTAATCGTGGTCGACCGCGATTGGGATCTCGTACGAATTCCAAGACATATTCTTGGATGTCTGGTGAGAGGAAATTGCCTTGAATCGTAGATACGCCTTTCGGAGGCTGGGCTGGGATGATATCGACGCCTAGGACTCGGCCGTTGGGCTTGGTTCGAGTAACTGCGACCTACGGGTTGATGATAAGTCAGTAATGGCCTTGAAGGAGTAATGATCACATCTTTTAATCAGGCCTTACCTGGGACCATGAACCCGGTGCATATCCCTGTAGATGATTGTCAAAACCAGGACGACAATAGCCAAACCAATGCATGTATAGTAGCTCAAGAAAGACTGACGAGATCAACAACTGTTTGCCCACTCCGGAAAATCCGATATTGTTCGTCGATCTATGGCATCACCACATTAGCAAGCCGTCCCGTCCAGAAGAAAAGACAACGGCAAATATTACCTGCAAGAGCTTGAAGGCTGCTCTGCTCTTGAGGCCCCGAACCACAGCTTCCCTAGTGAACATATCACTGCGTTGTCGTGACTGCCATCGTTTTGACGAAGAGAATCGTTTCAGGTCTATCGAAAGGAATTGCGAGTTGCACCGGCGACAAGACAGCATTGCCTGCCATACTGACAGGACCGCGGGTCGCTTTGAATTCATGTGCGCGACTAAATAAATAGATTGAAGATAGTTATTGCGAAGGAAGCCATCGAAAAGGAAATCATTTGTGTCGTGAAAAATGCTGTTGCGAAAGCTGAACGGGTTGGAGCTTGGCTGCGGAGGTGCTTGAGCTTTCCGAGCTCCATGACGGCAGCTAGCCCTATCCTTATAATTACAAGTCCCGAGCAAGAAAATCTCTTTTTATTACAACGAAGATTGCGCTTACTGCATTTGATGACTTTGCTTTGTTCAAGTAGATAACTATATTAACCTCTTATCACGCTTCAGTGGAGAGAAAGATGAAGACTCCCCAAAAGCAAGGCGAGCAACTCCCAAAGCTTGCGGGCGTTTGGCGTTTGGCTTCAAACTAGGGATCGGCTTTTCTACTCTCTTTGGCCTTTCAAATTGCTCTTCCTCTTCATCAAACAAAGTAATATCGCGCTGTCCGCCTAGAATTTTTCGTTTTCTTTGGAACTGCTTCCCCCCTATCGAGGACCCTCTGTTTGACATGCCCCCGAATATTGATGGCATCTCGTCATTCCGCCGCGAGAGTATAGAATCTTCTGCAATCGATCTGTCATGTCCGTCGGCTCTTGCAAGTCCATGACCCTCGTCGTCGTCAGTTCCATCGTCATTATCATGACTAGAAGGTTGATTCGCTTTGGGACGTCCCGTCTTTTTGCTTTTAGGTGACGCTTTGGCCCGCTTTTTGTCATCGCGCGAATCCGCTCGTGGTCGCAGATCATCCTCAGAACTACTTGAGGAGTCCTCGGCATTCCTGTTGCGCTTCAGGTATGGTGTGATTGAGAATGACGACTTTTCTCCCAAGGCGGCAGAGGGCCTTGGTTGGAAATTCGTCTTGACCTTGACCGCCCCCGGTGTTGCAATGGTCATAGATGATGGATCAAAAATGCCGCCAGAATGGCCGAGTGAAGCACTCCTGTCACTTGCGCCACTTTGACGAGGTCGTTCAATCTGCTGAGGTTCGTGGGACAGAAGGGTATCGTTCTGATGCTCCTTCAATTTCTCCTTTGTTGATCGTAGCTGCTTCCTCAGCTTCTCAAGTCGTTCTTCCAAGGATTTTTTCTGTTGCTCCCATGCGGTTGATCGTTCATTCAGTTCCCGTTCCATTCGGCGTCTCTCATCGACTTCTTTCTTGATTTCCTCTTGCAATTTCTTCATTTGTTGTTGCGCTTCTGCATTTTGGTTCTTGGCTTCCGTGGTTTTATTTCGCTCAAACGCCCGTCTTTCTTCTTCTAGTTGAACTTCTAAAGAATTGAGCTGCCTTTCTAAAGCAGATTTTTCCGCGATGAGATTTTGGTGAGATCTGTTCTGGTTTTGGAGGCGCTCAAATTCCTGTTTCAAGTGTGCGATTTCTTTCGTAAGGGACGCTTTAGCGGCAGAGATTTGTTCGTAGTCGGAGACCTTGCGCTTCATTGAGACGAGATCGTTCTAAATAAACAGTCAGACATTTATTATTCTACAGCTGTGATAGACTATATCTACCTTGAGATCCTGCATCGCACGCGAATCAGCACGCGTAGATAACTGCAAGCTTGCCAAATCCTCTTGTGCGCGTAGAAGCTGTTGCTTCAGAGCCGTCTCAGCTTGAAGTAGTTGCTCGATATCATACTCGGATCGTTCGCATTTCGTCTGCAGGACCTCGTGGTCAGCGTCGAGAATGAAATAGTCCACGCGGGAGATTCTGGTCTCTTCATAAGCTATCAGAGAGTCCAGCTGCGCAAGGCTTCTCTCATATGCGATCTCGAGCTGGGCTGATTTGAGGGACAGTTCATACTGTATGCGATCGTTAGTCTGGTCTATCTTGATTGAAGTGGCATTCGGTAAACTCACTTCCCGTACGGGGCATGTGTCTTCTTCACAATAAGAGACCATTTTGAGGACTTGCTTATATCAAATGTTCATCGCAATTCATGGGATGTTGATGAGCGACAATCAATAAAGACGCGTCGTGCCGCCGCGGAGTATACAGATGCGACCTTACTCTTCTGGGCTTAGCATTGGTTACGTATGCCGACGGAGTATTGGACACCTCACCATCTCGACTACTTTACTTGTCAACACCCTCTCTCTTTCACACTTCTTCTTGTTTTGAATTGGGCTTCGCATTGCGTGAGGCAATTTTCAACATGAGGTTACTTTCCTACTTCACTGCACTACTGTGCACCACAGGAGTTGCCCTGTCGGCAGCAACGACTAAAAGTGACAAGCTAGCTCGCTTCCAATCCCTCTCCCGATCAACTCCAATTGAACTGGACGATTCGATATACAACGACCTCACATCGGCACCTCGGGACTACCATGTCGCCGTTATGCTCACGGCTGCAGATGCGCGCTTCGGCTGTGCCCTCTGCCGGGAATTTCAACCAGAGTGGGATCTCATTGCAAAGAGCTGGAACAAGGGCCAAGCTGGCGGCATCGACTTGATCTTTGGCACGCTAGACTTCAGTAAGGGAAAGGAAACCTTCAGACAGGTTCGTTGAAGATATCAACTCCCGAGCTTTCATTGACAACTGACTCACCGTCTACAGCTGATGTTGCAAACTGCCCCCATAGTACTATTATTCCCTCCAACAGTAGGACCTGGCGCAACGGCCGATGGAGCGCCTCAAAGATTCGACTTGTTTGGGTAAATCTTCAGTCGCAGATTCTCTTTGACTCTTTGCTGATGTCTCCATTATAGCCCAACCACCGCCGAACAAGCTTACGTCTGGATCACCCGTCATCTCCCCGAAGGCCCGAAACCCCAATTGGTGCGTCCCATCAACTACATGCGGCTTGCGTCCGCAGTTACCCTCGTACTTGGCGCAGTTACGCTCTTCACAGTGACCTCGCCATATGTGATTCCTATCATTCAGAACAGGAATATTTGGGCGGCTATCAGCTTGATTGCTATTCTTCTATTCACTAGCGGTCATATGTTTAACCACATTCGCAAGGTTCCTTATGTTGCGGGAGACGGTCGAGGTGGAATCTCCTATTTTGCCGGTGGATTTTCAAACCAATATGGCATGGAGACCCAGATTGTGGCTGCAATGTGTAAGTGCCCTCTTCATGCAGCAGGTACAGCCCATGTCGTATTTCTGACTATTCTCTAGATGGCATACTTTCCTTCGCAGTCATTGCGCTAGCTTTGAGAGTTCCACGCATGTCCGATGCCAAGACACAGCAATTGGCCGTAATCATCTGGGGCGTTATCCTTCTCGGCATGTACAGCTTCCTTCTCAGCGTCTTCAGGGCCAAGAACGGCGGCTATCCTTTCTACCTGCCTCCTTTTTAGATATATATTTGGAATTCTTCATGATGGTGCACGGGTGGAATTTGAAACACTTCCACACTAGCCAGCTTTGTATTTTTAAAGGTTTAGAACCATGATTGTGTTCTTGCTTGAGAGAAGTCTTTTGGCATGTCTCGGATGAGCTTCATGTACAGAAAGAGAACATATCGACGACATCAATAACAGTATAGCAATCGACTGGTTTCATTGCTGCTGTATGAGCTTCTTTGGCCGAAATCAGTAGACTGAGTTCCAGCTTTCTTTGACACATGAATGATGGTACACGGAATGCTCACTGTCCCACGTAGACCTCGAATACGATAATCCAACCTTATTGATTGTCCCAATGGAGCTGTAAACCCGTAAATACGCCCCGATGTGTAGGAACGAATGGTGCAGATGGATATACGCCTTGGTTGATGTTCTTGCGGCCAGTTGTGGAAATGGTGGCCTGAGGACTCAACCATCCCGGCCAATTAATCAATCTCATTTTACTCTTCAGCAACTTCCTCAACCAAGACTTTTGTTCATACAAGCTCAGATTCTCCTACTGAGAAACGCCACTCAGGTTACAGGAAAAGACCGGACCCAGAATGGAATGATTGAGTATTGGCTCTACCGAGGTCAATCATCTAACGACTACCACCACCCATCACGATGAGCGAAAGTAGCGAACAACCACCAAAGGCATCACGCGCTTCCTTGGCGTATGGCACGAGTTTTCTCATATTGATTCAAGTCGTGTCACGGTTTCTCACATTTGCCTCGAATCAGCTAGTGTTGCGCCACTTGTCTCCAGAGATTCTTGGTGTTGCTACCCATCTAGAACTATATTACATAACAGTACTATACTTTTCGAGGGAGTGTATACGAACTGCAATCCAACGAGAACCTGCAAGTGAGCCTGAAAATGTGGACAAAGATAACACGGACAATCCCAAGACGACTGGACAGGCGGACTTGAAACATGCCCAAGATGAGGCTACATCGTCACAGACAGTGGTCAATATGTCATATATTGCGATAGCGCTTGGTCTACCCCTATCCGGACTCCTAGCTTTCTTCTATCAGTCATGGGCGACGGAAGAAGTTCTGTTGACACCCTATTTCCTGGGAAGTCTACGCATAGTCGCCCTGTCCTGTATGGTGGAGCTAGCTACCGAACCCTTCTTTGCAGTGGTTCAGCAGCGAATGCTTTACAAGGAGCGGGCAATCGTGGAAACGACTGCGGCATTTGCAAGGAGTATAGCTACCTGTGCTATCTCTATATGGGCAGCCAGAGGCCACTGGCATGCGGGTGTTTTGCCTTTCGCCATGGGCTATCTCGCGTACGCAGGTGCTTTGATTTGTGGGTACAGCTGGCAGATGGTAGTAAGATCAACAAAGCATAACTTCTCATTTTGGCTCAAGTCAATTCAGTCCAGGTAAGAGATCCGACCGCCTTGAAGTTCCTGGAGTGTATTATGCTAAACCGGAATACAGAAATGCAACAAAGTACATTGCGAAGAGGTTCTCGCGCACCTTGCTCTGGCTGGGTGCTAATTTATATCTCCAATCGATTGTGAAGCACTTCCTCACCCAAGGGGATTCCATGATTCTTGCAACTTTCTCGACGTTGGAGGACCAAGGCATATATTCATTTGCATCAAACTATGGCGGACTCGTTGCGCGCATGGTCTTCCAACCCATTGAAGAGAGTAGTCGAAACCTATGGTCAAAGCAGCTGAATACGGCAGACGAGGATAAAAAGGAGCATAAAGCTCAGGTTGAAGCCGCAAGGACCCATTTGACTGAGGTATTACGAGCATACGCAATCCTGGCCCTGCTAGCCTTGGGTATCGGTCCAGATGTTGTTCCGATAGGCCTTAAAACACTTATGGGATCAAGTTGGATGTCGAAGAAGGTACAAGGATTGCTATCGGCTTACTGCTGCTATATCCCATTCCTTGCATTTAATGGCATCACAGAAGCATTCGTTTCTGCTGCGGTTAGCCCTGCAGATATGCGAAGGCAAGCAGCTTGGATGACTGTCTTCACGTTGTGTTTCGGAGTGGCTTCTTTCTTGCTTCTCACCGTCGCAGAACTCGGCGCGTTTGGGTTGGTACTCGCAAACATTATCAACATGACAGTCAGAACTATTTGGAGTGTTTCATACATACGAGGTTACTTGCGGCAAAATGGTTCGGAGCTCAAAGTCGCCGAACTCTGCCCCAATGTTCAGACATTGGGTGTGCTTGTCATTACAGCTGGTCGTAAGTTGATCGACTACCAGCCTTTAGGCGACGGTCTCTACGGCATGTTGGCTACGCTTGGGTTTGCCGCGTTATATGGATTGGTAATGTGAGTCTACCCACCCAAACAAGTTACTTGGCAATGATAGATGCTAAAATCGAGAAATAGTCTATTTCTAGAACGCGACTACATATTGGGCCAGTATAGGAAACATGTCCGTAGCAGATAAAAGCTTTTTGTACATAAGAAAGAGGATCTTTCAAAAAAAAAAAAAAACAATGCTGAGGAAACGTCATCATAAGCCGTCTAATCGTCAAATGTGATCTTCGTCGCGGATTTGGTCACGTCTACATCTTTGAAAAAAGCACCATATGCATCATGTTGCTTCTTCTTGACAGTGGTTCCGAACTTGAAGAGAGAGTCAGGAACATCTTGTTTCGCTGCTTTCAAAACGTTGATTAACCTAACAAGACGGTCAGTCGATATTTATGCCATAATGGTTTGTAGAGAAGGAGATTCACTCACGCCCCTGAATGCGCCTTGTCGTTTTCTGTGAAAAGAGTGATAGCATGTCCATCGGCTCCAGCTCGGCCAGTTCTGCAATTTATTAGCTATCCGAACCAGCATTCAATATATGGGTGAGATCACTGACCGTCCTATGCGGTGCACGTAATCCTCTATTGTCAAGGGAAAGGTGACGTTGACCACGGTCTTCACCGCCGGTATGTCGAGGCCTCTGGCGGCCACATCTGTAGCAACGAGAATGGTAACGGCGCCAGATTTGAAAGACGCAAGACTCTTAAATCTGTCGCTCTGACTGAGGTCACCGTGAATACCGGCGACAGCATATCCTCTCGACTGAATGAGTCGTTCAATGCGCATAGCTTCTTTCTTATATAGACAAAAGACGAGGATCTTGCCTTGAGGAGCTTCCTTTGTGAGTTTCGCAAGAATTTGAGTAAGTCTGTTTTCCTTGTCCCTCCCGTCCAAAACTTCGACGACCTGTTTGATGCGGGTGTTTGCGCGAGGATCTTCGGACGGTTTACCGCCAACGGTGACCATGACTGGGTCTTGGGTGAAGCTATTGGCAAGATTTCTAACAGCGACGGGCCATGTAGCTGTGAACATAGCAGTCTGTCGTCTGGACACGGGCATCGGAGCAACGATGTCTTTGATATCTTGCTCGAACCCCTTGTCCAACATCCTGTCTGCCTCATCAAGAACCAGATACTTCACTTTGGACAGATTGATTGCGCCTTCTGATTCAAGATCCTTCAATCGACCCGGCGTGGCGACAACGATGGCAGTATCTTTCAATGCTTCCCTTTGTTCGTCCTTTCTGACTCCTCCGAAGATGCAAGTAACTCTGACGGAAACACGGGGAGCATATCCCTCCAATTGTTCGTAAATCTGCATGGCAAGCTCTCTGGTAGGTGTCAGGATCACTGCCCTTGGGTGAGCAGGCTTGAGTTTCTTCTTGGAATCCACCATGTTCTTCAGGCATGGGAGACCGAAAGCCAGAGTTTTTCCACTGCCAGTCTCCGCGATACCAATCACGTCTCTCCCAGAGAACAGCAACGGCCATGTGGCAGACTGTACAGAGGTCGGCGCCGAGAAGTTCCTGAGCGGTTCGTATAAAATGTGATCGCGTTCAGGGAGCTGATCGAAGGAGAGAATTGGCGCTGGGGGGTTTTCCTTATTCAATGGATCCGTGATCTCTATCGTGTTGGTCTTCATGAACTCGTCTATATCCGACTGAGAAGTTGTTGCAACCGGTGTATCTGACTCGGACGGAATGCTGCTGCTTTTATCCTTCTTTTTCTTCTTCTCGTGTGTACTGGGCTGATCTCCGGCATGTTTTTCATCTTTGCCGGTTTTTGTTTTCAGCTTCTTCCTGGACGGCTCATTTTCTTCTGCGACTGTTCTTTTCGCCATTTTAGATATGATCAAAGAATCAAGCGACTCCAATTGTCAGTCACCTGGTATGTTGTACTTCGGATAACTTTTATTTTTTCTCCAAAAAAAGAAAACTAAGCTTTTTATCATTTCTGCCGGTCTTGACCGCCATAATTATATTTCAATCTGCTTATCGATAAGAGCGTTTTGTATTATTGATAAAATATAAAAATCAATGATTGTGTCAAGAATATATAGACAGGATATGATGACAACAACCAGGATCTCCCTCTCATTGAGATCACGATACTGTACAAATAATCTTGCCCTTTGTTTGATTGCTCTCTAGCAATTTGTGTGCTTCAACAATTTGATCAAATGGCAATACTTTGGTGATGAAGACTTTGAAGGTACCGTCCTCGAACTTCGGCAAAGCATTCTCCACCAGGAGATTTCGGAGCTTCTCCTGATATCCTTCGTCGCGGCTTCGCAAAGTGCTGCCTTCGATTCTCAGTCGTTTAAACAGGATAGGTCCGATGTTGACGCCTGCAGGTAGTTCAACGCCGCTCATAAAGCCAAGCTCGACGATACGACCATCTCGCGCAGCAGCGGTCAAGTTTGAAGCAAAATAATTCGCTCCGATGAAGTCAACAATCAGATCGACACCCTTGCCGTCGGTAGCTTCCAAAACACCTTTGGCCCAATCCTGAGTGTTGTAGTTGAATCCCGCAGTGGCACCTAGCTCGTTGACGCAAAAGTCGATTTTTTCCTGCGACCCTGCCGTGACAAAGATCTTTGTAGCTCCGAGGGCTTTGGAGAGTTGGATGCCGGCAATGGATACGGAAGAAGCGCCAGCATGCCATAGAACTGATTTGCCACTTTCGAATTCTCCAATCAGGTTCAAAGCTTGTGTCGCAGTAATCCATGTCTGAAGGCCATACGTTAGTCGGTGAGAACCCCGGGAGAGGAGAGGTACTGAGCCTTGCCTCTGGTATTCCCGCAGCCTCCTCCCACGAGATCCCAGATGGCTTGTGGACAAGCATCCGTGTAGAGACGGATATATACTCTGCATAGGCACCTAGATATTGACTACCTGTTAAGGGGTATATCCTCGGAAATCGGAATACTGGGATTCGCGGAAGCAATCTGACCTCCATAGGCAAGGCCGAAGACCTCATCGCCAGCTTTGAAATCACTCTGTGAATCTGCAAGCTCCTCAATGACGCCGGAGAACTCCACGCCCATTGTGCTGGGCGCTTGGGGTGGAAGTGGATATTTGCCCTCCCTCTGCAGTAGATCCATCCGATTGAGCCCGAATGCCTTTATTTTGACCAAGGCCTGATTACCAGTTGGAACAGGGCGGCTGATTGTCTCCATGAACATAGCCTCTGCCGGCCCTTGGCCATTCTTGATGCCTACACGTAGACTGGTGAGATATCGGCCTTATATGTTTAGGAAACAGCAGGACAAACCGATTGCTTTCATTGACGCCATGTTTTGTGACTGCGGTGTATGTGTGCTATCAGAAGCGATACAGTAGAGTCAATAGGAGCTGGTTCAATACAGGCTCAATCCAAGTAGATTTTTGCAGGGTAAAGCCATGAAATGGAAAGTTGGATGGACTATGATGAAATACGTAGTTAATGGGGGAATTATTAATCTCCCCCCCCCACCGCCTTGAGGTAGTCCCACATCCCACGGAATACCGTTGTACATGTACGAGCACAATCTATGTTACGACAAGTCTTCTCTTACGCTGTCAATCAATTCATTCACTTCATTAAACCCAAGTCATTATTCGACAACACATCCTGGGTAGTACAGGGAGAGTAACGTTCCTGAATAATCGATCAAGAAACAATCTTAGGTGCAGAATGAAGTTCACTCGGTACATATCAATGAGACATCCTCATGCAAGACTGTATGATTGGATGAGGTTTGCCAGTCGTGTAGCTTCATCGGAGTAATTGACGGGCTTGGCCGAGGATATCTGATACCGAATCCTGTAACGCATAGATGGTTAGAACGGTACTCTATGAAAGAACGGGCGCCAGGCATGGAAAGGAATCCTTGGTCCTTGCACGTACCTCTGCTGTTCTCCGTAATGATCCATTTTTGCTTTGCAGCGGAAACTCCATGTCTGACAGTTGGCCTCCTGGAACAGCTCGCTGACTTCATACTTGTTTTCAGCCTCCAGGTTGACCAGTTCGTCCGCCGTTGTGCCCATGATAAGTCTTCCAACTTCGTCGAAACAGTTCAGCCACAATTGACCAGTATGATCGCTTACATTGATAAGCATGATGTAGCGATACTCGGGTTTAGGGTACGTCTTGTCGCATCGCTCACAACGCCATTGACCAGGATCAAGTTCGCTCACTTTCTTATTACAATTCGGCGAAGGACATGCCGGGTAGCTCACATTGTCTTGTTTGATGTAAATGATGGTTGCTTTCAGAGAGAAAAAGTCGGCAGCTTCTGACATTCCCAACTGCTCTTCACGGATCTGGGCAATCGTCTTGTACTGGTCGAGCTTTCCACCGCCAGAAGCGGCCCCATCTGACATGGAGGCATGGGATGCAAAAGTGTCAGACCTTCCTTGGGCATCGTACCAACCCTTCAGTCTGTGGGCCTCTTCGATGTCTGGATCAACGGTGAAAGTGCCGGAACTGAGCAAACTCAGGCTTCTGCCTCCAAAGTCGGACACTTTCACGCCCTTGAATGCAACTACTGATTCAGGCAAAGTGTTGAAATTCGTGGCGAGATTCCCCCAGACTGTCAGGCGAACGGAAAACCCGGTGTTGTCGACAAGAGTCAGTTCCCGTTTGTCGTAAGGCTTGTTCGTCGTTTTAGACGTTATCTGTGAGGTCTGTCCGACTTCCTTCAAGACACCAATAACATCAATTGTTGTGTCTTTCTCGACTGACTGAAGGTCACCAATGGTCGTGAAGTTGAACCGAACTTGAGGAACACTGTCCTGATCTTCAGCCTGTAAAGATTCGCGTGAGTTCATTGTCTCGCTCAAATAAGGGTAAAAAGTAAGCTACCTTCTCAACAATAGTGTCCCTCTCAAACGTGAGCTCGTAGTCATTGTTAAGATTCGAAAATTGCTTCTTAGCGATCTGAACTCGACATGGACTGGAGATGTAATAAACTGAACCCTCTTGGAAAAGATCATAGAGCAAGTCACATTGGTCGTTGAAACCCGTCGCCCTGATCTCGCCACTGTCGTCCAGTAGATTCACGCTGAAGAGTTTGCCTTCTGAGTTACTGCGATGCCATGTCTTGATAGCTGACTTGCTCGTGCAGCGTGCCTTTATCGTCCACTTGTGAGAGTATGGGGATATAGCCTCAATAGGATAAATAGTTGCGTGGCCAGAGGATGATGTCTGGCGTACGTTGTGAGTAGCGTGTCCGTTTGGTGCTTTTGTCCCGTATACCCCGTTGCCAGACATCATCGTTGGCGTGGCTTTCTCCTCATCTTCTGCTTTGGCTTCGAGCGGTTTGGGATCCCCGATTTTCTCGTACTCGCCGAGATGGTCAAGGACTTCGAGATCGAGTATGATGAGTATTCTTGAGAGCGCGGTCAGTACTGTCATTATGTTCACTACTTTGAGGAATCATGTGAACCATACTTCTTGCCTTTGATAGCATTTGACTGAAAAGACTTTAGTCGCACAAGGCAACCTTTTCTCAAAACGCCATCTTTGACGAGATGATTTGCTTCTAAAAGGAATCTTATTAGCAACGTTGTTGTCAACCGTGATAGCCATCAGCCTAATAACTCACGGGTTGCAATCATGGTTTGTACATAATTAGAAATGTCACTGAAAACCGCTCGGTACCGCTCTTGGCCATTCGGCTGAGGGGCTAGTGGTTTTATCTGCACACATTGAACGATGGGTTCGCTTTCTGCTGTTCTGGATTCATCGAAGATGGCACTGAGTAACCGATTAGAGAGTGTGCGAATAATCCTGAAAAGCGACAACTTGCCTCAGAGATCCGACCGAGATCAACGTCGCTGGGTCAGTCGCCATGGTGATAGTGATGGTGAGCAACTACAGGATATGGGAGCAATAGATTCGTTCAGACCACAACACGCAGGCCAATGTCCCGGAAAAGCGTATGACTGCGATGGAATTACTCGCGGACAAGTACCTGACCTGGGGCAACTCGATGTTCCCAAGAATGCGTCGAAAAGTGATGGGATGGGTGTATGTCGATAAGAGTCGAGGAGATTGCAATGGGAAAATGGCACGACGCGTGTGTTGCGCGTTTCGGCGCGATTAGTTAATTGGCCTGGATGTATGCCTTGGTGCCTTAGCCAGCAGCACCCCGCACTAAACAAACACGGCAAAAGTGGAAGGACCTAACCCGCTCTTTGATGTCATCGAGAGAGCTCCTTCCCTCTGTCGGTCTATCTATCTATCCATCCTCCTTTCCTTCCCTCCATTCTACAATCCCCTTTTGCTCGAGCCTTTTGCCATCGTTTACCCTGATTCTCTTCTCCTTTCGCTTCCATCTCGAATCAGTGTCTTCTTGCTTGTTTTGTCATTGTTCCCACTCATTTCCAGCATGGCGGGGTGCCGTCATTTCAAAGATGCAGGTACGTACGTGCTCAATTCAGCTTCGCTACGTCGACATACTAACGTACTCCCGCTTTCGCCCAAGATGTGCGATCTCCAAGCTCGACACAACCCGTGTACAGAGAAGACTGTACGCAGTGTTTCGATTCAATAGTAAGGGACCTCAGCTGTTACAACACCATCAAGTCTGAGTCGCTGACAGCAATCAGGACGATCCATCCGGCCTGAATGTCTGCCTCCATTGCTTCAACGGCGGATGTACTGGTGAAAGAAACCATGGACGATTGCATCATACACGCACAGGGCACGTATTGGCTCTCAATATCAGGAGGACCCGAAAAAAAGTAAAGGTGGGTTGACACGAATCGGTGCAAATATTAAGAGATCTGCTCAGCTAACACGATGCTTCACTTATAGAGGGATGAGCCACCCCAGAAAATTTCTAAGCTTGCTATATTAGCTGAAACAGAAGAAGACCGTTACGATACGACAACGACCGTTATCTGTTACGAGTGTCAGGAAGAGAATAGTGGCGACTTGGGCGATAAGTTGTCTGCAGTTGTTGATGGAGTCATGAAAGCTTTATCTTTCTCCAAAAGAGAAGAGGTAAAAGCGTGGGAGCAAGAATTTATTCCCTGCGAGCACACCCTATGCTTGGTCCAGCAAGATAACGGAAATGTCAACGGGAACGGTGAGGAGACTCTAGTGCCGATACAACACATTACCCAAGTCTAATTTTATTTTAGATTTGAGACAATGCTCCACGTGTGAGCTGAAAGAAAATCTATGGCTGTGCTTGGAGTGCGGCAATGTCGGCTGCGGCAGGAGCCAATTTGGAGGGGTTGGCGGTAACTCACATGCCTTGGCCCATGCAGATTCATCATCTCATGGTGTTGCTGTCAAATTGGGTTCCATAACGCCAGAAGGTTCTGCCGACATATACTGTTATAGGTGCAATGAAGAAAGGATAGACCCTGACCTAGCCGCACACCTAGCGCATTGGGGCATCAATATTGCAGAGAGTGAGAAGACAGAGAAAAGTCTGATGGAGCTGCAAGTTGAGCAAAACCTGAAGTGGGAATTTGCCATGACAACTGATGATGGCTCAGTCCTACAACCAATCTTTGGCCCTGGCTTTACAGGCCTAAAAAATCTAGGGAATAGTTGCTACCTTGCTAGTATCGTTCAATGTCTGTTCGCACTGCCTGAATTTCAGCAACGATATTATCGTCCCAACGAGGAACCTCCTCAGGTCGACAACCCCGCAGAGGATCTTGAGACACAACTCAGGAAGCTGGCTGATGGCCTCTTATCTGGAAGATACTCCAAACCAGACTCCGAGATATCAGTCCAACCTGGCTCGGTGGAGGTAGCCCATCAAAGAGGGCTGGCACCTGCAATGTTCAAACATCTGATCGGCCGCAACCATGAGGAATTCTCGACAATGAGACAGCAAGACGCTTTTGAGTTGCTGCTGCATCTTCTCAAACTTATCACTTTGTTGAATCGTGCCGAGAGCTTAGCCAATCCCGTCGACAGTTTCCGTTTCGTTCTGGAACAGCGCCTTCAGTGCCTGGATTGTGGTAAAGTCCGATACAAGTGTGACGAGCAGGACAACATCTCAGTTCAAGTGCCTGCCCGCCCACTCGCGTCAGAAAAAGGGTTGGAACAGACGACCACATACGAACCAGTAACCATGAAGGAATGTCTTGATATCTTCACTAGTGATGAGGTAGTGGAACTGAAGTGCCCAGGTTGTGGGAGCAACAAGGGTTTTCGCAAACGATCCCTTTTCAAGTCGCTACCACAGCATCTAGTCATAAATGCTCGTCGGTTTGAATTGATCAACTGGGTACCTACGAAACTCAACATACCTGTGGAAATCAACGATGATGACATGGACCTGGGCGCTTATTTGTCTTCTGGTCCCCTGCCCACAGAAGAACTCCTACCCGAAGATTCCGCTACTGGTACCCCAGCGTTCTCTGCTAACACCGAACTAGTCCAACAGTTAGCAAGCATGGGGTTTTCACAAGTACGGTGTGAAAATGCACTGTATGCGACAGGCAATTCAGATCTCGAGAGTGCAATGAACTGGCTTTTGGCTCATCTCGACGACCCTGATATTGACAAGCCCGTATCAGTGAGCAGTGGCGGAAAGCCGACGGAACATGACATTGAAAAGATTCAGCAACTTGGGGAGATGGGCATTGATGCCAAGCAAGCATCGAGAGCTCTATCGGCGACAGGCGGAGATGTTAACAGGGCGTTGGATTGGGTGTTTAGTCATCCAGGTGGTTTTGACGACGATAACGAGATGTCTACTACCCAAGAAGCTGGGTCAGCTTCGCAACGGGAAACACCCGGCAAGACAGATCTACCCGCAAAGTACAAGCTACAGTCGCTGGTCTGTCACAAAGGCGGTTCACTCCATGCTGGGTAAGTCTTTGCTAGTCTGCTGAGCTAAGAATGAAATGCTAATTTCAACAGACATTACGTTGCTTTCTTGAATAGGAAAATACCTCACAGCGATGAATCCGCCTGGGTCCTTTACAATGATGAAAAAGTAGTGAAGGCGAACAACTTCGAGGAGATGAAGCAGTTTGCCTATGTCTACTTTCTCTCCAGGTCCGAGTAGTCAAGTCATGACCTACAAGCAACTATCAACTTTTGTGCGTGGAGTTTGCATTCTCGGTGTTCGTTCGGCTTGGAGGCTTAAATTTGCTTGAAATCATGTCCTAAACTCCAACACCAATATCACTTAGACGACCAGCATACTAAATGAAGAAAATAGACTATGCTTTGTATCTGTCTGTATAAGGCAATTGAAATTCTGCCTTTTGTATAACTTCTTTTTGTTATATTCAATATGTGAAGGCCCAAGCAAGATAATAATATTGGCGGCTATGATCTAGAAAACTAAGCATAGAGACTCGAGAGAAAAGAAGGAGCTACTATATAAAGCTATTTACTAAGCTACTATATACATTATAATTATATAATAGAATATACTCTTCCTACTTAGCTCTAGCTATATAGTTAGATCTTATATACCTAGAATAATATTTCTCTAGATCTATATATAATAGCTATATCTCCCCAACAAACAGGCAGACACCTTTACATGGTATTAGGGATCAGTATTTATAGTCACTTGACTATAGAGAAACTGAGATCTACCTAATTATTATTATTCAAGTTTATAGTCTATAATCTCTATATACAACATTTTACATTATAGATTATAATAGACATATATAGCCTTAATCTTAATCCTAAAACTTTTTAAAACTTTAAAACTTTAATTTTTAATAATTTTAAATATTATATTTGTAAAGGCCCAGTCAATATAATATTAGCAGCTATAAACAAGAAAATTAAATATAGAAAAAAAAGAAAGAAGAAATTATTATAAGCCTGTGAGATGCTAACCACTGCACTAAGAAATAATAATAGTGAATAGTTTTAGCTATTTATAGTAGTTATAGATTATATAATCATTAAATACTATCTTAGATGTTAATTCTAATTATATAATACTGTTTATATTATGATATTTTTGTCTTTAAAATAGATATTTTTAGATATTATACTTTTTATAATTAATTCTAAAAATTAATATACTATAATTACTATATTAAATTATTTCTAATTAGATTTCTATATAATTAAGTATATTAAAATATATTATATAGTTACTAATATATATACCTAAAATACTCTTCTAGACTATATTTTATATAAATAAGTATAAATTCTAATATATTAAATTTAATCTATTTGGTATAAAATTTAGATATCTAATCTAGAATTTCTTTATAAAATTATTTATTATATAAATTCATAAAGTGCTAACTACTATATTAAAAGATAATAAAAATAAATAGTCTTAGCTATTTATAGTAATTATAGATTATTTATTATTATTATTATTCTAAATCATTATTATCTAGCTAGAGATATCTAGAAATATTATTATACTCTATAAAAAAACTTATAAAGCTATAAATATAAATCTTTTAAATAAAAACTTTCTTTTTTTTAGTTATTATATAGTATTAGTTTTATATATATAGAATTTAAAATTAAATAGTTCTAAGCTTAATAATATAAAATTATAAAATATTAAATAAATAAAATTATTTTTTATAATATAGATATGATATTATATTATATATTTATATCTCTCTATATATAAATCTTTAGTATATTATTAATATAATTATATTATAAATATATAATATATAATATTTCTATAATAACTATTTATTAATATTTTAGATTTTATTTTAATTTTTTATTAGTATAATATTATAATTCTATTTTATACTAAATAATTATATAAATAATTTTTTATCTTTTTTTTTAAACTTAGAAATTTATTTTTATTATTAATTTTATTTTTTTTTATTAATTTATTATATTATATATTTTTATAAATAAATTTATACTTATTTTTTCTTTCATTATTTATATTAAATTAAGAATAATTATTTAATAAATTATCTATTTTTTGTCACGAGAATCCTTACCTTAGTATAACTCTTAGTTATTTAGATCCTTGTGAGGAGAATCCTCAGAGGAATGAATGAATCTCGTAAAGGTTAATAAATTAATTGTGATCTCCTACATATATATAGGATTAAACTAAACTAAAAAAATCATATAATAATCTATTATAGGATCTAACTAACTAAAAATTATACTAAGATAAGAATTCTTATAATAAAATATTTTTAATAAAAAAATATCCACATTATTACTAATAAGAAAAGATATTATTATTTATAAAATATTATTAATATTATAATATAAATTATAGATTAAGATTCTTATAAACTCTAACTTAAAATACTTATTTTAATTAAAAGATATATAATCATAATATACTTTATATAATTATAATATTTAAAGATTATTATAAATAATATTATTTTTTATAATTATATTTAGTTTTACTATAATTATTTTTATAAATTAAATAATTTTATTTTAAAACTTTTTTAATATTATTTATTTAATAATATTCTACTCTTATTTTTATTATTTTAGAATCTATTTATTTAAATAATTTATCTATTTATTCTATATTATAATTTATATTTATTAAAAATTATTCTATACTACTAGTACTTATTAATAAAGATTATAATTAGATATAGATATATATAATATAATTCTATTAATTAAAATCTAGTAATTATTTTAAAAGAAAAATTATTCTATTTATTTAAATATTTTAATATAAAAAATTATTAATTTTCTAGTTTTTTTAATAGTATTTTATTTATTAATTATAAAAATTATCTTATTATTTATAATATTTATGTTAAATATATAAATTCGCTTTAGATTAGTATTATTAAATCTATTAATTATTAAAAAAATACTAAGTATAAATAAAAATCTTATAATAATAAAATAATAAAATTATAGCTTAATAAAATAGAATATTTAAGTATATTTTAAGATATTTCTATTCTTATTAATTAGAATTTTAGTATATATACTATATATTATTATTTTTTAATTATATTATTTAAAACTAATATCTAAAGTCTCTAAGAATCTTTTTATTTAATAAATTATAATATTTTTTAAATAGCTAGTATTTATATTTTATTTTATTAATAATAATACTATTATTATAAAAAATTATAGAATTAGTAATTATAGCCTTTTAATATTTAAAATAAATCTTTAAGATTATATAAATATAAATTTTTTTTTATTATAATAATACTATAAATTTTAATTATTTTATTTATAATTAATTTATTTATATTTATTCTATCTATCTTAGAGCTATATAATAATTTTTAAATATAAATAAAAATAAGATTAAAGTTTATATTTATAATAATTTCTAGTATATAAAGAAATATTATATTTTAAAGTTTTTTATTTAATATAAATTCTTTTAAAATAAAAAATAATTTTAAATATTTCTTTATTATATTTAAATTTATTATTATTTTATTATAATTTTTTATACTCTAATAGACTTTTTATAATATATTATTTTATATTTATAATAGCTTAATTCTCTATTTATAGATTATTTAAATATACTTATTAATATAAAAATTTTTTTATTTTTATTACTTATATAGTATTAATAGGATTTAAATAATATAGATTATTATTTATAGCTATTAATTTACTATTTTTATTAAACTCTTATTAGATTTTAATAAAAAAAAATTATCTATTATTATATTCTTTAAAAGTTAATTAAGTTTATTTAATAGAATTTATATATTTATAGCTATTAATTAGATTAATTCTTATTAAATCTTTAATTTTTCTATTTTAATATTATAGTTATAAACTTTATTTATAATAACTTAGAGAATAAAGATTAAATAATCTATTTCTATTATTTATAATATTTTATTAAGATAATTAAGTAAGAACTTATTATAAAAGAAAAAAAAAAATCTATATAAAAAAAATAAAAAAATAAAATAAAATAATAAATAAAATTAGAAAAAAAATAAAAAAAATAAAAAATTTATTAAATATTTAAAAAAAAGTAAAGTATATAACTAAAAATAATTATATCTATATATATATTATTTATATAATAAAATAACTCTATTTATTTTTTCTAATTAAATATTACTAATAAGCTATTAGCTATTTTATAAATAATTATTAGTTTTTTAATTTTATCTAATCTATTTTCTCTAATCTATTAATTATTTTATAGATTATAGCTCTTCTATTAAATATAAAATATATAAAATAGCTTTTTATATTTTTTAATATAATTAATTCTATATACTATAATTTTCTTAACTTTATAATATTTAATTTTATTATTATTCATTACTACTTCTTCTAATTTTTTAATTTTATAAATATTCTTAAAATAAAATTCAAGATATATTATTAATAATATTTAATATTTTTTAAAATTCGTTAATAAATTAATTTTATAGACTAATTTATTAACTTTTCTAATAACTTTATATAGATTAGTATATTATTATTTTGATTTAAAATTAAACTTTAATTTTTTATTTATAAATATTATAAATCTTTTATTAAATCTAATTAATATTTAGTTCTTTATTATAAATATTATTTAATTATATTTTTTATTAAATACTTATTTTATATTTATTATAATAAGCTTAATATACTTATAAATATTAATATAATAATAAAAATCTTAATATTTTTCTCTTAATAAATCTAATAATAAGATTAGATTATTTAATTATATACTATATATAAGCTTATATATAAAATATCTTATAAAAATAGATCTTATATTATTTAATATTATTTATATATATAATAAGATTTTAAGCTAATCTATAAGATTCTTAAATATAATAATAAAATATTATAATATAATTTCTAATATTTAATTAATATTTTTAAACTACTTATCTATCTATAAATAATAGACCGGATGGTCGAGCGGGTAACCGCTTGATCTGGTAGGTCCGTGCGCCCGCACTTATATCCACCCGGATTGGGGGTGGCGACCTGATTTATAAGATATCAATATTTGTGTAGGAGCTAGTGCTCATAGGTTCAAATCCCGCTCCAGTTACCCAACCCTTTATGAAGATTTATCGCCAAAATATTAGCTATAATTATCTTTATAAATAAAATATAGTTAAAAATCTTATATATATAGGTGTATAAAATTTGGAGTCGCTCAATTTTAAAAAGCATATATCTATATATATACTAAAAGGTCTCACAACTAGAAAAATTACAATAGCATAGCATTATAATGAAAGATATAGGGTTTTTCTTCTAGTTTCTATTAAGGAACTTAATTCTATATAAATATTATATATCTTAATATGGGTTTTGAGAATTATTATATATTGAAATATTTATATTGTGAACCTTGTATTACAAGATCCGCAATGCAATATATTATGTATAACATTGATTTCTATAAAGGATTCATGATTTTCCCTATAATAAAAAAATTATAATAGATTATCCCGGGCGTCTCTAGCTGGACATAGTGGTTACAGAATAATAAAATATCTATAAATAATAAATAGACCGGATGGTCGAGCGGGTAACCACTTGATCTGGTAGGTCCATGCGCCCGCACTTATATCCATCTGGATTGGGGGTGGCGACCTAATTTATAAGATATTAATATTTATATAAGAGCTAGTACTTATAGATTTAAATCCTACTTTAGTTATCTAATCTATATAAAGATTTATTATTAAAATATTAACTATAATATAAAAAAATAAAATATATTTAAAAATCTTATATATATAAGTGTATGAAATTTAGGATTACTTAATTTTAAAAAGTATATATATATATATATATATATACTAAAAGGTCCTATAACTAGAAAAAATTATAATAGTATAGTATTATAATAAAAGATATAAGATTTTTCTTCTAGTTTTTATTAAGGAATAATTTTTTATATAAATTATATATCTTAATATAGGTTTTAAGAAATTATTATATATTAAAATATTTATATTATGAATCTTATATTATTATAAGATCTATAATATAATATATTCATATATAAATTATTAATTTCTATAAAAAATTTATAGTTTTCCCTATATTAAAAAAATTATAATAGATTATCCTAGGTGTCCCTAGCTGGACATAGTGGTTACAGAATAATAATAATATAAATAATAAATAGTAAAAAATTATAATTTAATATTTATTAATTTAAAAAATCTTATCTAGAACTTATTAAGAAATTTTATATTATAATTAAAAATAATAGTTAATAAAAAATTTTAATTTATAATAGCTAGTCTTATAATTAATATATTTTCCTATTCTTATATAGCTTATATAGATTTTTTTATAATAAAAATCCTTATTTAAAAAATTTATAGATTATTATAAAAATCTTATTTATACTATTAACTATTCTTAAGATATAATTAATAAAATTAATAAAAATTATATAGAAAAAAATCTTTAATATAATAATTAATTAATTTTTATTAAAAAATTTATATCTTCTTATCTAAAATTTAAAATATTTTATATAAATAGTTATATACTTTCTTATATACTTAGTTAATTTATATATAATAAAACTATCTAATTTATTAATTAATTATTTAATTCTATTATATTTTATATTATTATAGATTATTATAAAAATCTTATTAATTATATAGTTTAGTATATAAAGATATCTCTTTATAGAATATTAATTAATTAAATATAGAAATCCTTTACTATCTATTTTATAAAAAAAATTTAATTTATTATTAATAATAATTATTTTCTCTTTTTTAAATTATTTTATGATATATTTCTATTTCTTATCTATAAAATATCTTTTAAGCTATTTTTTTTTCTAGATTTTATCTATATTAAGTAAGAAAATAAAGAATATAAATTTTTTAATTATTATTAAGATCTTTAAAATTTTTAAAATATCTTTATTTAAAATATAATAATAAATCTTTTTATTAGATATCTTATTTATATTATTAAATAATAAAATATTTAATTCTATATTTAATAAAAGAAATTATAATAATATATTAATAATAATATTATTTTTTTTAGATTTATAGACTAGCTTGATATTAAATTTTTATAAAAATAATATTATATAGACTAGATAAAGATTTATTTTTATTATAAATATTATTTTTAAAGATATAAGCTTAAAAAGATTAATTATTAATATATAATTTATATATACTATTATTAATTATTTATAAGTCTTAATTATATAATAGAATTTTCTTAATATCTATATTAAATATATTATTTTTATTTTAATAAGCTAATAGTAAGTCTTAACTTTATTAAATATTCTATTAAAAAAATATATTAGTATAATTAAATATCTATTTATATATTCTTTAATTATATTATTAATAAGAATAAAATATAGTTAATTATTAAATTTTTTCTTAAAATAATAATTTATAATATTTATATTTTTCTATAATATATTAAGATTAATAAAGAATATTTATTTTAAATATAAATAATATAAGAATTAAATATTTATAAAATAATAATAAATATTACTAAATATTTTTTTCTTTTTTAATATTAGATCTTAAATTTAGATTTTAAATATATATAATTTTTAGATTTATCTCTTCTTTAAAATATCTTTAAGTAAAAATATTTTTTATAATTATAATAAATTAATTTTTTAAATAAACTTTAGAATCTAAGCTTAGAATTAATTAATTAAATTAATCTATATTTCTAATTATTTAAAAATTTTTAGAAATAGTATTTTTATAATTATATAAACTTATTTTTCTAATATTAAAAGTCTTAAAATATTTATATATTAATCTAATTATATAATATTTAAATATCTTATAAATATTTTTTTTAGATTTAATATAATATTTCTATTTTTAATAATTCTAAAAAATTAATTTAGATTATTTATATACTTCTAATATATTATAAAAATAATTATAATATTATTAATATATATATAAATAAATCTTTATAAGTTATAAAAAATCTAATCTATAATATATTAGATATAAGATAAATTATTTTTAAAATTTATAAAAATTATTATATATATTTCTTATTTATAATAAAAGAGAACATATAAATATTTTTTATTATTTAAATAAATATACTATTAAAAAAATATTATAATATTAAATATAAAAATATAATTCTTTTTTTTAATAAAACTAATTAGGATTTTTTATAATAGTATAATATATATATATTTTTTAATTTTTATATTAAAATTATAAAGATCTAATATAATATATCTTTTAAATTTTAAAGATTTATTATTTTTAAATTTATAAAGTTTTTATTATATTAAATATTATATTTATTTATAACTTTTATAAAGACTTATTATATTTTAAAATTATTATAAATATAGATTATTAATTATTCTAATTTTAAAATAAATTTTTATTATTATAGATTTCTCTTTCTTAATAATTAATAATTATAAAAAAATTTTAATAATTTTATTAAATTTTATTTTCTTTAGATTTTTTAATTTAATACTAATTATCTTATAAATTATAATATTTAATATATATTATTTTAGAAATTTTCTACTAATTATAATTAATATATATTTAAAATCTATACAAACTTTATTAATCTATTTAGAATTTATTAAAAATTTTTTAATCTAATAGTATACTTCGAGGAAAAAATG